>JACGDI010004765.1:733077-881956 GCA_014898725.1 Jacaranda copaia | reverse complement strand
GCCCTACCGGGTGAGCCGACAACACCTTGTCGCTCCAACACCCCTTCGAGTCACAGTCGTCATGCTTCTCCAATGAGCGAGCTGTGACACTGGGGAACTCGTGAAATAGACCCAACTTCCTTTCGGATAATGGAAGTGGAGAATATTAATCTTCGCTAGTGGAGCCGAAGATAAGAGTTTTTTTTGGTCTTTTAAAGTAGCACTAGTTCTTGTTTCTATTCTATAATTTTCGGGGATTGATGTTTACAAACTACTTTCATGGAAGAGAAGGGGTGGGGGAGTGTCTAAACTCAATGCTTGCTTTCAAAGACTAAAAAAACTCATTCTTTACTTGGTTTTAATTTTTGTAGTCAAAACATTTTCTAGTTAAGGAAATTAATTAACGAATCAAATATTTTTTATTCATTTAGAGTGTACCATCCAAAATACTTTAAAATATTTATCTTTTTATTCCTCAAAACTAACACAATCATTATTTAAAGGGTAATTGGCACTTTGCACATTGGAAACACATTTTGAGTTAGTTTGCATCCCAAATAATTTTTTGCCAAAATAACTCAATTTAGACAAGGGCAAATATGTCCAAACACCTTCTTCTAGACAATTTTTTTACTATTATTTAATAAAGTTAGAGTTTTATGCGGAAAGTCAAAACTTCCATATAAGTCTACAAAAAATAAAAGGAAAATGAAGATGGGAAACAATGGAATGACAAAACTAATGCCATGATTTAACTTATCCAAAAAAAATTGAAAAAAGTCATGCCGTCATTTAATCACTTTTTCTTTTCTTTTCTTTTCTTTTTTGTTTGTGAACTCAATTTCAAGTCCTTTTCTTATTATTATTGTTATTATTTTTAATTCAAAATTCACGGATGCGATCTTCTATTCCTAATTCCTATTACATCTTCTGTTGCACTCACGGATGACCGCCATGTGTACGATTAATAGATTAATTTAACAGATGAGTCTTAACATTGTTTAATATTTCTACAAGGAAAGCCTCCATTTCCCCTACGGAATTGAAGGAACTTCAACTATGGAAGGAAAGACACGGAAAGGGAAGGATCCTCTGTACATTGCAATCTGAGGAAGAAAAAGAAAAAAAAAAATTAAGAACAACCAGAGAAAGAGCAGCTTCACAAAGTCGTCGGTGGCCCTAAAAATTTCAAAGTTGCAGCAATTTTTAATTTCTTGGGTTACTGGAAGAAAAAGAAAACAAGAAAAAAAAAAGAACAACCAGAGGAAAACAGTTTGACAAAGTTGCCGGTGGCCCAAACAATTTTAGAATTCTAGCAATTTTTAATTTCTTGGATTACTGGTGAGTTATCTTTTTATATTTCCTTTAAAATTTTCTATTATTTGTTGATTTATGCAAAAATCCAAAGGCTTTATAAATTTGTTGGCATCAAGTTTGATTTTTGCAAATAAATAGGGCATTCAAGGTTCTCTCTCACCTGATGAGATAGCTAAGGTAAGGGTTTGAGGTTGTTTGATTTATGGTCCATTAATTTTTTAGTGATCATTCATTTGGAATTGAGTATTTTTATTTTCGTCAAAATATGAGATGTGTGTTTGATTTTCTCGTAATAATTTTGGAAGAATATTTCTTTTGGAACATGGAGCTTCAGCTTGATGCCCTCCAGCAATAGATATACACAAATAAAAATTTGAGTATTGTTTTATTTTCCTCATAACACAAATATGCACTTTATGTCAAATATCATCTATATATATATATATATATTTGTTTCTTCACCTAATCATACCAGCACATTTTGCATAGTAAAAAGTCTAAAAAGATAGATACTATATCAATGAGAAAGTGTCTAGTATGTGATGTGTAGTTTGCCACATCATTTTTTATCTTGGATCTCAAATGCTTAGTTTTTACATTAGTTGTCATCTTATCAAAAAAGAAGGAATATAAAGATAAAAGATCATTCTATCAAGATAACACCTTATTGCCCCTAATTTGAATATGAAAATCCCGGTGATAACACGTAAAACATTTGATTATATATTGGAGTAAGAGAATAACAATCTTATTTCTAAACCATCTCTTTGATATATGGTATTGCTATTTTCCATCTGTCTCAAAAGGGGAGGATGTCGAAAGAGCTGATTTTTATAGAAATGACAATATGTTTTGCACCATGTTCTGTTCTTGAAGTTTTTTTTTCTTCTTTTTTCTAGATTCTAATCCATTTCCTCATTTGGGTGCTCAACTTGGAAGCCATGAATAAAAGTCGATACTAGAGAATTGTGGGATGTAGTGCATATACTAGGGAAAGGTTGCTTGAAGGGTTTGATTCATTGTAACAAGAAATTACCTCTAGAATTTACATGCTTGATTAGGCTATGCTTAAAATATGGATGTAGTTTTCTAACATATTCTACTGTTGTAGTAGACAACTTGCATTACTATTAATTGCATGTTGGAAGAAAACTGGAATGACTTCTTTGTTCCATCTATTTATGTTTTATTGTAGGATAATGTTCCTAGGTTGATTTGGGTTCACCATTAGCAGCTGGAACACGTGTGATATTTTTGGAAATTTTATCTCTTATGTTGGTTGTAAAAGCATGTGCATAAATAGAGAACTTGAGGATAAAAATGGTCAAGGAAAATTTCAAAATTCATTTAAAAGATAAAGATAAAAGATTATGAGAAAAATTGAATGCAATATTATGGAGGGCTATTGTCACAATCTTTGGTCTTTTTTAATGTAAATGGACAAAAAGGAGAAATCACAAAACCACAACAGCAGCAAACTGCTGTTTGTGAACAAATAAAAATGGTCAATAATTGTTGTTGTCAAATATTATCAAGGCAGATTTCCATCACCATTTAAAAGATAAAGCTAAACAAGTTAAGAATCTCAACAGACTGTTTTCTAGCAACCAGAATAAAGTTTTAACATCAACCTTGTATGAGCTACATCACGACAAATTGATTCAATTCTTTGCAAATCCCAGTAAACAAAAGTTCATTCTCCGGTGATGGCACAACATGCTGAGAATTTAATTAGTTAGATAGTTAAATTAGTACAACAAAATTAGGTGTACAGGGTATAAACATCTTTTTGAAGAACAACAAGTATCACCAAAATGAATTATTTTTCAAACCTTAAATTAAACAAATGTCAAACAATCAAATTTGAACATTGCAATTTCTGTGAGATCCAATTCTTCATTTTGTCAAGATATGAAAGTAGAAGCATTAACTTATTTATTCAATTGAAGCTCCTCAAATCACCCTTTAGTCACATCATCATGTCCACAATTGGTCTTCTTACATTAGCCTTGAGGTATGAAATTACCCAACTGATGCTGATTAAATCCTTGCGGCATGATAGTTTTTGCTATACATGTGAAGAAAAATAAATTATACATATACTTAATAACATAAGATAATAATATCATTTCAACTATATATGCCACCTGCAGCAACTATGTCAAGCTCATTTTACCATGATGGTCTTCTCTTGAATGACAAGGAACGTAATTAAGCTGTTGATGAATATTTGGATTCAACATCTACAATAAAAAAATAGAAAATATTTAGATAATTATAACAATTTGTATTTGGTAGAGCACAATTTCATTAAAAGATAAGTTTACACGTACATATTGGAATGGTTTCGTATGTGACAATAAAGGCCTTTCAGTAGGCAAAACCATGCTTAAACTAGATATACCAACTTGATTTTTCTTATTTATTAAATGCCAAAAAATGAGAAATATATAGGACTTAAAACCAAATATATTGAAACCACATAAACTTCTAATGATATAATTTAAGAACCTATGAGAGTTGTGACAAGGAAGATAATGAAGTGGAATTAGTGAAAGCCTAAATGCTTAGACTATGTCATTATCAAAACTCTGCATCTATGTAAATATTTCATAACGTGAAAACAAATTACATATAGGTATAAACAAACTTATATAATGCTATGAAAAAATTATACATGTTCATTGTTTTCGCTATTTATAATCATATTATTTGATGAAGACATATTATTATGCTTTTGCTTCTTTCTTCGTATGCTTTTCTCCAATCCACTCCTAGGCCTTTTTCTGGATTTTACAGGTTTTTTCTCTTTACTTTCCAACCCTTTATTGTAACTTCATTGGATGCATTTTTGGCTTCGACCAATGTCATAGTTTTTTTTTCAAATACCTCAGAACTTGTCACTACTCTAGATAAATAATTTGTTTGCCCAACAAATTTAGGTCATGTAGTTGGTCTAACGGCTACTATGTTCTCCAAACTTCCATCAACTTCTTTAAGAATTTTAAGAAGACCCTTTTTTTTGCAATTTTAAATGTCTTTGCAGTTAAAGCAGCTCATGTTACTAATTGATTAGTCAACCCGCACAATTCTTTATATTGAACTCCAATCATTTTCTTTTCCTCTTTTTCATTCATAGATAGAGTTATCTCTACAACAAGTCTTGAGGATTGTGCTTCAACCACATTTTTCTTTGCTTTTTTTGTCCATCTATTCTTCATGTACAACTTAGGAATTTTGATAATATTTTTAAACAGAGCACTTTAAGGGCATGTGAACATAATATCCCAACAAACTCAAACTTTTTGCAACTACATGAAACTTTACCTTGAGATGAATTATACAATACCTTGTGTTGATAATGCTTTCTAAATGAGGCAACCTTGTACTTAGAAATTTCTTCATTCTCACCACACAATTACAGTAGAATCTTATGCTTTCTAAATGAGACACCTTATCTTGAAATAACTCAAATACTTTATGCATATAAATGATACTTGCATGCTTTAGAATTTCAACTGGAAAAGAGACTGTTGGTGTACTCTGACGAGTTCTTACATCTGCTCTCAACTCTTGATAATGACGGTCATCAATCAATTTATCAAAATGGTGGAAAAATTGCAACAAGTTATGCTTATAACTTACATATCTTTTAAGAATGCTGTTCATACTTTCACTACGTTGAGTAGTTGTTAAATCTGCACAAAATGTTTGTCTACTATAAACTAATGCCCATTTTTCTCTTATTCTGAACAACTGTTCCAGTCACTCATTAGTTGGAAGTCCATATTTTTCCAACATCTCATGCCATGCATTTAGAAATTCTTCTTTCTCCTCATACTCCTAAATACAAAAACTGAAGTCATTGGAGGAACTTGCAAAGCTTGCAAATATATTGCTGAGATGGATTGCTGTATTCTAATAGATGTGCCAAATGCACAAGCAATGACAAGTTTCTAGCCATGTTATTGCTAAAGCTTTTGCCATTGTTGTATCTTGATTTGTAAGAATGGTTTTAGGCTATTTGCCTTACATGGCTTTAGCAAAGGTATTAAACAACTAGATAAATGACGATGAAGTTTCATCATGTAATAGCACTGCACTAAAGAAAATAGTTTGCTTGTGGTGATTTACACCAACAAAAAGGGCAAATGGTTGACCTTCTTTGTTTTTCCTATAAGTTGTATCAAAGCATACCACATCACCAAAATAAATATAGTTGACCATCATCTGTGTATCAACCCAAAGTATGTTAGCTATCAAATCATCTTTGTCAACCTGAATTGAATAAAAAAAATTGGGATCATCTAGTTGCCTTTTTGCAAGCATTCAACTATGCCTCCAGTGTTACCTATCTTCATTTTAACAATTCTCTTTGACTGCAAATAATTTTTATAATCTTAAAAAATGAACCTTATATTTTCTCGTCCACCAACTTGTTTAGCTAATAAGGCAAAACTTGCTTTTGGTGCTATCCCAAGCTATCAATATTATCTGCTTGTGATGCTTGTGCAATAGTAATAGTTCTGTGGGACCTCAAAAAATGACTTTTACTTGGACTCACTAAACTATGTCCACTATGCTTAGGAACAATTGACAATCTTTTCCTTGCCAATATACCGACTACTTATCCTCATCATTGCACAAAAATCTTTTCTTATTTTTGGATGGTGAGATTTAACACTCACATCTCTTTTATCTTTTTATCTGAACCTTGGCATGCACAACAAAATGATCTATCAATAATCCTTCCACTAATATCTTTATGGACCGAGTGTCTCTTGATACTAAATTTGACTACCCTTGCATATTCATTGTAAAACTTAAAAGCATCTTCTTCACTATCAAACTCCATTCCAATTTTTGGAATTTTCTCTTCTAGAATGACCGAGTGACATTTAACTACGAGATTTTTATCACTGTCATTGTCAAGAAGATCCTTGTTTTCCTTATCCACATTACTAAGGGAAAACTCCAAATTGTGACATTGAGTAAGATTGTTCTGGTTATCTATATCCATTGCTTGTGGAGTAAAAAAAAACTTGAAATCAATAGAATTTTGTTGTAAGAACAACATACAAAATTATATATTGAGATATAAAATAGCTTTATGATATATGATTATTATTATAAATGTGTGATTTTCAATTATGTTTACTAATTTCAAATGGACAATTTAAGATTCAATTTTACTTGTCATATCTATACATTTTTAGAATCAATATATTAAGTGATTAATGTTAATCAATATAAAAAAATAATAACAATAATCCTTTGAGATAAATATTTGCCACTAACAATCTGAATAAATCAAATAGAAGTTGATGTAGCTATTAACAATGTTGGTGCTTGTTCCCATAATGATGCTCAAATGTAAAAACCAATAATGATGCTCTAGATAGTTTTTGTAGAGAAAAGTAAATCCATGTTTAAAGATAACCAAAAAGGCAAACAACTAAGTGGGGAAAGGAAGTGAAATTTTTTCATTGAAAACAACATTACGTCCTTATAGAAGAAGAAATATTAGAATGAACGATCATAAATAAAGAATACACATTCGTTAATTGGTG
The DNA here is from genome assembly GCA_014898725.1 of Jacaranda copaia. Lineage (NCBI taxonomy): Eukaryota > Viridiplantae > Streptophyta > Magnoliopsida > Lamiales > Bignoniaceae > Jacaranda > Jacaranda copaia. The sequence goes on along the minus strand of JACGDI010004765.1, from coordinate 875,090 downwards.
GTTTGACTAGTTTTAATTTTCATCTTTGGCCATATCTTGTAAGGACTTTTCTGTATCAAAGAGGAGATAAAAATTGCCCAATGCTACTATTATCTCTTTTAAACAATTATCTATCCAACATGATGCCAACAAATTTGTAAAGACTTTGGGTTTTTGCATAAATCAACAAATAATAGAAAATTTTGAAGGAAATATAAAAAGATAACTTGTAACCCAAGAAATTAAAAATTGCCAGAACTCTGAAATTTTTCGGGCCACCGGCGACTTTGTGAAACTATTTTCCTTTGGTTGTTTTTTTCTTCTTGTTTTCTTTTTGTTCTAGTAACCTAAGAAATTAAAAATTGCTGCAACTCTAAAATTTGCAGGGCCATCGGTGACTTTGTGAAGCTGCTCTTCCTCTAGTAGTTCTTAATTTTTTTCCTTTTTCTTTTTCTTCCTCATTTTGTAATGTATAGAGGATCTTTCCCTTTCTGTTTCTTTCCTTCCATAGCTGAAGTTCCTTCAATTTCGTAGGGGATATGGAGACTTTCCTTGTAGAAATATTAAATGGTGTTAAGACTCATCTATTAAATTAATCTATTAACTGCACACGTGGTGGCCATCCGTGGGTGCAACAAAAGATGTAATAGGAATTGGGAATATAAGATCCAATCCGCTAGTTCTTGTTTCTATTCTATAATCTTCGGGGATTGATGTTTACAAACTTACTTTCATGGAAGAGAAGGGGTGGGGGAGTGTCTAAACTCGATGTTTGTTTTCAAAGACTGCAAAAACGTATTCTTTATTTGGTTTTAATTTTTGTAGTCAAAACATTTTCTAGTTAATAAAATTATTTAACGAATCAAATTTTTTTTATTCATGTAGAGTGTACCATCCAAAATACTTTAAAATATTTATATTTTTATTACTCAAAACTAACACAATCATTATTTAAGGGGTAATTGGCACTTTGCACATTGGAAACATATTTAATAAGCATTTTGCATTCTTAAGATATAGAAATGGGCATAATGAATTTTGAAAATATATTTTTTTTGGTAGGTGGCATCCCAAATAATTTTTTGCCAAAATAACTCAATTTAAACAAGGACAAAAATGTTTGAACATCTTCTTCTAGACAACTTTTTTACTATTATTTAATTAAGTTAGAATTTTATGTGGAAAGTCAAAACTTCTATATAAGTCCACAAAAAATAAAAGGAAAATGAAGATGGCAAACAATGGAATGACAAAACTAATGCCATGATTTAAGTTATCCAAAAAAAAGTGAAAAAAATCATGCCGTCATTTAATCACTTTTTTTTTTTGAACTCAATTTCAAGTCCTTTTCTTATTATTATTGTTTTCATTTTTCAATTCAAAATCTAATATATATAAAGTAAAATGATGTTCAAACTTGTATTAAGAATATTTTTTTTGTGGTAATGATGTGTATAAGTTACTTTTATCCCTCTTTGCCATCTCAACACATTTCCATATATAAATTACTATCAATATGAGTTATTTGTATTAATATAAAATTTTGTTATTATTTAATGTTTTGGTAACTCTATATCCAATGTGGTGAGTATTGATTTTAATATATCTATATATTTTATGCTTTAAATTATTTTTTAAGCTGTGTGTGTGTGTGGTGTGTTTGTTTGTATTTTTTAATTTATGTATGAAACTAATTTAAATCTGATAAACTAGACATAATTTAAGACCTAATGTATATGGACCTAATTTAATACCTAATACTTGACAAATAATATGGTAAATTTAAGACCCAATACATATAGATAAATATTTTATATAGTACAAATATTATTCCGTATGGAATGCGCCACTTAGTCTCACTAGTCTAATCTCATTTATTTCATTCATATTCCCTAAATTATATTATATTCCATAATTTGAAATATTAATTAAATTAACTGTCATAATTTAAGCAAATAATTCTCTATAATTAATTTATACTAAAAAAATAACCAAAACCTGCAATTCACTATGTTTAAAGGTACAAAATCATTGTTTTTCTTTTTTCTCCACCTTTATAGGATTGTAAGTTCGGTGAGTTAAATTCTAATTTTTTTGAGATGTGTGCATGTATTTCATAATTTGCATATAGTTTTCTAATTTAATACAAAAAAAGGAATAATAGAGACCTAATTATTTGGTAAGTTAAAAAAAATTATATTCTAATACCGACATTAATTTTTAATTTTTGATTGTTTTTTCCACTTTTTAAATTTGCAAATAGAGTCTAAATTTTTTCTCTAATATTTTGAGTTTTGAGAAGGTGACTGAACGATTGTGACAAAAACTCTCTGTGAATTTGGGGAAGAACAACCCTTTTTCGTTCATTTCTTTACATGGGTTAGTTTTTTGGAACAAAAGTGAAATAAGTTCTGAATGTTTGGGCGAGAGATTAATCCTAGAAGATTTTGCACAATTTTGCTCTTGTCTAAATTGAGTTATCTTGGCAGAAAATTACTTGGGGTGTAACTTGCCGAAAGAAATATATTTTCAGTATGCATTCTACCATTTTTGTGTTTTGAAGATGCAAAGTGCCTATTAAAATGTGTTTTCAGGGTGCCAATTACACTTTGTACACTAGAAACACGTTTAATAGGCACTTTGCATCCTAAAAACACATTTAATAGGTATTTTGCATCCTCAACACACAAAAATGACATAAAGCATCCTAAAATTATATTTCTTTTAGCAGGTTGTACCTCATGAAGTAATTTTTTGCCAAGATAACTCAATTTAGACAAGGTCAAAAATGTCCAAATACCTTCTTCTAAACAACTTTCTTATCATAATTTAATAAGACAATTTTAGAATTTTATGTGGAAAGTCAAAACTTCCATATAAGTCCATGAAAAATAAAAAGAAAATGAAGATGGCAAACAATGGAACGACCAAACTCATGCCATCGTTTAACTTATCAAAACAAAATTGAAAAAAGTCATGCCATCATTCAATCACTTTTATTTTTCTTTTTTTTGTGAACTCAATTTCAAGTCTTTTTCTTATCATTATTGTCATCGTTTTTTCAATTCGACACCTAATATATATAAAGCAAAATGATGTTCAAGCATATTTTAAGAATGTTTTTATATGGTAATGATGTGGATAAGTTACTTTTATTCCTCTTTGCCATCTCAACGCATTTCCATAAATAAATTACTATCAATATGAGTTATTTCATTATTAATATAAAATTTTTATATTGTTTAATGTTTTGGTGACTCTATATCCAATGTTGGTAAGTATTGCTAATATATCTATATATGTTGTTCTTTATATTATTTTTTTGGTTCACTATCTATATATATGTGTGTGTGTATAAATATATTTTAATATATGTATGAAAATAATTTAAATCCAATAAACTAGATATAATTTAAGACCTAATGTATATAGACCTAATTTAAGACCTATTACTTGACAAAGAATACAGTAAATTTAAGACCCAATACATATAGATAAATGTTCTATATAGTACAAATATTATCTTGTATGGAATGCAACACTTGGTCTCACCAATCAAATCTAATTTATTTCATTCATATTCCCTAAATTATATTATATTCCATAATTTAAAATATTAATTAAGTGTCATAATTTAAGCACATAATTCTCTATAATTAATTTATATTAAAAATAACTGAAACATGCAATTCACTAATGTTTAAAGGTACAAAGTCATTGTCTTTCTTTTTACTCCATCTCTATAGGATTGTAAGTTTGGTGAGTTAAATTCTAATCCTTTTGAGGTGTGTGCATGTATTTCATAATTTGCATATAGTTTTCTAATCAATAATAATTTTTTTATGAGCCATTTAATACATAAATAGGAAAAATAGGGTCTCAACTATTTGGTAAGTTAAAAAAATTATATTCAAATACCTACATTAATTTTTCATTTTTGATTGGTTTTTCCACTTTTTTAACTTGCAAATAGGGTCTCAATTTTTTCTCTAATATTTTGAGTTTTGAGAAGGTGATTAAACGATTATGATGAAAACTCTGTGAATTTGGGGAAGACAAATTCTTTTTGTTCCTTTTTTTACATGGGTTAGTTTTTTGGAACAAAAGTGAAGTAAATTCTAAAAGTTTCGGTGAGAGATTAATCCTAGAAGGTGTTTGGACATTTTTGTCCTCACTTAAATTGAGTTATTTTAACAAAAAATTACTTGGGATGCAAATTGCCAAATGTAATATATTTCCTGGATATATTTTGCTGTTTTTGTGTTTTAAATGTGCATAGTGCCTTTTAATTGTGATTCCAGGGTGCAAAGTGCCAATAACCCTTATTTAAATAAAATTTTACTATGTATGATTGAAAATTAAACTAATAAAAATAGGAAAAAATTAATAGTTGAGTTTTCTATATAGGTACCTAGTTAATTAATCAAATTTGTTGATTATATTATTTCCTCATAAAATTAATAACAGGTTATTAATTAATATTGAGTCTTATATAATTGCAAAATTTTTCTAAATTACTAGCAATCAAATCTCTAATTTATTCAATTCATAATATTCCTACATGAGTTAATTAAATTGTAGGGTCAATTACATATACCTCCCCTGAAGTTTGGCGCAATTACAAAAAAAACCTCATTGTTTTGAAAATTACAAATACCCCCCAAACTTAATCGCCGTCCAACATTTTAGCCTAACCATTAGTTTCTATTAGGGTTTTACCAAACGGGCGTTAAAATTTTTATGTGAAATTTCAAAAATGCCCTTAGGCTATCTGATTGCATTTTTGACCTAGTTTGACCTTTTTTGCTAGACAAAAATACTCGAAGGGATGGTATTGTAATATTCTTGAATTTATTAAGGGTTTATTTGTTATCAGTGTTTTTTTTGAGGACTTAATTGTAATAATATAGAGCAAAAATCAGTTTAGTTGTTATAGCCGTTTGTGCTCTTTCCTATATATGTACACACATATTACATTGAATTTTTTATTGAAACAATATGGATTCTTCATGGAGCACATCATCTAGTAAATGGGGGGCATTGAAATACAAGAAAGATAAGTGTAGAAGGTAAAATTGTGGGAAGAAGACACCAATAATGGTGTCCGAGACTAGGAATAATCCAGGAAGGCTTTTTTACTGTTGTCGGGAGCATGGTTTCTTAGATTGGTGTTTACCTACCAAAGAAGATTCAAATTGAGGCTATGGTGACGTTATGGGAGGAGTTTATGAAAATTTTGAAGCCACTAGTTCGGTGCAAAGACAACCTGTCAATCATGTAGGCTTGAAGAATGAAAATCCATTGTATAAGGTTGTTTTAGTTAATATGTTACTTTTAAGCTTGTTCTTGGTAGGCCAAATTGTTAAATTGCTTGTGAATTAGTATGAAATTGTAATGTAAATTTATTTCCAAATTAAGTATGCATTTTCATTCCAATTGTAATGTTATGCATTGCATAATGTCACCAAGTAAAACCAACCACAAAAACCAACCATTCCAATAAAAAAATCATGCTTTCATTAATCACATAAAGTTAGCATACATAATTTGTTCACCTCACAATTCAAAGCTTCAATAATCCACCAATTCACACTTCACTCCTCCTACATCCTCCTCTCCCTTATCATTGTCAGTCTCACCTTCCTCACCAATTCTCTCAGCCTCATCAAGGTCATTGTCAACGTAGTCAACAAAAACATTAATTCTTTTTGAACGTATATTCCTAGAAAATATGTTTAATACATCTTGATCATCCAATAGTAGCATCCTATCATCATTTCCACTTACACTACAACTAATTGTCAAAGGGACCTTATCTATATGATGTGCATCGCTAACATCATGATGGAGATCAAAGAAGCTATATCGGTCTGGATCAACATTCTTAATCATCATCTTCATGCATATATGATGAGTAACTAGTGTATACACTGCCTCAGCTATATTTGTTTCAAATAAATGAATGAATATGTCACAATGTATACACATAAATTTGATAAGAATTGAGTAAATAACTAGCACATAAACTTATTAATAATAGCTACTGATTTATTACGAAGAAAAACTTATTAAATAGACTTAATTGACTCATAACAAATTCAAATATCTAAGAAGAAGCCATTGCTTATAAACTAAACTCTATACAGAGAATAAAAACGTGGGTTTTTCATATGAATTCCATCAAATGTAGAAACAAAGACATATAACATATATCATTAGAAATACATGAAACACAGCAACATCAAGTTAGGGTTTTCAATTTTTTAACAAAATTATCAATATCTAGAAAAAAATGACTATATGAATGCTATTAATAGTTAAAACATGCATTCATACTATGATCATGCACTAAGATGATCAAAATCACAAAATCCATACACATAAAACTTTATTCGACAACACAGTACATGAAACTCTTTTCCACACCATGCTTGACAAAATGTGATACTAGAAAATGAAACAACACATATTTTTTACTATTTTTAGGCAACCTATTTCAAAAGTGTTGGTTTCTTACCTTTTTTGAACTAAATCACATTGTATTTTCAAAGCACTGGGCCTAACAGTTGGTTAGGTTCATGGAAACCACACTTTCGCTGCATTCCATGGATGCAGATGACTAGATTCCAAGTAGGAGATGACGGGTTTGTCGAGTATAGATGCTAGAAAGTGGGGAGGGATTTCTCTTTTGTCTGAAAGAAGGAATATAAAAAGCTTTGGTTCTTTGTTTTTTTTTTCCTGCTGCTTTAAGCGTAAGAGAGAAGGGCTTTTTGGTCCACTAAAAATTTGCCCATTTTTCATTTTTTTCTTTTTTCTTTTAATTTTTCCCACCTGGGCATTTTGGTAATTTCACAATTTCCTTTTGCATTGCATTTAGGTCCAAAAGTTTAGGAGGGTATTTGTAATTTTCAAAATAGCGGGGTTTTTTTTTAATTACGCTAAACCTTAGGAGAGGTAGATGTAATTAACCCTAAATTATATATGGGATTGTACTACTCAATTGACTACCTAGAGTGAACAAGTATATTTCTATCCTACTCATGAATTAATTAATTCATTCCTCTACTTGAGTAATTAAACCTAGACTCTCCTATTTTCAATCAATCCCAAGATTATATGTTCTTAGATTTCTCTAGGATTTACAAACACATTTGATTGTTGATTAGACAATCAAATAAAAAAAATACACAATAGAAGAAATAACTTTAGGCACTATTAATTTAATAAAGAAAACTTGCAATAAAAGAATTCATTATAATCCTGGAGTAACGTATTAGTTCTTGATTGAATTGTCAAACAATATATAAATAAAATGAAAAATTAGAGAAATGAAGATGTAAAAGGAAAATCAAAGGAAGAAGAAGAAACTCTATTCCTAAATGAATCCAATCTCCATTTTGTCCTATTTCTAACCCTAAAATCTAGCAAAACTTCTATTTAGTCTCCAATGAAGAAATCAAGATCAAGCTGTGACTAAATGTTACAAAAACCTATTTATACTGAGTAACAATGTTTGTGGAAAATACATGAATAGAAAAAACTAGAATTTTTACTTTGTTTGTCCTTGAATTAAATCATAAGTAATCATGCCAACTTTCCCATCAACTTGTGGTTAAATTTTTTTTTTTTTTTTGCAATTCTTCAATTCTTGTTCCAACAATTCTAAATTTTCATCAATTAGTAAGAAAATTTGTAATTTTTAAACGAAAAAATTATTTGTCTAGTCCACCACTTTATGCTAAAATGAATGCAAATAAAAACTCAACATATGGTGTCATTTTTTAAAAAAAAATAATTTTAACTACCCCAAAACAAGATCAACAACATTTGTCATTTCCCCCAAACTAACGCTACAAAAATTGTTCTTTTAAAATATTTTCCTCAAAATATTCAAAAACAAAACCAAACAAAACCTCAGAGATATCATAATTTTGGGGAAGGAGTGGTGTATTTAATTTGTACACTTGCTGGAGCAAACAGCCATGGTCATTCTCATCAGTATAATATGAATTTCAACATTTATATGATATGTTTTTATTATCTGACATAAGATTACTTTCAAATTCTTCCAATTTACCATGCGTTAAGCGGCAAAACATCGAAAGCTTAATAAGCTTTGGTTCTTCTTTACCAATCATTGATATAATTACGTTCCGTAGTTTTTTTGGTTTATTTGAGCAAAATTACATCACTATTGAGGAACATAAAATAAAGGATTTCAACGATTTAATTTGAGAATATTAATATAAGTATGGGAATACTCACTATTGATTTCAAATATGAAGTTTAAATATTCACTTTGGATTTAATCTTGCAATCAATAATAAATTATAAGGATCCCAAACTTGCTCCATGGCAATCTTTTTTTTTATGCGCAAGTCAATATTTGAGAAAGGGAGTAATACACAGAAAGAATGTTGGGAATATAAAAATTATGGGAATGTTTGGTTATGTTTTTTATTTGATTTTATTATGTGTTTATTATATGTTTTGGGAGAATGAATTATTGGAGAATGAGAAAGATATTTTTTGGTATGTTTATTTATGTTTTGGGGGAGATATTTTTTACCGAAATAATCAAATCAATGTTTTTTTGTTGGGTTTTTTGAGTGAAAATGAAATTGACTGATTTGCTTAATTTTAGAATAATAATAAAATATATATAATGTATATATATAATACAAGTATGTATATATTGGAGAATGTATATTTTGAAGAAAAAATAAGGATATATTTAATTATATTTTTCTAAAACAATGTTATTTCGGAAAAAATAACCAAATAAAGCCTATGTATCTCATAACATATAATATGGGAGCATTTATAATAGTCAAAAAAGGCTGAATTCGGCCTAGTAACTTTAGTAACTTGGGCCAATGCTTTGAAACTCTATGGCCTTTCTGTAAAAGTGGGTTTGGCTTTAATTAATAATCTGGCCCAGGTAAGATGCTAAACGTAAAAGCCCCCATCTGTAGATTTAATAAGTTTGAAAATCCTACAAAGTCCTTAAAAAAATTCTGAACTGGCCAAATTTCTGTCCAGGTGTTTGAAGGCTTGAGCCTCAAAAATTTTAAAAAGTAGCCATTCCAGTATGATTTGAATTGAGAAATTTATACAAAATCGAACATAAATGTCCTCGTTCTTTAGTCGATTAAGAAACAAATTTAAGGTACAATATATTGTGTACTTTAATCGATTTGACTATTAATGTCACAGAGAAATTATGATTCAAATCTAGTAGTAATTCTTAAATTATGTTTCATGCAGTAAATAAAATTATTTTACTAGAAAAGATAAATTAGTAGTAAAATAGTAAGTGGCAATACAAAGCCTGTCATTAATTATGTACATTAAGTAATAAATAGTGGTAAGAATAGTACTTAAGTTGTCAATGTTGATAATTAATAATATTTCTATGGTGAAATTTTTAGTGATAATAAAAATCTTGTCTCTAATTATTGTGGTAATTATTATTGTCACTAATTATAAATGGTGATTTAAAATATTAATTTTTATTACGATTGAATCATATTGTAACAAAATAAAAATTATTGTTACAAAAAAAATATGATTAGAAACAAAAGCTATTGTCAATATATGCCATTAACAAAAAATTTTACATTGTCACTCATTATTTTGTCACTAATATTTTATTTTTTAGTATTAATTTAATTGTTGCATTGATAAGGCTCATCTATTGAATATTTATTAGGCTATTATAATGAAATTATTTTTTTAATAAAAATTAATAATCATAATTCAATAATAATTTATAAATATAAACTATTAGAATGTATTTATGTGTTCCCATTAGCTGAATATCTATTTATTCTTTCTTTTCTTTTCTATTTTTTAAACACATGTGATGATGGTATGATCTGCTTGTTGATGAATTGGGCTTTGATCCAATATAATCGACCAGAAGAGAGGTTGGAAAAGAGTGATTATGTGAAGTCAGGTTGAGTCCTACAACTAATCAAACACGTCAGGCTAGCCGAGGTGTTTTCAACTAAGGTACTCTGATACTTAAGTTAGTACTTAATCGACCATATAATAGAGCAGCTGAGTAAGAGCTTAAGTGATAATAAGCATACATTGCTAAAGGGTGGCAATGCAATATTTATATCCTTTTTGAAGAGATTGATATATCAATGATGCCTTACAGAGAGGGCTTTTGTCATCATTTGAGGACCTTTAGGTCTTTTTCCTTTTATGTACTATTTTAGGTGGCTTCTCCTCCAGCTCAATAGGATATGGCAATACAGAAGAGGCATGCACTATTCTAGTTCTGCAAAAAGGTGGTATATGAGGTGGCATGCATCGTTAATGTAGAGGCACATCACCTATTAGAGCATTTAATATGGTAGAGAGGTGGCTGCGACATATTTAATATGATTGTGACTGGTGGCGTGGAACTTATCAAAATTGCTCCAATCGACTTCTAAAGGTTGGGATCTATCTTTGTCTACAAGTTATTTGTGTACACTTTGATCGAGATGATGGAACTCTATTGGATTCAAATATCTTTCTGGTTGAGGGCTGAATGATCACTCTAGAGCTAAACGACCACGCTCTGGTCGACTGATGTATTAGTGAAAGGCACAATGAGGGCTTGGGCTTGGCCGAACACCTGGTCGATTACTAATTAGCTGGGCCTGATAGTCAATTGGGTTGTTCCATATCATATATCTTATATGTTCGAGTGTTAGTAGGTTGGACCTGTTGGGCTATCCTATATCATGAGTCCCCCTCATTCCCAGGTCCTGATTGAGCTCGTCGATGAGAAGGGATGGGGAGTAGCTAACTTGAGAAATTGGAATATGTTTGACAAGGGATTCAATGCATTAATAATATTTGAATTTCAAAAATTGACCAGGGTTTTAATATATTTAATGTGTTAGTTACATTGGCAGCATGGATAGTCAAATAGTGAATGTATAATAATTGCCTGGTAGCTTATCATTTTAGTTGGTTAAGTTACCCATTGACAAGGGTTTATAAATAACGGGGCAAAAAATTTTCATTTCACACTTTTTCAACAACTTAGGAGGGCGAGCTTTGTGATTTACTATTCCTTGTGCTAGTCGAATTTCTTCTATTCTTGCTATTTGTGTAAGTTTTCTTTAATATCAAGCAAATTCACTTTTCTTTATTTTGCCTAAATATCATCTAACAAATATGTTGAGAGTTTTTAGCGATAGGAAAAGTGATAGTGAGGAAACCTAATTGGGTGTGCATTCAACTAAAAGGGTGGGTGACTCAACTAGTGGGATTAGCGAGTCTTCGAGTGATAGTTCTAGCTTCTTTAATTGTTTGAGTGATACTCAAGTTGATGCCAATGGTGTGGCTGGGCTAAGTCAACCTCTCGTGTCTTATAATTGACTATTCACTCCCAACTACTATAGCAAAATTATATCTGAGATAAAAAATAGAGATCTTGAGTTGATCAAGTAGTTATACCGCATTCCCCTAGGGTTTGAGTTGGTTGTCCCCAGTCTTGATGATAGGATGTATCGACCTCTGGTTAGCTGCATCATAGTCTTTGAGAATGCTCTGAAGTGTAGGCTTAGGTTTTCCCTAGCATAACCCATAGTCAATCTCCTAACTGGTCTTTAGGTTTGTATAACCCAATTGCTCCCAAACTATTTTTTGACCTTGTATAAATTTGTTATTTTAATGTTAATACATGACCAACCCCAACTTTTGCCAACTTTAGCAACCTCTTCCACCTCCTGATGTCCCGGAAGTCAGGTAACACCAAGGAGTTAGGCTTTTATTATCTAATAGCTTGCTCTCGTTGAACATTTTTGGTGACCCTTTATTCTTCGCATGTCTAGGCCTAGAAAAACCATTATGTTTTTGTTCAAGCTCTAGGTAAGGTTGGGATTAATAACTCCAGGGGGTGGCTAAGGGTGCATGTCGAGATGCCTGGGAATGGGAACCTTACTTGGCCCAATACCTTTATTCGAGATTTAGTTCAATTTGGCTAAATGGAAGCATTAGGATACATCTAGAAAAGAAACTTGGTATTGGTAAGCTTATCGTCTACTTAGTTAGATTTGCCAGCTAATGCTCGATTAGGTATATGTCCTTATTAATTTTTGGTAAATTTTTGCTTAAACGTTTTTGTCGATGTTGACGTGTTACTTGTGTTGTTTTCTTATTATTTCAGATAGAGCTGAAATCATTAATTACACTCACCAGCAAGCAACGGCTAGGCAGTAAAGGATGCAAGAGCACTGTCAAGTGACTGCTCATTGGGAGGTTGCCACCTAGAGTGTTCCTTAGTAATAGGCCCCGTTGTCTGCTCCTCAACTTGCTTGACCAGCTCTTATCGAGGGGGGCAACTTGCTTCTTGACAAAAAAGATTGGCTATCGAGTAGTCTGGTCCTCCTCGAAAGAAAACTATAGCTGAGAAAGGAAAATGGATGGCTGGAGAGCTTTTACGTTTTGGGCCCTGACCAGATGATGATTTATTCCCATAGCCTAACTTTTTTCCTCTAAGGTTTAGGACCAACATCTTAGTTTAAAACACGGCATCCATGCTAGGAATAGGGTCGACTGGAGTTGGCCCTTTAAAAGTGCTGATGGTTGAACTGTTTATGTCCGATTAGAAGAAAATGTAGAAAATGAGCTAGTTGGAAGCCTTGAAGGTGTTTGTGTTTCACGCAAACATGGTAAGTGTCTAATTAAGTTTTGCTTGTTTTATCCAGGTTCGCATTTAATTTTTCGACTAAACTTGTTGTTGTTGTAGATGATATCATTTTTATTAAAGGGCGGAGTTAGCTCTTTGCGACTTTAAGAGCTTTAAAAGAAATAAGAACAGGCTGAAGTGATGAAGACTAAGCTTAATTCATTGCAATCGAGGAATGATGAGCTTACTTGTCAGGTTGAGGAGAAGGATGCACAAATGTTGGCTGTTGTCACCAAGAAAAATAACATGGAGGAATTAATGTGGAAAGCTAGATTGGAAGCTGAAGAGCCAATACCCCTGATTGGGCATAAGGATAAAATAGTGCGTCCTAGTATGTTCAAGATAAATTTTTCAAGATCCTACGGAGCATACAGAAAGAGGCAATTTGGTAATTTTTATTGTATTTTGCATTTCAAGACACCAATATTGTCTTTTTGATCAACGATGTGAAAGAAGCTTTTTTGAAAAAGCTATGAGCAGCTAGAGTTCTTGGATTATCAGTTACAACTGAAGGGAAAGGAATACCTCAATGTGCTAAAAAGCAGCTTGAGGATTATCCTGACCCATCGCTTGTCGATGAGAACACACCTGTGGTGTGAGTTGTAGCTGTTACCTACTTGATGGTAGTCGATGTTTCACGAATGAATTCGTATTCAACATCAAGGGTGGAAAAGTTGATGTTGCTGCTTATTTTTCTCCCATTGAATAAAAATTTTTTATGGAGGAGGCAGGTCTTTCTCGACCTGCGGTTGCCATCCAGAAGGAGGTCAAAGACCCTCCATATTATTGTTTGCGTGCTTTCTAGTGATGAGCTTAATTGTGTTGTTGATGAGGTGGTGGTAGCTCAAGGTGATGGAAAGGAGGGAGCTAGGTTGAGCTGAGATGACAACTATTTCTATTCTTTCATTTTGTTTAAGTTGATTCGCTTCGCGAGGTGTTTGAAATGATTTGATGTAATTTAATAATTTTCTCATTGATGTATCTGGAATATTTTTGTGATTTATAAAACCTCAACTTTCATTTATATCTCTTTGATCTCTTTATTTTTAGTGCTTGACTGAATGAAGGAGTCGAACTTTTCTTTCAATTGACCTGTCAAATAGTGTAGTCCTTTAATAAAAAGGTTAGCAGTATTTAATTAGCTTGGAGCTAAGTTAATGGTCAATTATGAAATTAACTTGAAAAGAATTTATTAAATAGATATAAGGATATTTAAAACTACTTGATCCATTTAAAATTAGTTTTAAAGTAGTCTTTGTAGTTAATTGCTTGTTCAACTTAAGACATTTTCTTCGTAATCAAACAAACAAGCTTGGAGTCTTGGTCGATCATACTTTATTAAATTAACTTCAAGTTGCTATTTAAGCTTGTGTCGTAGTATGTATGTCTGTGAGGTGACCTAAATATAGTAATCAACTACAAGGTCAATATTAAGTTGTGGTCGACTATGAGGTCGACTTTCAACAATATTCTTGTTTATTGAGTAAGCTGTAAGCCAAGATTGTAGTTTGAAACCAAAATCTAGTTGACTATATGGTCAACTTTAAATGATTTACTTGTTTATTAAATTGTGCTAGAAGCCATGGTTGCAGTTTGAAATTAATTTGTGGTCGACTTTAAACGATTAACTCATTTATTAAGTTGGGGTAGAAGTTGTGGTTGTGGTTGAGAGTAAGTAGTTTACCTAATTTTAAATTATCTTCAATTCTTTGTAACCAAATTACAAAATAGTTGAATGGAGGCCTTGATCTCTTTACGCACAGAATTTTTTCAAGTTTATTGCATTCCATGGTCGAGAGAGCTCATTACCATTCATATCAGCTAGTCGATAAAAGTTGTGCTTTACTACTTTGACTACTAAGAAGAGGCCCTCCCATTTTTGGTCGCGTTTTTCCATATTTTTCAAAACTTCAACTTTCTTGAGGATGAGGTCTCCTATTTTAAAGCTTTTTAGTTAAATCTCTTTGTTATAATGCTGGGCCATCTTCGACATTGTGTATGCTTGCTGATACAACTCGTTGATTACCTTGAGGTTGAATTCTCTTTCAGACTCAATCCTAATTGAGTTGTAGTGATTTACCTAAGCTGTATGCTATATCAACTCTGTTAGGACCATGCTTCTGACCTATATATCAGTAGGTTGTAAGAATTATGGCTTGTAGCAGTTCTAAGAGTGGTTCTATATGCCCAAAGGACCTTTGGGAGGTCGTTTTCCCAACTTGCTCTGGATCATTTAAGTCGAGCCTTGATGTGGTCCAAAATAGTCCTATTTGAGACTTTAGTTTGCCCATTGGCTTAAAGGTTAGCGACCAAGGTAAAATTTTATCAAATCTCCAAGCTGTCACACCAATCCTCATGTTCTTACTTTGGAATTGTATCCTATTATTTGATATCAATTCTTTAGGCAAATAAAAATGGTAGATAATATTTTTCCATAGGAAGCTTCTAATGGCTACGTCAGTTATCTTTGGGGCCGCTTTTGCTTTGATCTATTTTGTGAAGTATTCAACCATAAAATCATGAATTTTCTATGACATGTAGTTTTGGGAAGGAACTATCTATATCTGTCTCTCACTGGTTGAATGGCCATGTGATTTGAATTAGCACTAGCATTGATGCAGGCTGGTGATGTATGTTGGAGTGGACCTCGGTCATTTTCTGATGAGTCGACTACAATTTTTAGCAAAGTTGGCAAAAATATCCATGTTTGATGACTTTGTGGGCTAATGATTATCCTCTAGAGTGATTACCACATATACCTGAATGAATCTCCTATAAGACTTCCAGAGCCTACTTCAATGTTAAGCACATTACTGGTGGTCCGAAAAGAATTCTCTTATAGAGTTAACCATATTTATTGAGGATGAATTTTGTTGCTTGACCTATGGGTCTATGTGCTTCTATTTTATCCTCAGGCACTCTTTTTTCCTTTAAGTAAGCTTTTATTTTGTCCTATTAAGGGAGAGCTGACTCTTGGTTTTTCCCGATTAGATTCTGGTCGATACTACTTACAGTGGGTTTGTTGGAGACTAGGAATGTAATGGTTCTGTCTTTGGTTTTTTTGGTCAAGTTAGCAAATTTTGAAATGGCATCTACCTTTTAATTTTTTGACCTCATGACTTGGCTATGATTGAACTTTTTTGAATTATTGCTGCAGCCTTTTAATTTTAGCCAGATATTTGCTCATTGTGACCTCCTTAGTCTTGAAATTCTATTTGAATTATTTTGCGACCAACTGGAAATTAGTAATACATGCTAGCTACTCGACACCTTTATCGACAACTATCATCATACTAGCAAGAAGAGCCTTATACTTTGCTTCATTATTGGTGATAGGCTAGTCAAGCTTAATGGTGTAGTCATAACCCTTAGCCTGCAGGAAGTGTATGGAAACACCTATTCCTCCTCTTGAGGAAGTTGCTGAGCCATCAACATGTAAGTTCTAGATGAGTGAATCTTGGTTGATTTCCTCAGGTAGATTGAGATATTTTGCCATAAAGCCTACTGACACTTAGGCTTTTATGGTCATTCAGGACTATAAAGTGTTGTCGAATTCCTCTAACTTAATGACCTATTTTGTCAACCTTTCTAACGTGTTTAGTTTCGATAGTACTTCTTTCAATGGATGATTCATTAGGACAATAATGGAATCAGATTGAAAGAAGGGCCTTAACTTTCTAGCTGTTGTAACCAAAGCGATAGCAAAATTTTTGATCTCAAGGTAGTTGTGTTCTAGACCTTGTAATGCTTTGCTACTGTAGTATATAGACCGGTTAGTGCCATGTCTAGTTGAGACCAAAATTGAGCTGATTGTTATCGACGAGGGTGCTAGATACATATGTAAAACCTCTTCGACCTATAGCTTATCTAGCATCAGTAGTGTTGACAAATATTGCTTTAATTTAACTAAAACTTGGTCATATTGCTTTGTCCACTAGAACTTTTTCCCATTCCTGAAGATTTTGAAGAACAACAAGCTTTTGTCTGCTAGTTGAGCAATGAATCAACCCAAAGCTATGATCCTTCTGGCTAGATGCTGCATATCCCTAACTATTTAAGGTGGTGAGATGTCTAGTATTGCTTGGATCTTTTGTGGGTTTACTTCTATACCTCTCTAACTAACCATGTATCTCAAGAATTTCCCCCATCTCACCCTAAACATGCATTTGTTGGGATTAAGTTTTATACCAAATGCTTTATATAGCTGAGGTTGGCTAAGTTGTTTTGCTCTTTTTCTATTTTAACAATCATGTTATTAACGTAGACCTCTATGGTCCTTTTGATCTCATTTTTGAACATAAAGTTCACAAGTTTTTGGTAGGTTGCACCAGTATTCTTGAGCCCAAAAAGCATGACCAAAAAATAGCATAAACCATTGGGGACTACGAATGAGGTCTTGTCCTTATCTTCAGGTGCCATAAAAATTTGATAATAACCCTAGAATGCATCCATCATACTCAAAAATCACAACTACCAATATGATCAACTAATAAATCTATGTACAGCAATGGGTAAGGGTTTTTTATACAAGCTTTATTCAAATTAGTGAAATTATTGCACATTCTCCACTTGCCCTCATTTTTAGGGAAAATAACTACATTTTAAAGCCAACTAGGATATTTAATTTCTACAATGTAGCTTATCTTTAAGAGCTTGTTGACCTATTCCTCGATGATATGACATCTTTTAGCATCGAAAGTTTGGGTTTTCTACTTGATTGGCCTGATTGAGGGGTCTATATTTAGGTGTGGACGATTATGTTGGGATAAATTCCCTAGAGGTTAGCAGCGTTAACACCTTTATGTTAAATTTGGTGAAAAAATCTTGAAGGGACTCTCCATCTTTCTATTTTATTATATGCACATGATTGTAGGGGAGCTTTGCTTTTCTTTGGCTAGCAAACTAATGGAGGAACTTGTTGCAAAGCTGGTTATATAAGTAAATCGACGTTGGCTCCAACTTAACAAATTGATTGAGTGTAATGCCTTGAAAAGTGGTCAGTAGTACCTTTGCATAAATGTATTCATTATGTTTGTGGAACTACATCATGTGCTTGAATTGGAGCAAGTGTTTCTTAGAATTGGATGAGCCATCACATTTGGGCAAACTAGTTAGAACCTTGGCATCTACAACTATGTGCTCATTGATTATCTCCTAGATATATGAAGATTCTTGTTTGTGATAAAGTTGGGGTGTGCTATCACAGTGAGGGTTCCTTTTAGTGTTCTTTCTAGAAATCTCCTTGAGGCATCTATTCAGCTCAATCAGCATGGGAAATTTTTTTATTCATTTGAGGTATTTATCGCTTGACCCCATCATGCTGCTAGGCTTTAATGGGTTTGACTAGGTGATCTGCAGATTCAGCTACTTCGTTTTAGGGGTTTGGTTGAGTTTTTTCTCATGGAAATTAACCTGGGCTATCCTCACATTGAACAAGTAGGCATCTTATCTTTTGTTTGCCCCTATCACTTCTCTAGGGCCTCTTATCACGTTGAGAAGGTTGGGGGTGGCACTAGTGGCTGGCCTAGGTTGGTTGTTGTGTTTGTTGAGGGTAGCTGATAGTTAGGCAAAAATCTGAGCTGATATTT
The DNA here is from genome assembly GCA_014898725.1 of Jacaranda copaia. Taxonomy (NCBI): domain Eukaryota; kingdom Viridiplantae; phylum Streptophyta; class Magnoliopsida; order Lamiales; family Bignoniaceae; genus Jacaranda; species Jacaranda copaia. The sequence goes on along the minus strand of JACGDI010004765.1, from coordinate 856,829 downwards.
GCTTGCTTATCAACTGTATGAGCTAAGGCATGGTTAGAGTTACCACTTACTTTGGCTGGGAATTAGGTCCAGTCATGTCTTGTTCTTGCTAGGGTTAAGGCTTAGAGGTTGGAGACTTTTCATTATCCTTTCTCTCTGAAATGGCTCACCTTGTGTTTAGCATACTTCTCAGTCGCGGACTCTAGTTCCCATAGACAGTGCCAAATGATAATGGTATGATCTCCTTGGTGATGAATTAGGCTTTAATCTAATATAAACGACTAGAAAAGAGGTTAAAAAGGAGTGATTATGTGAAGTTAGGTCGAGTCCAGCAACTAATAGCACATGTCAGGTTAGTCGAGATTTCCTCAGCCAAGGCATTCTGATGCTTAAATCAGTACTTAATTGATTAGATAATAGAGTGATAGAGTGAGGGCTTAAGTGATAATGAGCATACATTGCCGAAGGGGGGCAATAGGGTATTTATAGCATTTCTAGAGAGATTGATATGTCAATGATACCCTTGCTCGTATAGAGAGGGCCTTTTTCTCACTTGAGGACCTTTAGGTCTTCTTCCTTTTGTGTACTTTCTAGGTGGTACCTCTTTTAGCTCTAGACAACATAGCGGTATGAAGGAGACACATAATACTCTAGTGCTATAGAAGAGTGGTATAGGAGGTGCACACACCATTAATGTAGAGGCACGCCATCTATCAAAGCATTTAATGCGATAGAGAGGTGGCTGCAATGTATTCAATGTAATTGTGACTTATGGTGTGGAGTTGCTCTAAACTGCTCTAATCGACCTCTTAAGGTCATGATGTATCCTTGTTTGCAAGTTATTTGTGCACACTATGATCAAGGAAATGGAATTCTGTTGGATTCAATGTCTTCTTGATTGAGGGCTAAATGGTCATTCTCGAGCTAATCGACCACACTCTAGTTGATCGGGCTAGATATTGATATTCTTGTTGGTAGAATGGCTCAATGAGGTATTAGGCCTAGTTGATTATTAATGGGCTGGGTCTGATAGCTAATTGAGTTGTCCCATATCATATCACTTACTTGGTCGAATGATAGTAGATTAGGACTAGTAGGCTATTCCACATCAACATGCATAGACGTTTATAGCTTGTTAGATTTAAATTTTTAATTTATAGGGTTGATGCTATTGAGTGAGTCAATTGACTAAACAACAAATTGAGCACGTCTGTTTTTCTTTTGTTTTTTTTTTGAAAGATGTTCTTTTTTTAATACATAAAGTTAAGTGCCCTAATTTTTCTTTTTGATTTTTCATTTTCTAATGATAAAAGTTGAGAAATTAAATTTTTGGAAAAGTAAGAATAAGAATTAAGTATGCGATTGTTTATAAGAAATTGAATGTTTAAAACTAAGAGAATGGTTACTTATTATGAGATAAATGTAATAATGAGGGTTGATTTGATTATAAAGTGATGTGAGAATGTAGATGATTGTGACCTTTAAGATTCTTTTGGTATGTTAGTTATGAGAATTTGAAATATTTGTGTGATATGTTTTTTAGAGAAGAATGTTTTTGATACTTGCATGTTGTATTCTTAGACAGAGTAAAATCATATATTAAATCCACAATGTAAAAGAGTTAATAAACCTAATAATGAAACAATTTTAATAGAAACTAATTTTAGTAAATCTAATATTACTACAAGAAGACCAATAAAATGGGATGAAATTGTTTGTCCTAGAAAATTGGATAATAGAAAAAGTTGTTCCTCCACAACTGTGGTACCTCACTCAGGGTAACCCCAAGTTGAAATATCAAACAATTCAATCTTACATCAAAACCTGTGACATGAATCTTAGGCCTAAAATTTTCCTTCAACATCATAGCAAAACAAGCAGTGGAAATTACATCTTAATTGACACCATTATCAGCAACATTCAATCCCAAAACTATTCTTTAGAGTAATACGCTTATGTACAATCATATATTGAAGTTTTCAAAAGTTCATTAGGTACTTTTAAATTTTCTGTATTAAATTTATATTTCTAGTTTTTATTTCTTAATTAGCTTGAATGTCAAGTTAATATAATTTTGTGTTGGGCTGCATAATCCTTTACACAAATTAGGCATAATGATTCGCATATTGTGAGGATAAGTGTCTGGAAATGTTTGAAAGGATAGGAGGTTAAGAGTGTTTTAGAATCTATGAATTTTAGTCTGTGCCTTTGTTTTGCCCATTGTTGCCGAGGAAGGTGTTTACGGCATTGTTGTGGCTTGATTAAATTCATAATTTGGCTTGATAGTTTATGATTTTGAGTAAAACACCGTCTCTATGACTGGTTCTATTCCTTGTCTTTCTTCTTGAATTTCAAATACTTCCCAATCTTGTGTCCAAATGGTATCGGAGCCATGGTGCTTGACAAGTGTATAGGTTTATCAGAATATTTCTCTCTTTTATTGAATTCTTTTTTAATATAATTTTTATAATTGTCAGTATTATTAATACTTTCTTCATATTCTTTATTTAGAGTATTAATTTTCAGTCCTTTGAATTTATTATCAAGTAATTTTTCTAATTCATTAATATATTTTAATATGAAATTATGAATTTCAGGAGGGGGTTGTTTGTTGGCGTAGCTATTATTTCTTGAGATTGACCTTGATTAAATCTAGTAGTACTTATTAAATTTTCAACTTGATTAACTAAAGAATATAATCTTTCTACTCTATTATGTAGAGATGAAATTTGCTCTCCTAACACATTTAGATACATACTAGAATAATTTTATTGTTTAATTAAATTATTAATTTGAGCAGTAGTAATTTGAAGAGTTTCATTTTCAAAAAGTTTTTGAAATGCAGAAAAATATAACTTTTTATCATTAATTTCAATTTGAAAAGGTTGTTGAGGTGGGTAGATAACTTTTAAAACTTGTCCACCACTCAATTTATAATTTCTTTCTATAACGGAAATATAATTTTCAACATAATTGGTTATAAACTATGGGATAAAAGGAATAATTTTGTTTTCTTTTAAAGCAAAAGAATAAAATTCATCTTGAAATTTTTTCTTGTCTTTTGATGTGAAATTTTCAAAAAACCATTTTCTAAATGGTTCCTATATGGGTAAATCAAATTCTTTTCTAATAAGTTGCCTGGTGGGAGATCTAGGTTTAAAATTAATTTTTGTTGCTAAATTTAAACAGAAAAATTAATTTCTGATTTGGTTATTTTCGGTTCTTGAGTGTTATGTATTCCTTTAACAATATTGATCTATATTTCTTAATTCGTTTACTTTATTTTGTTGATCTTTAGATTCATTTGAAGAAATTTCTCTAATTTCTGAAGTAGAAGCTCTAGTAGGGAGATCAATATCATCAAAAGGTGAAATATGAGAATACAAAAATGTATTTGAATGATATCTAGATATTTTAGATTTGGAAGAAGATCCTTCAAACGGTAGTTGTACAGTACCATTAAGGGTTTGTATTATATTTGTAACAATTGGATATGCTATTGGTTGTGGAGGAACAACTCTTTCTATTATCTAGTTTTCTGGAAAAACAATTTCATCCCATTTTATAGGTCTTCTTGCAGTAATACTAGATTGACTAAAATTAGTTTCTATCAAAATTATTTCATTATTAGGTTTATTAACCCTTTTACATTGTGGATTTAATGTATGAAGTAGTTTAAATAAATTCGATAATAGATACATATAATTTTTGTTTGAGGAATATATGTATAACCATGTATTTTAACATTTAGTGTAAGAGCATCAAGTATATTAACATCAGTTAAAGATAATTGTAATTTAGGATAGATATCAAAGTAAATAGGGCCATGAGCTAGACTAGATTGTATTATACTCATTAAAGATCTTTTCCAATTAAGATTACGAGTATCTCATAATGCAGATATAAAACTTTTAGGCAGATTTTCTAGGGATAAAGGTTCAAATGCAATTTGTACGAGACTTATATGAATAAATCTATAATTTTCTTTACAATGATCTATATAAGATTTATTTAACAATTTTATGGTTGTTTAATCACCATATAACATTATAGATTCTTCAATAGTTTTTCCTACTTGCTTTAAGCCAAGTTTTTCAAAAGTACCTAATTGATATATAACTTTAGGTTCAACTCTGGGAATTGTCCACTTATTAAGTAAATCAATATTATGAGGAATATCATATTCTTCACTCATACTATTTTTGATAGTATCTTTTCCCTTTATTATATTCATTAAGATAGATCTGTGTTGGACTTTCATAAACCTATACACTCTCTTAGTTCTGCTAATGGTCAGAAATTAGATATTCAATATAAATTACCAAAAGCTTATATTTGCAAAAATAATAGTTGTATTCCTACAAATTTATAATATTGTCCATAGGATGCTTATGTAAAGTACAAGTTCTAAAAAAAATGGTAATAGTGATAAAGCTGTTGCTACTATGCTTGTTGTAGGCTCTACTGGCTTATTAAAAGGCTGGTGGGATAATTATCTTACTATTTTTAATAGATTTGAAATATTAAATATAATTAAAAATAAATTAGGACATAATATTGAGAATGCTGTTTATATTCTTATTGTCAATATTATAGAGCATTTTATTGGACGATGGTCAAATAATAGTGAAAATATAAGAACTTTACTTAATGGCTTAAAATGTACTACTCTCACCTCATTTAGGTGGTATAAAGACACATTTTTATCAAGAGTCATGGAACTCCTTGAATTTAATAGTTCTCACTGGAAGTATATATCTATAGATGGACTACCTTTTTTATTTGCTGAAAGAGTAAGAAAAAATCTTAGAAAAGGAGTTACCAATATTGAATATGATAATTATACTTATGGAAAACTTATAGGTACTTGTATACAAGAAGGTATATCCTTATGTAATGAGATTAAATTAAATCAACAAATTAAGCATCATAATATTACAAAAAGAAGACAATTAGGTCAATTTTGTGGACAATTTGGCATGGAACAACCATCCACTAGTAAGCCTAATAGGCAAAAAAAAGAAAATAAATTATATAAAACGTATAATAATAAAAGAAAATATAAAAGAAAATAAAAAAGAGAAAGAAGAAAGAAAGAAAGAGTAGAAAAGAAAAATAAAGCCTATTTTAAATGTGGTAAAATAGGCCATTATGCCGTTAAATGCAAAATGAAGAAAAAGATTAACAATCTTAATATTGATTATGAATTAAAGGATACTCTTTCCAAATTATTATTAAATTCTAAATTATAAGATATTTATTGTGATGAGAGTTTAGATAATAATTTTGAAGAATCTTTGGCATTTGAAGAATTAAGAGCATTAGAGAATGAAGATTATATTTTTGAAGAAGAATGTTGTGATTTGTGTCAACAAGAAAATCCTTGTTCTAAACAAGAAAGTGATAATGAAGAATTATATAAAATTCTTGCTCAATTCAATGATTTAAAAATTAATGTTTTAAATCATGAAAATATAATGGAGCTTTTAAAATTTATAAAGGATCCAGAAGTAAGATCTAAAATTGCAAATCAAATTGAAAATACTCCTAGTACTTCTTCTAATAATTATGATTAAAATCAAGAAACTTACACTTCTCTTGAACTTTATACAGTGGCTGAAGTTCAAAGAATTTTGAAACAAAGACCATAAATTGAAACTCCTACTACAATTCAAGATTTGAATGTTGAAATTAATAGTTTAAAAGATGAAATATATAACCTTAAACAAGAAAATAAATTTCTAGATGAAAGAATCCCTATTCTAGAAAAAAAATAGTAAAATGATGACTTTTCATGATAAAAGTCGTCAAGAAATTATGAAGTTTTCTAATAATGATAATTTCATTCATACTTATAACAATGACAGTTTCTTTCATACTACTACTGATGATAACTTCTTACATACTCTTGAAATGATTACATCTCAAAAATGGTTTATAAAAATCAATTTACTTATTGATAATAGATTTCAAAAAGAATTAACAGCTCTAATAGATAGTAGAGTAGATTTAAATTGCATTCAAGGAGGAATTATTCCAACTAGGTATTTTCATAAAACTAAAAATTCTCTTAGTTTTGCTAATGGTCATAAATAAGATATTCAATATAAATTACCAAAAGCTTATATTTGCAAAAATAATACCTATATCCCTACAAGTTTTTTACTTGTAAAAAATATTACGAATCAAGTTATACTTGGTACCCCATTTTTAAAGAAAATATTTCCTATTAAAAATATTAATGAAAATGGTTTTATAGGAACATTTGAAGAAAAAGAAATAAATTTTCAATTTATAACTGAGCCGTTTACTAGAGTTCTTCATCAAATTCATGATTTGTTAATAGCGAAAAAATCATGAAATAAATTTTCTTAAAGAAGAAATAAATATTTTAACTATTGAAGAAAAACTTCAAAATCCTAAATTACAAGAAAAAATTAAATTAATAAATCACCAATTTTCTTTAGAATTTGTAGTGATCATCTAAATACATTTTGGAATAGAAAGGAACATATTGTTAATCTTCCATATGAAGATGACTTTGATGAAAAGAAAATTCCTACTAATGCTAGAACATGTCAAATGAATTCTGAATATTTAGACGTATGTAAGAAAGAAATTGCTTCTCTTTTTCAAAAAGGCTTAATAAAACCTTCTAAATCTCCTAAGTTTTGCACTGTTTTTTATGTTAATAAACATTTTGAACAAGAAAGAGAAATACCCTGCCTTGTTATTAATTATAAGCGTCTTAACAGAGTTCTAAAATGGATAAGATATCCTATTCCTAATAAAAAAGATTTACTTGACAGACTTTATGAAGCTATTATATTTTCAAAATTTGATTTAAAATCCGAATATTGGCAAATTCAAATTGCTGAAGAAGATAGATATAAAACTGCTTTTAATATTCCAATAGGACAATTTGAATGGAATGTTATACCCTTTGGTTTAGAAAATGCTCCTTCAGATTTTCAAAAATTATGAATGATATATTCATTCCATATAGTGAATTTATAATAGTTTATATTGATGATATTCTAATTTTCTCTAAAACTATAGAAATACATTTTAAGCATTTTGATATTTTTAAGAAAATTATTATTCAGAATGGTTTAGTTATATCTAGGCCAAAAATGAATCTTTTTCAAATAAAAGTCAGATTTCTTGGTCATAATATAGAAAAAGGAAAAATTATTCCTATAAATAGCAGTATAGAATTTGCTTCCAAATTCCCTGATAAAATTGTAGATAAAACCCAATTATAAAGATTTCCAGGAAGTCTTAATTATATTTCCATTTATTATAAAAATCTTGCAGAAGATACTACAGTCCTATATGATAGATTAAAAAAGATTCCCAAACCTTGGTCTGAACAATATACTGAAGCTGTTAAAAGAATTAAACAAAAGGATAATAACCTTCCTTGTCTTATGCTTGCTAATCCAAATTGGGAAAAAATTATTAAAACTGATGCATTTGATATTAGTTATGGAGGTATTTTGAAACAAATACATCTAAATACTAAGTAAGAATATCTTATTAGATATCGTTCAGGAAAACGGAATAATAGCTAGAAAAATTATGCTACTATTGCAAAAGAAATTTTAGCAATAGTAAAATGTGTTTTGAAATTTCAAGATGATTTATATAATCAAAAGTTTATTATAAAAACAGACTGCCAATCAGCACATTATATGTTTAATAAAGATTTTAATTATGATATTTCTAAACAAATGTTTGCAAGATGGCAAGCTCATTTAGCTCCATTTGATTTTACTATTTATTATAAAAAGGGTTAAGATAGTAATATGCCCGATTTTCTCTCTCGTGAGCATTTACAGAAATGATCCCATGAGGAAGGGGTCAAAACTTCCCCTCAAATAGAGGAGGAAGAGGAGGAAGAATAGCTATACAACATGGATATCAAAAGCTTATAGTTGTCAATATTGCATCAGGAAATACTCCAGATGATCCTTTATACAAGAAATTCCTTGAATACAAGAGGCAGAGAAAACAACAAGAAGGTAATACCTCCTATGCTAATATTGTTAATGAGGAAGAAAATGATGATTCTTCCCATTATGAGAAAAGTTTGTCCAAAGAAGTAATACTTCTTTTGGAAAACAAAGATCTACAATGGCGGAATGAACCATGAACCTTGATGCAAAGGTACCTTTATAAAACATCATATGCTACAGGATCATATAAACAAAGAATGTATTATGAGAATATACTCATAAATACAGGGTCCTGTGAAATAAATTATTTTTATCCGACTAATAGTCAATCTACTTATAATTTCAATAAAATTATAATAAAAAAGATTACATCTTCTAAAGAATAGGGAATTAGTACTCTCAGAGAAAAAGAATATTTTTATTAGGAGTTAAAAACTCCCATTAAATTTAATTACTGAGATTATGTTGAGGCATTTAATAAAGCCTTATTATATGAAAATTCAAAAAGAAAACCTTCTTAGTTTATAAAAGTTTTCTTAGAAGTTTATAAACGAGAATTACAAAATTGGTTTCATGAATGGTGGATTAATTGTGGTCCTTCAATAAAAATTCTTCCTAAACATTTTAAAGGTTACTATGCAGAATGGGTGAATTGTTCACCAAAACATATTAATATAGAATATCACAACAAGTGGATTGAGGGAATGGCCCTTATGTACTTCTTCATTGAATTTTCCATTCCATGGATCTGGAAATGGACTCCTGAAGTTGATCATACTCAACAAAATATCCCTCTATTGAGAATAATCTTCTTCACAAAATTTTGAAATAAAATGCTTCTGAAAGAAAAGGAGACAGAAGTTTATTACGGATAAGAAACATTGGATAAAATTCAAGCAAAAATTCAAAATATCAAGAACTAATGGAGACTAAAGAAAAAGAATCTCCTAGTCTTTTTCAATATATTATAAGAAATATGCAAATGAAAAAAGGGGTTATCTCTAATAAAGAAATGGTGGAATCATATATTGAAGAAATGATGAAGGATATAATAAACAATCTTGATGTTGATATGGATAATAAATCAAATTCGTCAATGACAACCTCTTCAAAAGGAGAAAATCAATTTAATTGTCTTCCTGGAGAATCTCAAGATCCTTATGTTGATGAGGATCCATCCATTGAAGATATTTTTGAGAGTTCAAAAGAACTCTTAAAGATAATATCAAGAAAAAATCTAAAGAATCCACCAATAGACAGGAATGACTCGACAACTGTAATTTATTGTAAACTTTTATAAAGACACTTTTGTAATAGCATTCGGATGCAAAAATTTCACAAAATTTTCTTTTACCTTTGTTGTTAGGTCCGACCTAAAAGTTTATAAATAGAGGGCTCTTCATTTGTTTTAGATAGAACCCCCTAAAATCAAGATAGCCTCTCCACCAGTAACACCCCTAAAATTTTATTTATTTTATTTATAATATAAGATTTTATCGTTATTTGAAAATTTTATGAATTTCACGTTATTAATTATTTTAAAATTTTTGTGGGCTAAATTATAATTTTTGTAGACTTAATTGTGTATGTTTTGATCAATTTGGGGTTAATCGTAATTTTTAAAAATTTGGGGCAAAATTGTATAATTTAAAATTTAAAAAAAAAGATGAAAATTCAGATTTGAGAATCGGGCAGACCACTTTTTCTTTCCTACTTTTCTTTCCTTTTCTTCTTCACTGAAGCTTCATCATCATCTTCGGCCATTTTCGGTAGTTTTTGTTTTTTACCACTCCAAACCAACCAAATTCTTCCCCTCACCACAACCAACACCTTCCCCACCTCAAAACCACCAATTGGGCGGCGAAGAGCGGTGGATGAAGGAGAATCGATGCGTGCATGTCACGGGGTTGCCGGATTTTTTCTTTTTTGGTGACCATTCTCCATTCCGAGGGTAGGGTTAGGAAGCTCTTGATGAGAGAAATGCAATAGTGCCATTACATGGTGATTCCGATGATGGCAAGGTGGTAATTAGAGCTTGTCAGAGAAAGAAGAAAGTGGCAATTTTTGGCCCATGTCGGTGTGTACACTACTCAAAATTGGAAAGGGAAGATGGCGTTGGAATTCTTGTGATGAGTGGAACAATCTGGTGGTGAAGTCTTATTTTTTGGCGGAGGTAGAGAGATCGTCTCCTCATCTCAATGCGGTGATCGTCCTGGTGCTTTTGGTTCATGATTTCAAGCTTTCGTTAGTGAAATTAGATTTTTTTTGAATATTGCATGTTATACATATATATATGTGCATGTATGTTTGTAGTTGTTAGTTTTGTTCGGGTCGAGCCTTTGAGTTGATATAGGTATTTCAACGATTATTTTCCTTTGTGAGGAATAGGGTAATAGGAGATATGATTTTGAACTCAAATGTTGGTTAATAATAAGTTGAATATAATGGGAATTTGACTAGGGATTTATGCATGAATATTGAATCTGGAGAAGTTTGACTCATGGCATATTTTCTTGATTAGGTGACGACAGGTTAGGCACCAATGAGCAGTAAGATCGATTTTCAACTATTGCTATTTGGGACTACAAGAGGTGAGGGTCTCTTATTCTGGGTATTACTTTGTTTAACTTGCTCTGATATTGTTGAAAACCCCAGTGAGGGTCTCTCATTCTAGGTATTGCTTTCTTTAACTTTGATATTGTTGAAAACCTCTATGAGGGTTTTACTATTTTTGAACCATATTCTGATCTGTATTTGAGATCTATCTGTTATCTGTTATCTGACTTGATTACCCCTATGAGGTTTATTTCTAATATTGGTTCCATATTCTATTTGTTCTGGCGCCTAAAACTTCTGTCTGTTATCTGTTATTCTGATAGCTGTCTATCTCATATCTGTACTATCTAAACTGTATCTGTTATCTTGTCGGTATATTTGTTATCAGTTTTATGTTTATTGGCCATGCTAGCTTATCTATTTTTCATTTATTGTCTTCTATTGCCTTGGCGGCATACTATTTTGTACTATTCTGTTCTGTTCTAATTTGTTGCTTTGAAACTGACAGTGTGCTAGAGATTTCCCTTGGGCATCTGTATGAGCGGTTATTCTATTATATATCTGGTGATATGTGGGCCAAGGGCTATACTAGGTTATCTGTTTGGTTATGTAGGGGCATGCTAGGGATTTCTCTCTGGATATCATCGGTATGCTAGGGATTTCCCCTTGGGTGCCAACTATATGCTAGGGATTTCCCCTTGGGTACGGGTGATATGCTAGGGATTTCCTCCTAGGTATTAGCGGTGCGCTATATAGTCTGTATAGGCATCTGCCACATACCAAACTGTTATGCTTAGGTAAATTTTCTATCTGTCTGGTATAAGGTGAATCCATAATGCATGTCTTACAACTTTTTCTTGGAATGCTTATGCTTTGGGTTTAATTTGCCTAAATGATTTTTGTCTACTTGTAATATGTTCTTAGAGCAATAAGGTAGGAGAGTTTTCTGTTTGCTTTTCAGTACTCTCTATCTATTTTCTGAATTTTGTTATATTTAGTCTGAAAATGATATCTTATCGAGTTGAGTTTCTCGTCGATAGACACTGTTGTTACTTGTACATATCCCTCACTAAATCTTTGAACTTACATCTCTATATTTCATAATCTTTCAAATAGGGATGGGCTCTGGTGGATGTCAAGTTGGAATGACATATATATAGTTATTTTGTAGTAAGACTGGAGCCGATATTAAGTATGGAATTTGTAACTGTTTGGATGACCTTATAAACCTTGTGATGTACATATTTTGTTTGAAGTTGTAATATAAGATGAAATAATGGTTTAATCTGTCAAAGATTGTAATATGACTTAGTTCCCTAAACTCTTTTTGTATTTTTATTTTGTGGATTATTAGGTATTAATGGAATTGTATCAGTATTTATTTTGAGATATTTGAATTTATGGGCCTACTGTTGAATTGTACTTTATGAAATAAGTTTGAATAAGAGTAGTGCCTCAACTTAGGTGCTGTCTTTAGAGCGGGCTATAGGTGTGGTATCAGAGCTTAGGTTTAGATAACCTAGGTGTGAACATGTTATAGAACCCTCAGTGACCTCTAATTAGGTTATTTCGATTGTGCACTTAAGGTATTGTCAGGATGGTTAAGTTATAGTAGGATCGATAGTTTAGTAGGATCATATGGCTTGGATTTAGAATTATATTGCTTGATTTTATTGAGATGAATTCTTGAATTGTTGCAGGATGGCCAGCAGATCTGGCAAAGGGAAGGCACCTACGAATGACCAAAATAGCAAGAACCCAGAAGACGAGATCAAAGAATTGAAAGAGGAAAGGAAGAATCTTAGGAAGATTTGTAGGACTTTGGAAGAGAATTGTTATGACCAACATGAGCATCTTCATCAGGTTCAAGAAGAGGTGTGTACTTTGAAATGTATGTTAGCTGCTCAAGATTATCTGCATGATCAAGTCACGGGTGATCTCAAATGGGAGCATCTTTAAGTTAATATCATTGAAGCACAGATCCAAGAGCTTCGCTCCTTGTGAGCCAACATGGAGGTAACATTTTAGGCTTTGCAGTCTAATTATAGGAGATTAATATATGTTCCTCACCTAATCATGGATGAGATAGGTTGAGCATTGGACTGCTACTATAGAGCTATCGATCAGGCTATTAAAGTTGGTCCAAGGATAGACATTGAGGCCAATCCTTCAGGCATTCACTGAATCCTTGCTCCTAATCAAGGATAGGGTCAACAACAGCAAGAATGAGCTCTGGAACTTGAGGAAGAACCAGAAGCCAAACTAAAAGAAGAATAAGAGGAGGAGTCTGAGAAGGAACTAGAGAAAGTCCCCAATGCAGATATCAACCTAGAACCTCTGGTCTTAGTGCCGCTTGAGATAGATGACGATGAAGATTAGTGGATGATAGATGAGACGAGCGAGCTATCTGATATCACTAATGAGGAGGAAAATTAGGCGTGAGTTTTGACGTTATAGTGTTTTAGTAGGTTGGTAGGTTGTTTGATGGCTTCTATTATTCAACCTTTGTAATTACAGTAGACAACTTTATGACTATGACTGATATCTTTTCCTTTTTTCCTTTGAACATCCTATCATTATGTCTTTGACTGGACGATCCGTTAGCATAGCCAATTTTACTACCTTGGATTGTATATATGTTTTTGTAATATGCTATTGCTAACCTCTATTATGCTAATATATGACTATTTGGGGAAAATTATTTTTAACCGTTCTTTTCTATTACGAATTTTGAAAGTTTACTTAAGTTATATTATTTTCTTTATTAAAACTTGAATTATTGAAGGGGTATTGAGAATTGGGATATTTACTTTAACTTTCAATTTTAGGGTGAGATATTCTTGAAATCTTGAGATAGGTGGCATCCCGTGACAATGTTCCTAGACCTGTACAACCTTGACATGGTCGACAAGGAAGACCTCCCAAATAGCAATTTCAAGGCCATCGTGTCCCCAGACTAGTAGTTTTTGCTCATTCTCGAACTGAGCAGAGAGAGGAGGTATCACAAACTCCTTTAGTTAGGCAGCCAATGAGACCTGCATATCAGAGAGGGCTAGAGGTAAAGCCACCAGTCTATCTTATGGCTGAAGATCGAGCCCTAGAAAGATTCCTTCATTTTCAGCCTTTGAAGTTTCATGGAGAACTAGATGATTGAAAGGTTGAAGAATGGGTGGAAGATCTTGAGGTCATATTTGATACTCTACACTACCCTAATGAACAGAAGGTTTGATTTACCATATTCCTCCTGGTGGGATCTATTAGAAGTTGGTGAAAAATAATAGATCGTCATTGGACAGCCTCAGGAACCGAGAGGACATGGGATAATTTCACTAAAGAATTCATGGATAAATATATACCTCTGGTGGTCAAGCAGTCTAAAGAACGTGAATTCATAAATTTGATCCAAGAAAATCAGACTGTTAGTTAGTATAAGGCAACCTTCAGCCGGCTCATCCAATATGTGTCCTATGTTCAGAATGATGAAAGTCAAAAAATTCAACAGTTTATCCAAGGACTACGGCCAGAGTTGAGATGGGGTCTAGCCATTTTTGATTTACTAAATTTCAACATAGTAGTCAATAAAGCACTGTAACTAGAATTAGAGATGTAGGAAGCTAGAAAAATAAAAAAAAGGGTAGAAAGGGAAGACCGTCTCCAGGTAGACCAAGTGGCACTAGCAAGAAAGCATAGAGGCCACAAGCTGAGGGTGCGACTCAGAGGACTACTCGGATAGGTGGAATGGTGAATCGGGTTCAAAAAAAGATATCGATAAACTGTGGATTCTATGGGTCAACAGGGCATGAGGAAGCGAATTGTTGGTGGAAATAGGGTAAATGCCTACGGTGTAGTAGTAGCCAACATCTTGTGAAAGATTGTCTAGGAAAGAAAGGCCCAGTTCTGACAGAAAAAGAAAAGCAGAAAATCCAGGCCCGTGCCTATACCCTCACTGGAGAAGATGCATCGAATCCTAATGAGGTAGTAGAAGGTATGATCACTATCTCCAAGACTCTTGTTAGAGTGTTATATGATCCCGGTGCTTCCCATTCTTTTATATCTATTGAATTCTCTATAAAATTGAATATAAAACATGAAACTATGGCATATCAAGTAGAAGTGAGAACACCTTTGGGGGTAGAATTAGTCACTGATATTAGGTATCGAGATTGCTTGATTGTGATTGAAGGTTAAGTGTATCCAGCGAATTTAATACAGATGCCTATACAAGGATATGATGTAATTCTTGGAATGGATTGGTTGTACAACTACCAAGCACAACTCAATTATTTCACTAAATGTATAACACTCGGAGGAGGGATGTTGATATCTTCACATCCTTTTGTAGATAAAATCTATTCGATATCGATCATATCAGCTATAGAAGCCAGGAAGATTCTGAATAAAGGTGGGAAAGGATTCCTGGCATACCTCATCAACAAACCTTGGGACACAATCAGAATTGAAGAAGTAGAAGTGGTAGTAGAATACCCTGAAGTATTTCTTGAGGAGTTATACTCACTGCCCCCTAATAGAAAAATAGAGTTTGTTATTCATACTCTCCTAGGAGCTACGCCATTTTCAAAAAATCCGTATTAGATGGAACCTAATAAACTTAAAGAATTAAAGAGTCAGCTATAGGAGTTGTTAGAGAAGAAGTTTATTAGACCCAACACGTCACCCTGGGGAGCTCCAATGCTGTTTATCAAGAAAAAAGATGGGTTTATGAGAATGTGCATCGATTATTGAGAATTAAACAAGGTTACTATAAAAAAAAAGTAGCCCCTACCCCATGTAGAAGAGTTATTTGACCTTCTACAAGGATCAAGAATTTTTTCGAAGTTAGACTTAAGACAAGGGTATTATTAGCTAAAGATTAAAAAAGAGGATATTCTAAAGACAACTTTCAATTCTCGATATAGCTACTATAAATTTATGGTGATGCTATTTAGCTTAACCAACACCCCAACAGCATTCATGGATTTGATGCATTGGATATTCAGACCTTATTTAGATCAATTTGTGGTCATCTTTATTGACGATATCTTGGTTTTCTCTAAGTCTAGAGAAGAGCACAGGAAGCACTTACACATAGTTCTAAAGACCTTAAGAGAATATTAGATGTATGCTAAGTTCAGTAAGTGTGAGTTCTGGATAGAGAAAGTAGCCTTCTTGGGTTATGTAATCACTTAAAATAGGATAGAAGGCGACCCTTCCAAGATAGAAGTGATTATCAATTGGAAAAGACCTGAGAATGTTACGGAGATTTGAAGCTTTCTGGGATTAGCTGGGTACTACCAAAGATTTGTTCAAGACTTTTCCAAGATAGCCAACCCATTAACTAAGTTGACCTAGAAAGATAAGCCATTTATTTGGAATGAAGAGTGTGAGAAGAGCTTCCAAGAACTGAAGAACCGTTTGACTATAGCAGCAGTATTAGCCCTTCTAGATTGGTTGAAAGATTTTGTGGTGTATACAGATGCCTCATATAAGGGATTAGGATGTGTGTTAATGCAAAAAAGGCGTGTTATTGTCTATGTAGCCAGGAAGTTAAAGCCTCATGAGGAAAATTACCCCACACATGATTTCGAATTAGCAGCAGTTATCTTTGCACTATCAAAATAGAGGTATTATCTTTATGGGGCTACATTTGAAGTGTACACAGATCACAAAAGCCTAAAGTATCTGCATTCACAAAAGAATTTGAATATGAGACAGCGAAGTTGGATGGAATGTTTGGAAGATTATGACTTTTCCATCAATTATCATCTTGGAAATGCGAATGTAGTAGCTGATGCTCTGAGTTGGAAAGCAGGAATGGCTCATTTGAAAGGTGCGAAGACATCAGAAGAGTTGAAAGCAAGTTCTATGATAAGATTAAAACAACAAGTTTGGATTGCAAGAGTGAGAGTACAAACGAAACTGTATGAAAAAATTTGGCAAGCTCAAGCCAAGGAGAACTGGATATTGAAGTAGAAAGAGATGGTTAAAAGCTCTGTAGAGTCTGAATTTAGCATGGATAGTCAAGGTATCCTACTCTATAGAAACAAAATCTACGTACCAGAAAAAATGAATGAAAGGATATTGGAAGAGGCACATCGAACAAGATACACCGTGCATCCTGGAGAAATGAAGATGTACCAGGACTTAAAGAAATAGTTCTAGTGGAGTGATATGAAGAAAGATGTAGTAGACTTTATATAGGAATGCTTAACCTACTAGTTAGTGAAAGCAGAACACCAGCAACTATCAGGTTTATTGCAGCCACTTCCCATCCTAGATTGGAAATGGGAACAAGTGACTATAGACTTTGTAGCTGGTTTGCCGAAGGCCAGAGGAGGTTATGATAGTATTTAGGTAGTAGTAGATCGACTAACAAAGTCCTTGCACTTTTTACCAGTCGGAACTGACTATAAGGTCAAGAAATTAACAGAATTATACATTAAAGAGATTGTTAGGTTGCATGGAATTCCAGTGAGTATTGTATCTGATAGGAACCCAAAATTCACATCGAGACTTTGGAAGAGTTTACAGAGACATTTAGGAATAAGATTGCAATTTAGTTTAATAGCTTATCCTTAGACCGATGGATAATTAGAAAGAGTCATTCGAATTTTGGAGGATATGTTGCGGGCATGTGTTTTGGACTTTGGTGGAAGTTGCCTCTAATTGAATTTGCCTATAATAATTGCTATTAATCTGTCATTCAAATGGCACCATATAAAGCACTATACGGTCGAAAGTGTTAGTCTTTGCTATATTAGAATTTATCGAAATATAAAGGTACCACTAAAGAGTCTCTAGGGATTATAAGACCTGAACTAATCCAAGAGACTATAGATAAGGTGCATATTGTAAAACAATGGATGACGGCTGCCCAGGACCGACAAAAGAGTTATGTTGACAGGTGGAGAAAAGACCTAAAATTTGTGATTAGCAATCGAGTGTTTCTCAAAGTGTCTCCGTAGAAAGGGATTCGAACAATAGGCAAAGGTGGAAAACTAAGTCTAAGATTTGTGGGGCCATATGAGATATGCAAAAGAATTGGACCAATAGCTTATCGTCTATTGTTACCCCAGAGTTTAGCCAGGATACATGGCGTCTTTCATGTGTCACAGCTATGAAAGTATTATCTAGATCTATCTCACATCATATCTCATGAACACATAGAACTAGAAGGCAACCTATCATATGAGGAACAACCAGTTCATATCATTGATAAAAAGTTCTGAGAGCTTAGGAATCGAAAGATTCCTTAGGTGAAGGTGTTGTGGTGCAATCATAATGTTGAGGAAAAAACTTGGGAATAGGAGGATCTCATGCGCTAACAATTTCCCGAGCTATTTCAATATTTAGGTGAGAATCTGGGCCAGATTCTTTTAGGGGGGGAGGTCTGTAGCACCCTTAAAATTTTATTTATTTTATTTATAACATATGATTTTATTGTTATTTGAAAATTTTATGAATTTCATGTTATTAATTATTTTAAAATTTTTGTGGGTTAAATTATAATTTTTGTAAACTTAATTGTGTATATTTTGATCAATTTGAGGTTAATCATAATTTTCTAAAAATTTGGGGTAAAATTGTATAATTTAAAATTTAAAAACAAAGATAAAAAATCAAATTTGAGAATTGGGCAGACCACTTTTTCCTTCCCACTTTTCTTTCCTTTTCCTTCTTCTTTCCTTTTTCTTTTTCCTTTTCTTCTCTTTTTTTTCTTCTGCACTGAAGCTTCATCACCATCTTCAGCCATTTCCAGTAGTTTTTTTTCACCACTTCAAACTAACCAAATTCTTCCCCTCACCACAACCAACACCTTCCCATCTCAAAACCACCAACCGGGCGGCGAAGTAACATTGGATGGAGGAGAACTAAGGTGTGCATGTCACGGGGTTGCTGGGTTTTTTCTTTTTCGACAACCACTCTCTATTCTGAGGGTAGGGTTAGAAAGCTCTTAACAAGAGGAACACAATGGTATCATTACATGGAAATCTTGATGATGACAAGGCGGTAATTGGAGCTCATTGAAGAAAGGAGATAGTGGTGGTTTTTGGCCCATTTTAGTGTGTACATTGCTCGAAATTGAAAATAAAAGGTTGCGTTGGAATCCTTGCAATGAGAGAAATAATCTGGTGGTGAAGTCTCATTTTTCGACGGCGGCGGATGGCGGCGGTAGAGAGATAGTCTCCTCATCTTGATGCGATGATCGTCCTGGTGCTTTTTTTTCATGATTTCAAGCTTTCGTTAGTGAAATTGGATTTTTATTTGAATATTGGATGTTATACATATATATATATGTACATGCATGTTTGTAGTTGTTAGTTTTATCTGGATTGAGTCTTTGAGTTGATATTGGTATTTCGACGATTATTTTACTTTGTGAGGAATACGGTAATGGGAGATATGATTTTGAACTCGTATGTTGGTTAATAATAAGTTGAATATAATTTTGATATCGAGAATCATTATAAGTTAAATTGTGTTATAATGGGAATTTGACTAGGGATTTACGTATGAATGCTGAATTTGGAGAAGTTTGACTCGTGGCATATTTTCTTGATTAGGTGACGATGAGCTAGGCACCGACGAGCAGTAAGATCAATTTTTAGCTATTGCTATTTGGGACTACAAGAGGTGAGGGTCTCTTATTCGGGGTATTACTTTATCTAACTTGCTCTGATATTGTTGAAATCCCCTGTAAAGGTCTCTCACTGTGGGTATTACTTTGTTTAACTTATTTTGATATTGTTAAAAACCCTTGTGAGAGTCTCGCACTCTGGGTATTGCTTTGTTTAACTTACTCTGATATTGTTGAAAACCCCCGTGAGGGTTTTACTATTTTCAAACCGTATTCTGATTTGTATTTGAGATCTATCTGTTATCTATTATTTGACTGAATTATCCCTATGAGGGTTATTTTGGATATCAGTTCTATTTTTTATCTGTTCTTGTGCTTAGAACTTCTATATGTTATCTGTTATTTTGATATCTATCTGTCTCATATCTATACTGTCTGTACTGTATCTATTGCCTTATCAGCATATTTGTTATCAATTCTATGTTTATTGCCATGCTGGCTTATCTATTTTCTGTTTATTATCTTCTGTTACCTTGACATCATGTTGTTCTAATCTGTTGCTTTGAAATTGACAGTGCGCTAGGGATTTTCCCCTGAGCATCTGTATGAGTGGTTATTTTATTATATGTATGGTGATATGTGGGCCAAGGGCCATACTGGGCGATTTGTTTGGTTATATAGGGGTATGTTAGGGATTTCCCCCTAGATGTCACTAGTACGCTAGGGATTTCCCCTAGGTGCCAATCGTACGATAGGGATCCCCCTTAGGTATCAACGGTATGCTATATAGTCTGTATAGGTATCTTCCACAAACCAAGCTATTACGTTTAGGTAAATTTTCTGTCTGTTTGCTATAAGGTGAATCCACAATGCATGTCTTATAGCTTTTTCTTGAAATGCAAATGCCTTGGGTTTGATTTGCCTAAATGATTTTACAGGTAGGACTAACATTAAGTATGGAATTTGTAACTCATATGGAATGACACATATATAGTTGTTTTGTAGTAGGACTAGAGTTGACATTAAGTATGGAATTTGTAACTATTTGGATGACCTTATAAACTTTATGATGTATATATTTTGTTTGAAGTTTGTATTATAAGATGAAATGATGGTTTAATCTGTCAAAGATTGTAATATGACTTAGTTCCCTGAACTCTTTTGATATTTTCTCTTTGTGGATTATTAGGTATTGATGGAATTATATCAGTATTCATTTTGAGATGTTTGAATTTATGGACCTACTGTTGAATTCTACTCTGAGAAATAAGTTTGAATCAGAGTAGTACCTCAGCTTAGGTGTTGTCCTTAGAGGGGGCGCTACACCACCCAAATATATATTCTTTGTAAAATTCTATCTTTGTAATATATTGAAGTTTTGAAGTTTTCAAAGTTCTTTAGGTACTTTTAAATTTTCTGTATTAACTTTATATTTCTAGTTTTTATTTGTTAATTAACTTGAATGTCAAGCTAATTTAATTCTGTGTTGGGCTCTATAATCTTTTATACAAATTAGGCATAATAATTCTCATATTGTGAGGATAAGTGTCTAGAAATGTTTGAAAGGATAGAAGGGTAAGAGGGTTTCAGAATCTAAACCAGCAGTCTAATTATGAATTTTAGTCTGTGCCTTTGTTTTGCCCACTGTTGCTAAGGAAGGCGTTTAGGGCATTGTTGTGGCTTGATTAAATTCATTATTTGGCTTGACAGTTTATGATTCTAAGTAAAACACTGCCTATATGGCTGGTTCTATTCCTTTTCTTTCTCTTTGAATTTTAGATATTTCTTGATCCTATGTCCAAATTGATTAAATTCATAATTTGGCTTGACAGTTCATGATTTTGAGTAAAACACCACCTATATGGCTGGTTCTATTCCTTGTCTTTCTCCTTGAATTTTAGGCATTTCCTGATCCTGTGTCCAAATGGTATTGGAGCTATGGTGCTTAAGGATTGTCTAGGTTTATGAAAGTTCAACACGATCTATCCTAATGAATATAATAAAGGGAAAAGATATTGTTAAAAATAGTATGAGTGAAAAATATGATATTCCTCATAATATTGATTTACTTAACAAGTGAACAATTCCTAGAGTTGAACTTAAAGTTATATATCGATTAGGTACTTTTGAAAAACGTGGCTTAAAACAAGTAGTAAAAACTACTAAAGAATATGTAATATTAGATGGTGATGAAAAAAGACCTAAAATTGTTAAATAAATCTAATATAGATCATTATAAAGAAAATTATAGATTTATTCTTATAGGGCTTATGCAAATTGCATTTAAACCTTTAACCTTATAAATTCTACTTGAAAGTTTTATAGCTACATTATGAGATGCTCGTAATCTTAATTGGAAAAGATCTTTAATGGGTATAATACAATCCAGTCTAGCTCATGGGCCTATTTATTTTGATGTTTATCTTAGTATACAATTATCTTTAACTAAAGTTGATATACTTGATGCTCTTACTCTAAATGTTAAAACACATGGTTATACATATATTCCTCAAATAGAAGTTGTATGTATTTGTTATCGAATTTATTTTAAACTACTTCATACATTAAATCCACAATGTAAAAGGGTTAATAAACCTAATAATGAAACAATTTTAATAGAAACTAATTTTAGTAAATCTAATATTAATACTAAAAGACTTGTAAAATGGGATGAAATTATTTTTCCAGAAAACTGGATAATAGAAAAAGCTGTTCCTCCACAACCGTGGCACCTCACTCAAGGTAACCCCAAGCTGAGATATCAAACAATTCAATCTTACATCAAAACATATAACATGAATATTAGGCCTACAATTTTCCTTCAACATCATAACAAAACAAGCAGCAGAAATTACATCTTAATTGACACCATTATCAGCAACATTCAAAAACAAAACTATTATTCATAGTAATACACTCATGTACAATCCCAAAATATCCTTTACGTCCCTGACATATCATATAATCTCTAAGGTTCATGTGCAATGGACACAAGGCCCATAAGTACATATTCACATCTAAAGATATCAAAACAGATAATCTTTTCAAGCCTGAGTTGAACTTTCATTCTTAATCAAACCTATTTGCAAAATTTAAGGGAAATAGGGGTAAGTCCAAAGGTCATACTGAGGGATATATAGTTAAATAATAATAGGAATTTGTCAATGCAAGAGAACATCTTAACAGATTTGAAAACAACAAGCAATTCAATTTAAGCAAGTATGATAAATGCAACAAGAAACTCTTTTGCCTTATTGCTCCAGGAGCAGTTTACAAGCAAGCAAAAGTGAGTACAACAGGAAATCCCAAATAATATATACATTCTAATAAAATAAGCAAGATATGCATATATTCATCTTATACCATTCACATAAGCATTTCCAAGCATGACAGCTCGGTATACAATTGGTGTGCCCATACAAATTACATGGCACACTGCCTATATGGATAGTATAGCACATTGCGAGTACCAAAGTGGACTACTTAGCGCACTGCTGATACCTAAGCAGACCGCTTAGCATATCATGGACACTCGATGGATTGTAAGGTGTGTCCCATGTATCATAGCATTTCCACGTAAGATTGGCATTCGGCCCAAGCACATTTTTCCAACAAGTACAATCAGGTACAAACAAATAATTAGGGTTGTCAACAAGGCAATACATCTTATTAATAAGTATAGATAAGCTAACTGGCCAGATAATAGATACAAGTACACCTATATGCCAGCAAGGTATCTTCTAACAAGTTCAAGACAGATAACGATCGAGACAAGTACCAGATACAATAAAAAGGAGTTCAACATGCCAGATCAATCAAGAACAATTTGATAGAGCGATACAAGTATGAATCCCACATAGGGGTATATAATCAAGCGATTCGAATATGATTAAATGTACTATCATGTATAGATCTCAAGTAGATGAGCAAGAACAAACAATCAAGTTATGAGCAGGTGTAGATAAGCATATCATCCCTCACAGGAGTTTTTCCATAAGATCAATAGATATAATGAGGCCAAATGATAGACCTATACTGGGGTTTTCAACAAATATGAGTAAGCTTTTATAAGTAATAACCCTGAGCGGGAGAAACCTTACTTCAGTTAGCGTACAAAAATGCAATCAAAGGTCATAGTTACTGATCCCCAATTTCCATCTCTTCTTCACCTAGCCAAGGTAGCAAAATTATAGTCAAAACTTATGTTTGACTTTCCAGTACATCATATCAATGCTTATAGAATTCAAGAATCTTCAATCAACCTATTAACACGATAATTTAGAGCTTAATAATTCTATCAACTCGGCAAAATAGCTTATAACATTAGTGTTCCTCAAGTACAAGCAATTCTCACATCTGTTCATATCATTTCATTATTTAACCCATCATATTGTTAATAGCATAATTCCACGGTTACCTCATCTTATATACAAAATCAAGGGCATCATAATCTTTTGGAATACATAAGAATTAGTCTCTAGCTAAATTTCCATCTCAAACACCATATTAACTCACAATAGTCCTCATTATCATAATTAAGTTCAACTTAGCATTTTGCACTATTCAAGTCAAGTTCATATCTCCCAACTCCATACTCCTTGCACGGTTAATCAATTTATACAGGTACACATATCATCTCAAATGCTAGTTCTAGATAAGGCACAACATATATTGCATACATGTATATATGTAACATGCTACAACTGAACATTAATTCAAGTTTCGCCTTCGAGGGTCCAAAATCACAAACCAATAACACTGTAGTATTCGTCGTATCGAGGAGAAGACATTATCTTTCTATTGCTATTGAAAAATGTAACACCATTGTTGAAATGTTTATCTCAATGAGAAGGTTCTAATACCACCTTCAATTTTGAGTTCGAGGTCCGTAGCCACCAGAATAGGCCAAAATAGTCGTGGTTTCTCTTTCCACCACTACCCTCCAATCACCGCGCCATTGCCGTCAGAACCTCCATGCAAGGCTATTGTTGCATTCCTTGAGCTGAGGGCTTCTCAACTACCCATCTAAAGTGAAGTTTTTGCCTCCTGATTATCAGTATATGAGAGACCTACAAGGTGGGTTTCTCTCAACTCGTCACCAATGGTTGCTTCATCATTGAGCATGTGTGGCCTGGAGTGAAGATGATAGTTTGAGGAGAAATTTGGTGGGGGTAAGTTGGCCTAGAGATGTGTTGCCATGAGCTTGCCAGGAGGAGTTTTGGTTCAGCGGAGGAAAAGAGAGAAAAGGAAAGTGAAGAAGAAAAAAGAAAGAAAATGAAGAAAAAAAAAGCTTGCCCATTTTTTTTATTCAATCTCATTTTTCAATTTTGCAATTTAGCCCTTCAAGATTTTAAGTTATGCAATCATGCACAAAGCTTTTAGGAAAATTATGATTAACCCTAATTAACATTGGGTATCTCATTCAAAACCCAAACTATTCAAAAATTTGCACAATCAAGTCTATAAAAATTACAATTTAACCTACAAAACTTCTTAAAATAATTAATAATATGAAATTCATAAAATTCTCAAATAATGACAAGAACATATATTATAAATAATATTATTAAAATTCTAGGGGTGTTATAGACTCTTCCCTTTAAAAGAATCCGGTCCTCAGATTCTCACCTAAAGCTTGGAAGAGTTCAGGATATTGTTAGTGCATGAGACTTTCTCTCTCCCATGTCGCTTCCTCAATGTTATGAGTGTGCCACAATACTTTCACTCGAGGAAGCTTTCGATTTTGAAGTTCTCAAACTTGTCAATCTGAGATACATATGGGTTGCTCTTCATAGGTTAGGTCACTCTTTAATTACATGCTATCAAGCGATATGATGTGAGAAGGATCAAGATATTTCTTCCAGAGTTGTGACACATGGAAGACAACATGTGTTCTTCCTAGATCTTGAGGTAACCTGAGACGATACGCAACTGGTCCTATTCTTTCACTGATCTCATAGGGCCCAACATACCTCGGGCTATGTTTTCCACCCCTACCAATTCTTCTCACTCTTTTTTTAGGGAAAACTTTAAGGAATACTTGGTCTCTGACTTCAAATTCTAGATTTTTTCTTTGAGTGTCTATATAACTCTTTTGTCTATCCTAAACTGCTATCATTTTCTGTTTAATTACCTACACTTTCTCAATTATCTCTTGTATCAGCTCGAGTCTTATGGTATTTGGAGACTAATCAGTATCACCTTTGTGTTTCTTCAGATCTTAATGTACTAGAGATTGGTACTTCTTACCATACAGAGCCTCGTATGGTGCCATTTGGATCATTGATTGATAGCTATTACTATAGGCAAATTCAATTAGTGGCAGATATCACATCCAATTTCCTCTAAAGTCTAGTACACAAGTCCTCAGCATGTCCTTCAGAATTTGAATAACTTGTTCTGATTAACTATCTGTTTGAGGATGTGCGGTGGAATTGAAATTGAGCTTTGTTCCCATATATTATTGTAGATATCTCCAGATCTTTGACTTAAACTTTGGATCTTGATCTGATATAATGTTGGCTGGGACTCTGTGTAGTTGAACAATTTCCTTAATGTACAGCTTCGCTAGTTTTTGGACCTAATATTGTGTTTGTACTGCCAAAAAGTGTGTTGATTTAGTCAAGTGGTCTACTACGACCCAGATACTATCATATCCTTCTCGAGCAGTTGGCAGCCCAATTACAAAGTCTATAGTGATCTATTCATATTTCCAATTAGGAATCGGGAGTGGTTGTAGAAACTTTGAAGGTCGTTGGAGTTTTGCCTTTACCAACTGACAAGTTAAACACTTTTTTATAAAATCTACTATGTCTCTCTTCATACCTTCCCACTAGAATTATTTCTTTAAGTCTTGGTACATTTTAGCTCCTCCAGGATGTACCGTATATCTCATTTTACGTACCTCTTTCAATAGTTTCACTTTGATTTCATTTGGTGCATAAATCCTTTTTCAGAATAAGAAGATACCTTGATCATCAATGTTAAACTCGGACGTTTTAGCATTTCTAACACTTTTCTTTCATTTTTGTATCCATTTATCTCTGGCATGAACCTGTTGAATCTCGTTATATAATTCTAGCTATACCCTTATCCTAGCAATCTAAGCATGCTGCTTATATTTAGAACATAACTTAACTTTCTACCTTTGGATGTTTTTGTTGCCTGTAATTGAGCTAACCCAACTTTTTGGCTTAAGGCATCGACCACTGCATTAGCTTTTCTAGGGTGGTAGGTGATATAGAAATTGTAGTCTCCTAAGAACTCCATCTGTTATCGTTACCTCATGTTTAGGTCTTTTCGCAATTGCAAATACTTAAGGCTCTTGTGGTCAGTATACACTTTGAAGGTAGCACCATAGAGGTAATACCTCCACTTTGATAGTGCAAATACGACTGTAGTCAGCTCAAGGTCATGTGTTAGGTAAATTGCTTCATAGGGTTTTAATTTCCTAGAGGCATAGGTGATAACATACCCTCTCTGCATCAACACACATCCCAACCCTTTATTAGAAGTATTTGTATACACCAAAAAGTCCTCTAAACCATTCAAAAAAGCTAGGACTAGAGTTGTTATTTTAATTCCTAAAATCGCTTTTTGTAGTTGTCATTTCAATCAAATGGTTGATCCTTTTTTGTTAACTTGGTTAATAGGCTAGCTATCTTGGAAAAATTCTGAATAAATATTTGGTAATAGCTAGCTAATTCGAAGAAAATTTTGACCTCTGTAACATTCCCAAGGTACTTCCAATTGACTATTGCTTCTATCCTACAACAAATCTAAGAATTCTATCACAACAAAATCAAACAACATAATCTAAGCTCAAGGCTTAGGATCCTACTATCCTCTAACAGTCTTGCTATACTTTAACAATCCTATTATATCCTTAAGTGCATATCGAACTAACCCAATTAGAGGTTAGTATGAGTTCTATCAAATGTTCATGCCTAGATCATCCAAACCTAAGCTATAACACCACCTGTGATGCCCCGGTTAGGGTAACCCCAAGCTGAGATGTCAAACAACTCAATCTTACATCAAAACCAGTAATATGAATATTAGGCCCAAAATTTTCCTTTAGCATCATAACAAAATAAGTTGTGGAAATTACATCTTAATTGACACCATTATCAACAACATTTAAAACCAAAACTATTCTTCAGAGTAATATGCTAATGTACAATCCTAAAATTTCCTTAATGTCTTTGACATATCATATTGTCTCTAAGGTTCACATGCCACAGACATAAGGCCCATAAGTACATATTCACATTTAAAAATATCAAAAGAGATCATCTCTTCAAGCCTGAGTTGAACTTTAATTCTTAATCAAACCTATTTGCAAAATTTAAGGGAAATAGGGGTAAGTCCAAAGGACTTAGTAAGGGATATATAGTTAACTAATAATAGGAATCTGTCAAGGCAAGAAAACACCTTAATAGATTTGAAAACAACAAGCAATTTAATTCAAGAAAGTATGATAAATGCAATAGAAAACTCTCCTGCCTTATTACTACAAAAGCAGTTTAGAAGCAAGAAGAATGACTACAACAAGTAATCCTTGACAATATATGCATTCCAATAAAACAAGCAAAACATGTATATATTCACCTTATACCATTCATACAAGCATTTCTAAGCATGATAGCTCGGCATACAATTAGTAAGCCCATACGAATTGTATCGCGCACTACCCATACAATTATATGGCGCATTGTGAGTACCAAAGCGGACTGCTTAGTATACCGTAGATACCTAAGCGGACTGCTTAGGGTATCATGGACACTCAGGCAAACTACAAGGTATGTTCTATGTATCCTAGCATTTCCACGTAGGATTGGCACTCAGCCTAAGTACATTTCTCCAACAAGTATAATCATGTACAAACAAGTAATTGGGGTTGCCGACACAGCAATATATCTTACTAACAAGTACAGATAAGTCAACTGGCCAAACAACAGATACAAGTACATAGGCATGCCGACAAGGCATCTTATAACAAGTTCAAGATAGATAATAATCGAGACAAGTACCAGATATAGTAGAAAAGAGTTCTGTGCACTAGAACAATCAAGAACAATTCGATAGAACGATACAAGTACGAATCCCACATAGGGGTATACAACCAAGTGAATCAAATATAATCAAATGTACAATATATATTTCTTGCATATATATATAACATGCTAAACCAAACATTAATTCAAATTTTACCATCGAGGGTCCAAAATCACAAATCGATAACACCGTAATATTCATCACATTGAGGAAACGATGCTATCTTTTTGCCATCATGGAAAAATGTAACACCACCATAGAAATGTTCCTCTTTATGAAAGGATTCCAATATTGCCTTTGGTTTTAAGTTTTGAGGTCTCTAGTTACTGGAATGGGCCAAAATAGCTATGGTTTCTCTTTTCTCCACTGCCCTTTGATCATCGCACTGCTGCCGTCAAAATCGCCATGCATCGCTACCATTACACTCCTTGAGCTAAGGGCTCCCCAACCGCCCATCTAAAGTAAAGTTTTAGCCTCCTGATCACAGGTACATGAGAGATTCATGAGGTGGGTTTCTTTTAACTCATCACCAGTGATTGCTCCATCGCCGAGCGTGTGTGCATGGGTGGTTGAGAGTGAAGGTAATGGTGTGAGGAGTAGTTTGGTAGGGGAACGTTGGCCGAGGGTAGTGTCACGTGAGCTTGCCTGGTAGAGTTTTGGTTCGATGGAGAAAAAGAGAGGACAAGGAAAGTGAAGAAGAAAAAGGAAAGGAAATGAAGAAGAAGAAAGCTTGCCCATTTTTTTTTTATTCAATCTCATTTTTTGATTTTGCAATTTAGCCCTTCAAGATTTTAAGTTATGCAATCATGACCAAAGCTTTTAGAAAAATTATGATTAACCCCAATTGACTTAGGGTATCTCATTCAAACCCCAAACTATTCAAAAATTTGCACAATCAATCTATAAAAATTATAATTTAACCTACAAAACTTCTTAAAATAATTAATAATATGAAATTCATAAAATTCTCAAATAATAACAAGATCATATATTATAAATAAATTCATTAAAATTCTAGAGGTGTTACAACAACCAATAATAAATCCAAATGTCACAAATATAATACAAACCCCTAATGGTACTGTACAAATACAGTTTGAAGAAAATTGAAGACTAATAGGATCTTCTTCCAATTCTAAAACATCTAGATCTCATTCAAATACATCTTTGTATTCTCATATTTCACATTTTGATGATATTGATCTCCTCTCTAGAGCTTCTACTTCAAAAATTAGAGAAATTTCTTCAAATGAATATGAATATCAACAAAATAAAGTACAAGAATTAAGAATTCCAAAAGATAATATTGTTAAAGGAATATATAATACTCAAGAACAGGAAATAACTGAATCAGAAATGAATTTTTTTGTTTAATGGATATAGCACAAAAAATTGATTTTAAACTTGGATCTCCTACCAAGCAACTTATTAGAAAAGAATTTGATTTACCCAGATGGGAAGCATTTAGAAAATAGTTTTTTGAAAATTTCACATCAGAAGACAAGAAAAAACTTCAAGATGAATTTTATTCTTTTGCTTAAATAGAAAACAAAATTATTCCTTTGGTCCCATGGTTTATAACCAATTGTGTTGAAAATTATATTTCCGTTATGGAAAGAAATTATAAATTGAGTGGTGGACAAGTTTCAAAAGCTATCTAACCCCTCAACAACCTTTTCAAATTGAAATTAATGATAAAATGTTATATTTTTCTGCATTTCAAAAACTTTTTGAAAATGAAACTTATCAAATTACAATTGCTCAAATTAATAATTTAATTAAACAACAAGATTATGCTAGTACGTATCTAAATGTGTTAGGAGAGCAAATTTCATCTCTGCATAATAGAGTAGAAGGAGTATATTCTTTGGTTAGTCAAGTTAAAAACTTAATAAGTACTATTAGATTTAATCAAGGTCAATCTCAGGAAATAATAGCTATTCCTAGCATACAACCCCATCGTGAAATTCATAATTTTAGATTAAAATCTATTAATGAATTAGAAAAATTACTTGATAATAAATTCAAAGGAAAGGAATAAAAATGAATACTCTTAATAAAGAATTTGAAGAAGGTATTAATAATACTGACAATTATAAAAATTATATTAAAGAAGAAATTAATAAAATAGAGAAATATGCTGATAAACCTACTATGAGGATTTATTATTATCCTAGACCTACACCACAAGATGTCCTTCATGAAGAACAAGAATTTATTATAAATAATAGTTATAGTGGAAAGAATATTTATGAATGGAATCTTGATAGTTATACTGAAAGTCAAATATATAATCTTGTCCATAGGATGCTTATGTATTGTACAATTTCTAAACATGATGGTAATATTGATAAAGTTGTTGCTAATATGATAGTTGTAGGCTTTGCTAGCCAATTAAAAGGGTGGTGGGATAATTATCTTACTACTTCTAATACATCTGAAATATTAAATACAATTAAAAATGAATCAGGACATAATGTTGAGAATGCTGCTTATACTCTTGTTGTTAATATTATAGAACATTTTATTGGACGATGGTCAAATAATAGTGAAAACATAAGAACTTTACTTAATGGCTTAAAATGTCCTACACTCACCTCATTTAGGTGTTATAAATATACATTTTTATGAAGAGCCATGAAACTCCCTGAGTTGAATAATTCTCGCTGGAAGTCTGAATTTATAGATGGACTACCTTCTTTATCTGCTGAAATAGCAAGAAAAAATCTTAGAAAAGGAGGTACCGATATTGAATATGACAATTATACTTATGGAAAACGTATAGGTACTTGTATACAAGAGGGTTTATCCTTATGTAATGAGATTAAATTAAATCAACAAATTAAGCATCATAATGTCACAGAAAGAAAATAATTAGGTCAATTTTGTGGACATTTTGGTATGGAACAACCATCCATTAGTAAGCCTAATAGGCAAAAAAAAGAAAATAAATTATATAATAATAAAAGAAAAGAAAAAAGAAAGAAAGAGCAGAAAAGAAAAATAGAGCCTGTTTTAAATGTTGTAAAATAGGCCATTATGCTGATAAATGGAAAATGAAGAAAATGATTAATAATCTTAATGTTGATGATGAATTAAAGGATACTCTTTCCAAATTATTATTAAATTCTAAATCAGAAGATATTTCTAGTGATCATAGTTTAGATAATAATTTTGAAGAATCTTCAGCATTTGAAGAATTAAAAGCAATAGAGAATGAAGATTATATTTCTGAAGAAGAATGTTGTGATTCGTGTTAATAAGGAAATCCTTATTATGAACAAGAAAGTGATAATGAAGAATTATATAAAATTCTTGCTCAATTCAATGATTTAAATATTATTGTTTTAAGTAATGAAAATATAATGGAGTTTTTTAAATTTATAAAGAATCTAGAAGTAAGATCTAAAATTATAGATCAAATAGAAAATACTCATAGTACTTCTTCTAATAATTATGATAAAAATCAAGAAACTTATACTTCTCCTAAACCTTATACTATGGCTGAAGTTCAAAGAATTTTAAAACAAAGACAAAAAATTGAAACTTCTACTACAATTCAAGATTTGAATGTTGAAATTAATAATGTAAAAAATGAAACATATAATCTTAAAAAAGAAAATAAATTTCTTGATGAAAGAATCTCTATTCTAGAAAAAAAAAATACTAAAATGATGACTTTTCATGATAAAAGTCTTGAAGGAATTACGAGGTTTACTAATAATAATAACTTCATTCATAGTTCAAATAATGAAAATTTCATTCATACTCGTTTCATACTACTAATGATGATAACTTCTTACATACTGTTGAAATGATTACATCTCAAAAATGATTTATAAAAATCAACTTACTTATTGATAATAGATTTCAAAAAGAATTAACAACTGTAATTGATAGCAGAGCAAATTTAAATTACATTCTAGAAGGAATTATTCCTACTAGATATTTTCATAAAACTACAAATTCTCTTAGTTCTACTAATGGTTAGAAATTAGATATTCAATATAAATTACCAAAAACTTTGCAAAAATAATACTTGTATTCCTACAAGTTTTTTACTTGTAAAAAATTATTATGAATCAAGTTATAATTGGTACTTCATTTTTAAAGAAAATATTTCCTATTAAAAATATTAATGAAAATGGTTTTATAGGAACTTATGAAGAAAAAGAAATAAATTTTCAATTTATGACTGAACCTTTTACTAGAGTTCTTCATCAAATTCAAGATTTGTTAATAGCAAAAAATCATCAAATAATTTTTGTTAAAGAAGAGATAAGTATTTTAACTATTGATGAAAAACTTCAAAATCCTAAATTAGAAGAAAAAATTAAAACCCTAAATCACCAATTTTCTTTAGAAATTTGTAGTGATCATCCAAATACCTTTTGGAATAGAAAGTAACATATTGTTAATCTTCCATATGAATATGACTTTGATGAAAAGAAAATTCCTACTAAAGTTAGACCGTGTCAAATGAATTTTGAATATTTAGAATTATCAAGAAAGAAATTGTTTCGCTTTTACAAAAAGGTTTAATAAAACCTTCTAAATCTCCTTGGTCTTGTACTGCTTTTCATGTTAATAAACATTCTTAACAAGAAAGAGGAATACCCTACTTTGTTATTAACTATAAACCTCTTAACAAAGTTGAAAAATGGATTAGATATCCTATTCATAATAAAAAAGATTTACTTGATAGACTCTGTGAAGCTGTTAAAAAAAATTAAACAAAAGGTTAATAACCTTCCTTGTCTTATGCTTGTGAATCCAAATTGGGAAAAAAATTATTAAAATTGAAGCATCTGATAATGGTTATGGAGGTATTTTGAAACAAATACATCCAAATACTAAGCAAGAATATCTTATTAGATTTCAGTCAGAAAAATGGAATAATAGCCAGAAAAATTATTCTACTATTGCAAAAGAAATTCTAGCAATAGTAAAATGTGTTTTGAAATTTCAAGATTATTTACATAATGAAAAATTTATTATAAAAATAGGCTGCTAATCGGCAAAGTATATGTTTAATAAAGATTTTAAACATGATATTTCTAAACAAATGTTTGTAAGATGGCAAGTTCATTTGGCTCCATTCGATTTTACTATTCATTATATAAAAGGTTAAGATAATAATCTACCTGATTTTCTTTCTCCTGAGTATTTACAGAATTGATCCCATGAGGAAGAGGTCAAAATTTCCCTTCTCATAGAGGAGGAAGAAGAGTTATACAACATTGATATCAAAAGCTTGTAGCTACCAATATTGTATTAGGAAATATTCTTGACGATCCTTTATGTAAAGAATTCCTTGAATACAAGAAGAAGCAGAGAGAACAACAAGAAGGTAATACCTCATATGCTAATATTGTTAATGAGGAAGAAAATGAAGATTTTCCCCATTATGAGAAAAGTTTGTCCAAAGAAGTTTTACTTCTTTTGGAAAACAAAGATCTACAATGGCAAAATGAACTATGGACCTTAATATAAAGGTACCTTGATACAACATCATATGCTACAGGATCATATAAACAAATAATGCATTATGAGAATATACTTAGAAGTACAGGGTCCTGTGAAATAAATAAATTATTTTTATCCGACTAATGGTTGATCTACTCATAATTTCAGTAAAATTATAATAAAAAAGATTTTATCTTCTGAAGAATGGAGAATTAGTATCCTCATAGAAAAGGAATATTTTCATTGGGAGTTAAAACTTCCTCTTAAAGTTAATTACTGGGATTATATTGAGGCATTTAATAAAGCCTTATTATATGAAAATTCAAAAAGAAAACATTTTTGGTTTATAAAAGTTTGCTTAGAAGTTTATAAACAATAATTACCAAATTGGTTTCGTGAATGGTGGATTAATTATGGTCCTTCAATAAAAATTCTTCCCAAACCTTTTAAAGGCTACTATGCAGAATGGATGAATTGTTCACCAATGCTTGTTAATATAGTATATAACAATAAGTGGATTGAGGGAATGGCCCCTATGTACTTCTTCATTGAATTTTCCATTTCATGGATCTAGAAATGGACTCCTGAAATTGATCATACTCAACAAAATATCCCTTGCTTGACAAGAATCTTCTTCAAAAAATTCTGGAATAAAATGCTTCTGAAAGAAAAGGAGATAGGAGTTTATTACGAATAAGAAACATTGGATCAAATCCAAGAAAAATTTCAGAATATCAAGAACTAATGAAGACAAAACAAAAGGAATCTCCTAGTCCTTTTCAGCATATTATAAGAAATATGCAAATGGAAAAAGGAGTTATCTCCAAGGAAGAAATGGTGGAATCATATATTGAAGAAATGAAGGAGGATTTAATAAACATTTTGACATTGAAATGGATAATAAATCAAATTCATCAATGGCAACCTCTTCAAAACGAGAAAATCAATTTAATTGTCTTGATGGAGAATCTCAAGATCCTTGTGTGGATGAGGAGCCATCCATTGAAAATATTTTTGAGAGTTTAAAGGAAATTCTTAAAGATAATATCAAGAAAAATTATGAAGAATCTACAAATAGACAGAAATGACCTAATTGCTGTAATTTACTATAGACTTTTATAAAGTCACTTTTGTAATAGTATTTGGACACAAAAATTTCACAAAATTTTCTTTTACCCTTGTTGTTAGATTCAGCCCAAGAGTCTATAAATAGAGGGCCTCTTCATTAGTTTTGTGAGGCCCCCTATCGGGATGACCCTTAGTTGAGGTGCCATTCAAATTAGTTTTAATTCAAAATCCATAATAAACAATAAGCCCTCAAAATATTTCAAACTTATTAGAAAAAACAGCAGATTTCAAACTTAAATGACCTCAACAAAAGTATCAGAGGTAGCAACACACTTCAACTTAATCAACTTTTACAAAATACGATGACATACATATAAGTTCCAAGTACATACCATCAATATTTCTGAAATGTTTAACATAATATATAGACCCTGCAGATGATAAATTCAGACCTAACATATCACAACATTTCTTGGGTTTTCAAAATGTGCCTAAGTATGCACATAAGCAATACACATGGCTATTTTAGTACAAAATCATATTTGCCGACCTAACTGAAAGTCCAAGCTTATCATTCAATTCTGTCTAAGAAAAATTAAGATAAAACTGGTAATAAGTCCAAAGGACTTAGTGAGGGATATTTATAATAAGGAACAATAAGGATTTTTTGTTGACGAATCAACCCAACAGATCATCACTCAATATTCAGTATAGAAACATATCAAAAATAAACAGTGGCAAAACCAATAGACAGACAATAACAATTCTGAAGAACAAACCATATCAAATTTATGATTTTTAGTAGGTACTAGCTTGAGGTTGTACTGGTTGGCTTGAACAGCCCAGGATCATCTCAACTAATCTTGCTCGGGAGGTATAGAGCATCTCAATTGATCGCAATTGGGAGGAAATATAGATAGCTCATTCGACCTGGACAACTGACTGATCTAGATCAAGAAACTTTACCACTCTTGATGCTCCATAAGCAAGGTATAAACAATCAGAATATGATCAGAGCATAACGGACTTATCAAATTTAGCATATCATAAGTTCGGGCTTACCACTTATCCCATGTACACGGCAAGGATTAATGTCCCGTTGCTTAATTTAAGAGTTTTGGGCTTACCACTTATCCTGTGCTCACAACAAGGATTAACTGTCTGTCATTTAATATAAGAGTTTTGAGCTTATCGCTTATCTCATGCACATAGCAAGGATTAACATCCCATTACTCCCAAATAACAATCATAAACAGTAATAGATAGTAGAATGGATGGATAACAAACAACCAGATAACAAATAGATAGGATCAAGTGTGAGATAAATAACAATTAAAAGTTCTGGGCGCTAGACCAAATAGGAATAAGAAACAAACTCAACAGATAACCCTTATAAGGGTGTACAAATTAGATAACATATTAGATTTCAAATAATTAGAATATGCATGGAAATAGAAAACCCACACAGGGGCTAATCGTAAGAATAAATAGAAATATTCAAGGCCAAAGTGGCAGAACCTCACCTCTTGTAGTCTTAAACAGTAATAGTCACAATCAATTCTATTATTTGTTGGTGCCTAGCTTGTCGTCACCTAATCAGGAAAAAATGCCATAAATCAAAATTCTTGTTTAATCCCAATAACCTTATAGAAATGCATCAAGCATTCTAAGGCCTCATCTATCACCAGGATATTACAAAATTCTTCAAAAT
Source organism: Jacaranda copaia (assembly GCA_014898725.1). Lineage (NCBI taxonomy): Eukaryota > Viridiplantae > Streptophyta > Magnoliopsida > Lamiales > Bignoniaceae > Jacaranda > Jacaranda copaia. The sequence continues at coordinate 820,459 of JACGDI010004765.1, read as the reverse complement.
CAATATTTATGCATAAACCTTAGTCAAATTCCCATTCCAACACCATTTAACTTATAATGATTCACGATATCAAAATTTATTCAACTTATTATTAATCAACATACGAGTCTAAAATTATATCTCCCATTACCCTATTTCTCGTATAGGAAAATAATCATCGAAATACCTACATCGACTCAAAGGCTCGATCCGGACAAAACTAACAACTACATGCATGCATGTACATATATATATATATATATACATAACATGCAATAATCAAATAAAAATCTAGTCTCACTAACAAAGGCTTGAAATCACAAACTGAAAGCACCGGGATGAACACCATGTTGAGATGAGGAAATTGTTTCTTTGTTGCTGCCAAAAAATAAAACTTCACCACCAAATTGTTCCTCTCATTGTGAGGATTCCAACACCACTTTTTGTTTCTAATTTTGAGTAGAGTAGACACCCGAACGAGCCAAAAATCACCACTTTCTCCTTTCTTCGTCAAGCTCCGATCACTGCCTTTCCATCATCGGAATCACCATGCAATTACATGATTGCATTTCTCTCTTCAAGAGCTTCCTAAACCTACCCTTGGAATGGATAATGGTCATTGAAAAAGAGGAAACCCAGCAATCCCCGTGACACGTACCTCTTGATTCTCTTCCGCCATTGCTGCTCCATCGCTCAATTGGCAATTTTGAGGTGTTGAGGGTGTTGGTTGTGGTGAGGGGAAGAGTTTGGTGGGTTTGGAGTGGTGGAAAGGCTATTGGAAAAAGGCCGGAGATGGTGGTGAAGGCTCAGTGAAGAAGGAAGGAAAAGAGAGGAAAAGGGAGAAGAAAAGGAAAAAAGGGAAAAAAGGAAGGAAAAAATGAGAAAGAAAAGCCTGCTCAATTTATGAAAATCTCATGTTTTGATTTTTCATTTTTTTTATTAAATTATGAAATTTTACCCCAAATTTTTAGAAAATTGCAATTAGCCTCAATTTATTCAAAAGTCAACACAATTGAGTCTACAAAAATTAGAATTTGGCCCACAAAACTTTTAAAATAATTAAAAATACAAAATTCATAAAAATTTCAAATAATGATAAAATTGTATATAATAAATAAAATAAATAAAATTTTAGGGGTGTTACAAGTTTTTGGTAAAACCCCCTAGAATCAAGAAAGCCTCCCTACCCTTACATATATTCTCTGTAAAATTCTATCTTTGTAATATATTGAAGTTTTGAAGTTTTCAAAAGTTCATTAGGTACTTCTAAATTTTCTATTTTAAATTTATATTTCTAGTTTATATTTTTTAATTAGCTTGAATGTCAAGCTAATTTAATTCTGTGTTGGGTTGCATAATCCTTTACACAAATTAGGCATAATGATTCTCATATTGTAAGGATAAGTGTTTGGAAATGTTTGAAAGGATAGAAGGTTAAGAGGGTTTCAGAATCTAAACAGGCAGTCTAATTATGAATTTTAGTCTGTGCTTTTTATTTTGCCCACTGTTGCCGAGGAAGACATTTAGGGCATTGTTGTGGCTTGATTAAATTCATAATTTGGCTAGACAGTTTATGATTTTGAGTAAAATATTGCCAATATGGCTAGTTCGATTCCTTGTCTTTCTCCTTCAATTTTAGGCACTTTTCGGTCCTGTTGCCAAACGGTATCGGAGCCATGGTGCTTAACAAGTGTATAGGTTTATGAAAGCCCAACACAGATCTATCCTAATGAATATAATAAAGGAAAAAGACACTGTTGAAAATGGTATGAGTGAAGAATATGATATTCCTCATAATATTGATTTACTTAATAAGTGGACAATTCCTAGAGTTGAACCTAAAGTTATATATCGATTAGGTACTTTTGAAAAACTTGGCTTAAAAAAGTAGTAAAAACTATTGAAGAATCCATAATTTTAGATGGCAATGAGAAAAATAATAAAATTGTTAAAAAATTATGATATAGATCATTATAAAGAAAATTATAGATTTATTCATATAGGACTTGTGCAAATTGAATTTAAACCTTTAACCCTAGAAAATCTACCTGAAAGTTTTATAGCTACATTACGAGATGCTCGTAATCTTAATTGGAAAAGATCTTTAATGGGTATAATACAATCTAATCTAGCTCATGGCCCTATTTATTTTGCTGTTTATCCTAATTTACAATTATCTTTAATTGATGTTAGTATACTTGATGCTCTTACACTAAATGTTAAAGCACATGGTTATATGTATATTCCTTAAATAGAAGTTATATGTATCTAATATCGAATTTATTTTAAACCACTTCATACATTAAATCCACAATGTAAAAGGATTAATGAACCTAATAATGAAATAATTTTAATAGAAACTAATTTTAGTAAATCAAATATTACAACAAGAAGACCATAAAATAGGATGAAATTGTTTTCCCAGAAAATTGCATAATAGAAAGAGCAGTTCATCCACAACAAATAATAAATCCAAATGTGACAAATATAACACAAACCCCTAATGGTACTGTACAAATACATTTTGAAGAAAATAGAAAACTAATAGGATCTTCTTCCAAATCTAAAATATCTAGATCTCATTTAAATACATCTTTGTATTCTCATAATTCACCTTTTGATGATATTGATATCCTCTCTAGAGCTTCTACTTCAAAAATTAGAGAAATTTCTTCAAATGAATATGAAGATCAACAAAATAAAGTAAATGAATTAAGAATTCCAAAAGATAATACTGTTAAAGGAATATATAATACTCAAGAATCGAAAATAACCGAATTAGAAATGAATTTTCTATTTAATGCATTTAGCACAAAAAATTGATTTTAAACTTGGATCTCCTAGCAGGCAACCTATTAGAAAAGAATTTGATTTACCAAGAAGGGAAACATTTAGAAAACAATTTTTTGAAAATTTCACATCAGAAGACAAGAAAAATTTCAAGATGAATTTTATTCTTTTGCTTTAAAAGAAAAAAAAATTATTCCTTTGGTCCCATGGTTTATAGCCAATTATGTTGAAAATTATATTTCCGTTACGGAAAGAAATTATAAATTGAGTGGTGGACAAGTTTTAATAGCTATCTACCCCCCTCAACAACCTTTTCAAATTGAAATTAATCATAAAATGTTTTCTTTTTTGGCATTTCAAAAATTTTTTGAAAATGAAGCTCTTCAAATTACAACTGCTCAAATTAATAATTTAATTAAATAACAAAATTATGCTAGTATGTATCTAAATTTGTTAGGAGAGCAAATTTCATCTCTACATAATAGAGTAGAAGGTGTATATTCTTTGGTTAATCAAGTTAAAAACTTAATAAGTACTACTAGATTTAATCAAGGTTAATCTCAAGAAATAATATCTACCCCTAGCGTACAACCCCCTCCTGAAATTCATAATTTTAGGTTAAAATCTATTAATGAATTAGAAAAATTACTTGATAATAATTTCAAAGGAAAGGACTGAAAATTAATACTCTTAATAAAGAATTTGAAGAAGGTAATAATAATACTGACAATTATAAAAATTATATTAAAGAATAAATTAATAAAATAGAGAAATATGCTGATAAACCTACTATGAGGATGTATTATTATCCTAAACCTACTCCACAAGATGTCCTTCATGAAGAACAAGAATTTATTATAAATAATAGTAATAGTGGAAAGAATATTTATAAATGGAATCTTGAAGGTTATACTGAAAATCAAATGTATAATCTTGTCCATAGGATGCTTATGTATAGTACAATTTCTAAAAACGATGGTAATAGTGATAAAGTTGTTGCTAATATGATAGTTGTAGGCTTTTCTGGCCAAATAAAAGGCTGGTGGGATAATTATATTACTACTTCTAATACATCTAAAATATTAAATGCAATTAAAAATGAATCAAGACATAATGTTGAGAATGTTGCTTAACTCTTGTTGTTAATATTATAGAGCATTTTACTGGACGATGGTCAAATAATAGTGAAAACATAAGAACTTTACTTAATGGCTTAAAGTGTCGTACTCTCACCTCATTTGGGTGGTATAAATATACATTTTTATGAAGAGTCATGGAACTCCCAGAGTTCAATAATTCTCACTGGAAGTCTATATTTATAGATGGAGTACCTTCTTTATCTGTTGAAATAGTAAGAAAAAATCTTAGAAAAGGAGGTACCAATATTGAATATGACAATTATACTTTTGGAAAACTAATAGGTACTTGTATACAAGAGAGTTTATCCTTATGTAATGAGATTAAATTAAATCAACAAATTAAGCGTCATAATATTACAGAAAGAAGACAATTAGGTCAATTTTGTAAACAATTTGGTGCGGAACAACCATCCACTAGTAAGCCTAACAGGTAGAAAAAAAATAAATTATATAATAATAAAAGAAAATATAAAAGAGAAAAGAAAGAAAGAAAGAGCAAACAAGAAAAATAGAGCCTATTTTAAATGTGGTAAAATAGGCCATTATGTTGATAAATGCAAAATGAGGAAAACGATTAATAATCTTAATACTGATGATGAATTATAGGATACTCTTTCCAAATTATTATTAAATTTTGAATCAAAAGATATTTCTAGTGATAATAGTTTAGATAATAATTCTGAAAAATATTCAGCATCTGAAGAATTAAAAGCATTAGAGAATAAAGATTATATTTTTTAAGAAGAATGATGTGATTTGTGTCAATAAGGAAATCCTTGTTCTAAACAAGAAAGTGATAATGAATAATTATATAAAATTCTTGCTCAATTCAATGATTGAAATATTAATGTTTTAAATAATTAAAATATAATGGAGCTTTTAAAATTTATAAAGGATCTAGAAGTAAGATCTAAAATTATAGATCAAATTGAAAATACTCTTAATACTTCTTCTAATAATTGTGATAAAAATCAAGAAACTTATACTTCTCCCAAACCTTATACCATGGTTGAAGTTCAGAGAATTTTAAAACAAAGACAAAAAATTGAAACTCCTACTGCAATTCAAGATTTGAATGTTGAAATTAATAATTTAAAAAATGAAATATATAATCTTAAACAAGAAAATAAATTTCTTGATGAAAGAATCTCTATTATAGAAAAAAATAGTAAAATGTTAACTTTTCATGATAAAAGTCCTGAAGAAATTATGAGGTTTACTAATAATAATAACTTCATTCATACTTCTAATAATGACAATTTGTTTCATACTACTAATGATGATAACTTCTTACATACTCTTGAAATGATTATATCTCAAAAATGGTTTATAAAAATCAATTTACTTATTGATAATAGATTTTAAAAAGAATTAACAACTATAGTTGATAGCAGAGCATATTTAAATTACATTCAAGAAGGAATTATTCCTGCTAGATATTTTCATAAAATTACACATTCTCTTAGTTCTGCTAATGGTCAGAAATTAGATATTCAATATAAATTACCAAAAGCTTATATTTGCAAAAATAATACCTGTATTCCTACAAGTTTTTTACTTGTAAAAAATATTACGAATCAAGTTATAATTGGTACCCCATTTTTTAAAGAAAATCTTTCCTATTAAAAATATTAATGAAAATGGTTTTATAGGAACTTTTGAAGAAAAAGAAATAAATTTTCAATTTATAACTGAATTGTTTACTAGAGTTCTTCATCAAATTCATGATTTGTTAATAGCAAAAAATTGTGAAGTAAATTTTCTTAAAGAAGAAATAAATATTTTAAGTATTGAAGAAAACTTTCAAAATCCTAAATTACAAGAAAAAATTAAATTAATAAATCACCAATTTTCTTTAGAAATTTGTAGTGATCATCTAAATACTTTTTGGAATAGAAAGGAAAATATTGTTAATTTTCCTTATGAAGATGACTTTGATGAAAAGAAAATTCCTACTAATGCTAGACCATGTCAAATGAATTTTGAATATTTAGACTTATGTAAGAAAGAAATTGCTTCTCTTTTACAAAAACAGTTTAATAAAACCTTCTAAATCTCTTTGATCTTGTACTATTTTTTATGTTAATAAACATTTTGAACAAGAAAGAGGAATACCCCGCCTTGTTATTAATTATAAGTGTCTTAACAAAGTTTCAAAATGGATACGATATTCTATTCCTAATAAAAAAATTTACTTGACAGACTCTATGATGCTGTTATATTTTCAAAATTTGATTTAAAGGAAAATTCAAATAGCTAAAGAAGATAGATATAAAATTGCTTTTATTGTTCCAATAGGACAATTTGAATGGAATGTTATGCCCCTTGGTTTAAAAAATGCTCCTTTAGCATTTCAAAAAATTATGAATGATATATTGATTCCATATAGTGAATGTATAATAGTTTATATTGATGATACTCTAATTTTCTCTAAAACTATAGAAATACTTTTTAAGCATCTTGATATTTTCAAGAAAATTATTATTCAAAATGGTTTAGTTATATCTAGAACAAAAATGAATCTTTTTCAAACAAAAGTCAGATTTCTTGGTCATAATATAGAAAAAGGAAAAATTATTTCCATAAATAGAAGTATAGAATTTTCTTCCGAATTCCTTGATGAAATTACAGTTAAAATCAATTACAAAGATTTCTAGGAAGTCTAAATTATATTTTCACTTATTATAAAAATCTTGCAGAAGATACTGCAATCTTATATGATAGATCAAAAACAATTTCCAAACCTTGTTCTGAACAGCATGCTGAAGCTGTTAAAAGAATTAAATAAAAAGTTAACAACCTTCCTTGTCTTATGCTTGCTAATCCAAATTGGTAAAAAATTATTGAAACTAATGCATCTAATATTGGTTATTGAGGTATTTTGAAACAAATACATCCAAATAGTAAGCAAGAATATCTTATTCGATTTCATTCAGAAAAATGGAATAATAACTGAAAAAATTATGCTACTATTGCAAAAGAAATTCTAGCAATAGTAAAATATGTTTTGAAATTTTAGGATGATTTATATAATGAAAAGTTTATTATAAAAACAGATTGCCAATTAGCAAAGTGTATGTTTAATAAAGATTTTAAACATGATATTTCTAAACAAATGTTTGCAAGATGGCAAGCTCATTTAGCTCCATTCAATTTTACTATTCATTATTAAAAGGGTTTAGATAATAATTTGTCCAATTTTCTCTCTTGTTTGTGTTTATAGAAATGATCCCATGAGGAAGGGGTCCAAACTTCCCCTCTTAGAGAAGAGAAAGAATAGTTATACAACATTCTAACTGCCAATATTGCATCAGGAAATACTCCAGATGATCCTTTATATAAGGAATTCCTTAAATACAAGAAGCAGAGAGAACACTAAGAAGGTAATACCTCATATTCTAACATTGTCAATGAGGAAGAAAATAATGATTCTTCCCATTATGAGAAAAGTTTGTCCAAAGAAGTAATACTTCTTTTGGAAAACAAAGATCTACAGTGGTAGAATGAACATTGGACCTTAATGCAAAGGTAGCTTGATACAGCATCATATGCTACATGATCATATAAACAAAGAATGCATTATGAGAATTACACATAAGTACAGGGTCTTATGAAATAAATCATTTTTATCTGACAAATAGTCAATCTACTTATAATTTCAGTAAAATTATAATAAAAAAGATTATATTTTCTAAAGAATGGGGAATTGGTACCTTTAGAGAAAATGAATATTTTCATCAGTAGTTAAAAACTCCCATTAAATTTAATTATTGGGATTATATTGAGGCATTTAATAAAGTTTTATTATATGAAAATTAAAAAAGAAAACATTCTTGGTTTATAAAAGTTTGCTCAAAAGTTTATAAATAAGAGTTACCAAATTGGTTTCATGAATGGTGGATTAATTATGGTCCTTCTATAAAAATTCTTCCCAAACCTTTTAAAGGTTACTATGCAGAATGGGTGAATTGTTCACCAAAGTAATTGGATGATCACTACAAATTTCTAAAGAAAATTGGTGATTTATTAATTTAATTTTTTCTTGTAATTTAGGGTTTTGAAGCTTTTCTTCAATAGTTAAAATATTTATTTCTTCTTTAAGAAAAATTATTAGATGATTTTTTGCTGTTAACAAATCATGAATTTGATGAAGAACTCTAGTAAATGATTCAGTTATAAATTTAAAATTTATTTCTTTTTCTTCAAAAGTTCCTATGTAACCCACTTTCATTAATATTTCTAGTAGGAAATATTTTCTTTAAAAATGGTGTACCAAGTATAACTTGATTTGTAATATTTTTTACAAGTAAAAAACTTGTAGGAATACAAGTATAATTTTTGCAAATATAAGCTTTTGGTAATTTATATTGAATATCTAATTTCTAACCATTAGCAAAATTAAGAGAATGTGTAGTTTTATGAAAATATCTGGTAGGAATAATTCTTTCTTGAATACAATTTAAATATGCTCTGCTATCAATTAGAGTAGTTAATTCTTTTTTAAATCATTTATCAATAAGTAAATTGATTTTTATAAACCATTTTTGAGATGTAATCATTTCAAGAGTATGAATGACGTTATCATTATTAGTAAACCTCATAATTTCTTCAAGACTTTTATCATGAAAAGTTATCATTTTACTATTTTTTTCTAGAATAGAGATTCTTTCATCAAGAAATTTATTTTCTTGTTTAAGATTATATATTTCATTTTTTAAATTATTAATTTCAACATTCAAATCTTGAATTGCAGTAGGAGTTTCAATTTTTTGTCTTTGTTTTAAAATTCTTTGAACTTCAACCATAGAATAAGATTCAGAGGGAGCATGAGTTTCTTGATTTTTATCACAATTATTAGAAGAAGTACTAGGAGTATTTTTAATTTGATCTATAATTTTAGATCTTACTTATGGATCCTTTATAAATTTTAAAAGCTCCATTATATTTTCATTATTTAAAACATTAATATTTAAATCATTGAATTGAGCAAGAATTTTATATAATTCTTCATTATCACTTTCATGTTTAGAACAAGAATTTCCTTATTGACATGAATCACATCATTCTTCTTAAAAAATATAATCTTTATTCTCTAATGCTTTTAATTCTTCAGATGCTGAAGATTTTTCAGAATTATTATCTAAACTATTATCACTAGAAATATCTTCAGATTTAGAATTTAATAATAATTTGGAAAGAGTATCATTTAATTTATCATCAATATTATGATTATTAATCTTTTTCTTCATTTTGCATTTATCAGCATAATGATTTGTTTTACCACATTTAAAACAAGCTCTATTTTTCTTTTCTGCTATTTCTTTCTTTCTTCTTTCTCTTTTTTCATTTCTTTTACATTTTATTTTATCATTATATTTTTTATATAATTTATTTTCCTTTTTCTACCTATTAAGCTTACTAGTAGATGGTTGTTCCATACCAAATTGTCCACAAAATGGACCTAATTGTCTTCTTTTTGTAATATTATGATGCTTAGTTTGTTGATTTAATTTAATCTCATTACATAAGGGTAAACCTTTTTGTATACAAGCACCTATAAATTGTCCATAAGTATAATTTTCATATTCAATTTTGGTACCTCCTTTTCTAAGATTTTTTCTTATTCTTTCAGCAAATAAAGAAAGTAGTCCATCTATAAATTTAGAGTTCCAATGAGAACTATTAGACTCAGATAGTTTCATGACTCATGATAAAAATGTGTCTTTGTACCACCCAAATGAGGTGAGAGTAAGACATTTTAAGCCATTAAGTAAAGTTCTTATATTTTCACTATCATCTGACTATCGTCCAGTAAAATATTCTATAATATTAATAATAAGAGTATAAACAACATTCTCAACATTATGTCCTAATTCATTTTTAATTGTATTTAATATTTCAAATCTATTAGAAGCAGTAGGATAATTATCCCACCAGCCTTTTAATTGCCCAGTAAATCTTGCAACAATCGTATTGGCAACAACTTTATCACTATTACTATTGATTTTAGAAATTGTAGTATATGTGAGCATCCTATGGACAAGAGTATATATGTGTCTTTCAGTATAACTGTCAAGATTCCATTCATAAATATTTTTTCCACTATAACTATTATTTATAATAAATTCTTCTTCTTCAGGAAGGACATCTTGTGGAGTAGGTCTAGGATAATAATAAATCCTCATAGTAGGTTTATCAGCATATTTCTCGATTTTATTAATTTCTTATTTAATATAATTTTTATAATTGTTAGTATTATTAATACCTTCTTCAAATTCTTTATTAAGAGTATTAATTTTCAGTCCTTTGAATTTATTATCAAGTAATTTTTCTAATTCATTAATAGATTTTAATATGAAATTATGAATTTCATGAGGGAGTTGTATGTTTGGGGTAGCTATTATTTCTCGAGATTGACCTTGATTAAATCTAGTAGTATTTATTAAGTTTTTAACTTGATTAACTAAAGAATATAATCCTTCTACTCTATTATGTAGAGATGAAATTTGCTCTCCTAACACATTTAGATACATACTAGCATAATTTTGTTGTTTAATTAAATTATTAATTTGAGCAATAGTAATTTAAAGAGTTTAATTTTCAAAAAGTTTTTGAAATGCAGAAAAATATAACATTTTAACATTAATTTCAATTTAATAAGGTTGTTGAGGTAGGTAGATAGCTTTTAAAACTTGTCCACCACTCAATTTATAATTTCTTTCCATAACGAAAATAGAATTTTCAACATAATTTGTTATAAACCATGGGACCAAAGGAATAATTTTGTTTTCTTTTAAAGCAAAAGAATAAAATTCATCTTGGAATTTTTTCTTGTCTTCTAATGTGAAATTTTCAAAAAACCATTTTCTAAATAGTTCCCATCTGGGTAAATCAAATTCTTTTCTAATAAGTTTCCTGGCAGGAGATCCAGGTTTAAAATCAATTTTTTGTGCTAAATTCATTATATAGAAATATTCATTACTGATTCGGTTATTTCTGGTTCTTGATTATTATATATTCCTTTAACAATATTATGTTTTGAAATTCTTGATTCATTTACTTTATTTTGTTGATCTTCATATTCATTTGAAGAAATTTCTCTAATTTTTGAAGTAGAAGCTCTTGAAGGGAGATCAATATCATCAAAAGGTGAAATATGAGAATACAAAGATGTAATTGAATAAGATCTAGATACTTTAGATTTATAAGAAGATTCTATTAGTCTTATATTTTTTTCAAACTGTATTTGTATAGTACCATCAGGGTTTTGTATTATATTTGTAACATTTAGATTTATTATTGGTTGTCGAGGAATAGCTCTTTCTATTATCCAAACTTCTAGAAAAACAATTTCATCCCATTTTATAGGTGTTCTTGTTGTAATATTTGTAACACTCCTAGAATTTTCTTGATTTTATTATAGTATGTAATCTTGTTATCATTTGAAATTTTATGAATCTTATATTATTAATTATTTTAAGAAATTTTTTGGTTAAAATTATAAATTTTATAGACTTGATTGTGCAATTTTTGAGTAGTTTGAGGTTTGAATGAGAAGCCCTAAGTCAACTAAGGTCTAATCATAATTATTTCTAATGTCTAGTACTTGATTGCAAAACTTAATTTTTTAGGGGGCTAAAGTGCAAAAATGGAAAATTTTGATTTAACAAAACATGGCAACAACGTTGTTCTTCATTTCCACCCATTTTTTTCAACCTTATCCTTTCTTCATTTTTCTCCATCACAGCGACCACCACCACCCGCACACACCACCGACAATAACTCCTTTTCTTCCAACCAACACCATAGTCAGGACCACCTTTACCCCAGCTCTTCAAAAACATCATCAAGTGCAGCGGATCGCCACCAAAGAGCAGTGGCAGAGGAGACCAAAAGATTGAGTTCACGGTGGCAAATGGGTTTGCTATTTTTTGGCATCTAATGATGATGTTGAAGAGTAGTTTTAGTAGTACTCATTGAGGAGAACCTTATAGAAGCCTTGCATGATAGAGAAACATGGTGGAGGAGACAAAAATTGGTGGTGGAGAAAGGTAGTTTTGGGACTTTAAGTTGATAGTTGACCCATTTTTTGATAGAAAAATAGAAAACCAAGGGTACTGTTGGAAAGCTATCAGTGAGAGGAGTCAAACGATGTTGGTGTTGAACTTTTCGGTGGTGATGTGGCAGTAACCCAGAGATAGAATTTTCATCTCATTCCCAAGAGCGCATGCACGCAAATTGATCATCAAAATTTTAACTCATTTGTGAGATATTGGTATATAACAATGATATATATGTGATTGCATGTGTGTATATACACATTTTGATCATTGCCAAATCTTGTATTTTTGTATATTATGATAGAACTAATTGATCAGGACACACCAACATAAAAACATAACAACTTTGATCAATTAAATGAGCCCAGTGAATTCAAATGGTATTATTTCATGTAAACTATAGGTTATATAATATGTTAAGTGTAGAAAACCCTAATTTTATGTTACCATGATTTAATCGACTAAAGTTTGGATTTTATTGGTAACTAGATTGCAATGATCAATATCGAGTATCAATAGGATTGTGATGACTCTTGAATTATAAATAAGATGAGTTTAATTTTGAAATTATGTTATTAGTGAGATATTAGGTTATAATGATGAAATGACGAAAATGGACTAGTATTGCTGATATATGAAATGGATGTGGGAACTGAACGTTCTAGGGGAACACTAACATTATGAGCTATTTTGCTGAGTTGATAGAGTTATTAAGCTTTAAATTATTATGTTAATAGGTTAATTGGAGACCTTGAATTCTATAAGCTTGATAATAATGTATTAAAAAGTCAAACATGGGTTTTAACTATAATTATGCTATATTGGCTAAGTGGTGAAGAGGTGGAAACTGAGGATCAGTGACTGTGACCTGATTGCATTTTTTACACTAAGGTGAGGTTTTCCCACTCTGGGTTTTACTTGTATAAGCTTATTCATGCTTGTTGGAAACCCTTATGAAGGTATGTCTTTCTGGCTCTTATCTATCTGGTTGTGATTGTGATACGCTCTTGTGTGTGTTCTCTCTTTTTGTTCCATACTTTATTTGTTGAAATTTCAAAATATTATTTGCTATTTGATTTGTAGACCCCTGTGAGGGTTAATGTTTAATATCAATTTTGTTCTATTATTTGATATTTGATTTGAACGCCCCTGTAAGGGTTATTCTTTGACATCAAATATGTTTTGTTGTTGTGGTGCTCAAAACTCTCTTTATGTTGTTAGATTCTGTCCCTCATACCTCAGCCTTATCAGCTCACCCTTTTTTGATCTTGATGAATGAAAAAGTTATATTGAAATAGTTTGATAAACCTAATCGTATTGATAGTTCTCTTGATTGTTCATGTATCTTACTATTAGTATAGGCCTTATCGATCATTATTGAATATTGTGCTTGTTATTACTTGAAAGTGAATTGTTATCTTTTGGCATTATTTTGTGCCACCTATGGGGATGCCCTTAGGAAGTTATCACCTAGAGGGACGCCATAGGTGGGAATAGGCCCGAGGCTAGGTTTGAAAAGATGGCTAGGTGGAATGGACCAATGGTGACAAGTCTTTCGATTAGTACCCACTTGAGATACTGACTTACAGGTAGTTGCAGATAGCGAATTGTGAGTGGAAGTATCTGGCATGTGGTCGACCATGCCATATAAGTGATTTGTTAGACATCAAGCTGTGTGCTTGAGCAAATAGAGAGATAAGGAAAAGTGCTTGTGCTCAAATTAATTGTTATTGATTGTTATCTTGAATTAATAAAGGAGCAATAAAGAAGGATGACAACAGGTTTGCTAAATGTTTATATGTTTGTACTCTTTTGAGTTTAAAGATTGATTCTTGATAGTCTTAATTTGATTACCTGAATTGTAATCAAAAGATCTTGTCATTGGTTATTCCAGTTCATCTTTTTTTCCAATTTCTATTATGTAACCCCTCACTAAATCCTTAAAACTCACTCTCATTGTTATCTTTATTTTCCAAACATATCAAGGTAAAAGAGCAAAGGATCATGTTTTGGGCTGAAGTTATTTTGTAATCAATTAGGTGTATGGTTGTATATATAGTCTCCACCTAATTGAAACCTTGGTTAAAAGATATGATGTGAATGTTGTATGAACATAAGACATTTGAGCTATATATCATATTTATGGGTGCTTGTTTTACTTGAGACAGTTAAATTTTAGCTTTTCTAGTTATCATTTGAATAGATTTCAAACCTGAATTGGTGGCCCCTTCGCTTAAGGTAATGCCCTGAATGGGGTGCCACAGAGATGGTATCAGAGCCTAGGTTTGTCGTTCCCCAAGGTCAATAGGTATTAGTAGGATACGAGATGAGTCTATAGGATATAAGGGCCTATATCTAAGATAGTCGACTAGTTGTAGACTTCACCTTTGTACATATGCCTTGAACTTGATTTGGGAGGAAACCTTGGTTGTTTATATGAGATGAGTTAGGTAAGAGTGGTGAATAAGGTTAGAGGGATGATTGAAGTTGTTGGCTAGCCTTTAACGATTTGATCTTCATTGTTTGAACTTGGTTGGTTTTTTAATTTCTTGTAACTTTATCTTTAAGATTAAAAATAATTTTTTCACTAATTTTAGATGTTATGGTGTGATTTTGGTTATAAGAATTAAGAAGGAGTTGAGGACGACTTGGGACAATGGCATCCCATGAGGGTTCTCATGTACCTAAACTGCTTCTAGTAGCTCAGCGAGGAAGGGAGAAGCTGCCTAGTACATGGGCAACATCACAACATGTTCCTAGATAAAGAGCACCGATTGAGCAACCAAGTCTACCTGAGGAAGAGATTTCACATATTCCTCAAGTTAATCAACTAGGTGCGAGTCAGCCAATTGAGCCCATGTTCTATATGTGGCAATAGTTCATGCAGTTTTGTTAGCAGCAAGGCCAAGGTAGTCGAGCAGGGAATGCTAAAGAGCCTACAGAGGATCGAGCTTTGGATCGATTCCTCTGATTGCAACCCCCAAAGTTCCTAAGGAAACCTAATGATAGAATACTAGAGATGTGGGTTAAGAGTTTAGAAAAGATAGTCAAAACCCTGAGATACCTAAATGAATAGAAGATACATTATGCCATATTTCTACTGGACGGTCTGCACACAATTGGTAGCAATTAATTGATCATAGGTGGACTGTAGAGAGAACTTTATGAACTAGGAAAAACTTCACCTTGGAGTGTATGGAAAATTATGTACTAGAGGTCACCAAGTATGCCAGGGAAAGAGAGTTCATAGAGTTAATCTAAGTGGCATCCATAGTCAATCAGTATAAAGCTACCTTTAGTCGACTGATTCAATATGCACCTCACATATTGATAGATGAGAGACAGCAATTTCAAAAGTTTGTAGAAGGGTTATGGCCCAAACTAAGATGGGCCTTCTCTTTTGTGATCTCCCAAATTACAATCGTGCAGTAAGTAAGGCACTAAAGGTGGAAGTAGATTTGAGAGAGATCAAAATGATTGAGCAAAAAGGACAAAAAGGGAGATTACCACTATGTGAGTCGAACAATTTTAGAAAGAAGAAGCCAAAGTTAAATATTGGTAGAGCCTCAAATCCAGCATCGAGGGCATGCGGGCTTTGTGGAAAATTGGGTCATGAAGAGTTAAAGTGTTGGAAAAAGCTTGGCAAGTGCATAAATTATGGCAGTAATCATCACCTTATCAAGGATTGCTCTAATCTAAGAAGGCCAGCTCTCGTAGAGAAGGGAAAATAGGTTGCAAGATCTAGTGGAAAGTCAAAGGTCCAAGCATAGGCATATGCCATAATGGGAGAAAATGCACCTGATCCCTTTGATGTGGTTAAAGGTATGATTTTCATTTCAAGAATTATTGGAAATGTCTTGTATGATCTCGGAGCTTCACGCCTTTTTATATCTGTTAATATGTCTAAAAAATTAAATATGCAACCTAAAGTTATGGCATATTATATAGAGGTTCTAACACCCTTAGGACTAAGACTAATGACAGATGTAGTCTATCGAGATTGCCTAATTTTGATTGAGGATAGGGTGTATTTAGCTAATCTTATACAAATGCCTATACAAGTATATGATTTGATCCTTGGCATAGATTGACTATATAAACATCAGACATAGATAAACTATTACACTAAGTGCCTCACCTTCGGGGACAAAACATCAGTACCTATGTGCCATCATAAATAATACCTCCCTATTACCTATTATATTTGTGATAAAGGACAGGAGGATTTTAAGGGAAAGTGGGCAAGGATTTTTGGCTTACCTTATCAACAAGCCCTGAGATATGGTTAAGATTGAAAAAATAGAAGTGGTAGCTGAGTACTTGAAAGTACTTTTGAAAGAATTAAACTCATTACCCCTAGACAGAGAGGTAGAATTTGTAATTTACACTATCTTTGGAACCACATTTTTCTCTAAGATCCCTTATCGAATGGCTCTTGCAGAGCTTAAAAAATTGAAGAATCAACTCCAAGAATTACTAGAAAAGGGGTTTTCAGATCGAGCATGTTTTCTTAGGGAGCCCTAGTACTATTTATCAAAAAAATGATGGGTCCCTAAGAATGTGCATTGATTACTGAGAGTTGAAAAAAGTCATAATCAAGAATAAGTATTCCCTACCCTATGTAGAGAGTTGTTTAATTTGCCACAAGGGTCAAGAGTCTTCTCAAAGCTAGATTTGAGAAAGGGGTATTATCAATTGAAGATCAAAGAAGAAGATAATTTCTAAAATAGTTTTCAATTCTCGGTACAGTCATTTCGAGTTTGTTGTGATACCCTTTGGACTAACTAATGTGCTAGTTGCATTCATGGACTTAATGCATCAAATTTTCAGACCTTATCTAGACCAGTTCATAGTCATCTTTATCGATGACATTCTAGTGTTTTCCAAATACAAAGAAGAGCATGCTAAGTACTTGCACTTACTTCTTAAAACTCTAAAGGAGCATCGGTTGTATGCCAAATTTAGCAAGTGTGAGTTATGGATAGAACAAGTAGCATTTTTGGGACGTTTCGTATCTTAAGATGGGATAATGGTTGATCCCTCTAAGAAAGAGGCGATAGTCAATTGGAAAAGACCCAAAACTATAATGGAAGTTCGTAATGTCTTAGGACTTGCTAGCTATTACCAAAGATTTGTACAAGATTTTTCTAAAATAGCTAGCTCATTAACTAAATTAACCCAAAAAAGATAAGCTATTTAACTAGAGTGATAAATGTGAGTGAAGTTTCCAGGAATTAAAGAACAGATTGACCACTACTCTAATTTTGGCTTTTTCAGAAGGTTTGGAAGGATTTATCGGGTATACCATCATTTCTAAAGAAAATCTTAGATGTATGTTGATGCAGAATGGGTGAGTTATTGCCTATGCATCTAGAAAATTAAAACCACATGAAGAGAATTACCCAACTCATGATTTGGAGTTAGCTACAATAATTTTTGCTTTGATCAAATGGAGACATTATCTTTATGGAACTACATTTGAGGTATACACTGATTATAAGAGCTTCAAGTATTTGCACTCTAAAAAGGATTTGAATATGTGATAGTGAAGATGGATGGAGTTCTTGGAAGACTATGATTTCTCTATTATCAACCACCTAGGAAAGGCAAATGTGGTGGCAGATGCATTGAGTCAAAAGGCTGACATAACCTATATGCTAAAAAGAGAAGCACTAGAAATTCCAAGAGCAGATGTGGTGATTAGAATAAAGCAACGAGGTTAGATTACAGGAGCAAAAGTGTAGCCCAAACTATACGAGGAAATTTGACAAGCTCAAGATTGAGATGAATAAGTATTGAAATAGAAAGGGGTACTTGAAAATTTTGAAGAGTCTGAATTCAACCTTGACAACCAAAGTGCTCTTCTATACTGTAAGAGGATATGTGTGCCTTAAGAGATGAAAGAAAGTTTGCTTAAAGAGGCACATAAAACAAGATACATGATATATCCAGGAGGTACAAATATGTACCAAGATCTTAAAAAATAATTCTAGTAGCATGGTATGAAGAAAGACAATGTGGACTATGTATAGAAGTATCTAACTTGTCAACTAGTAAAGGCAGAATATCAATAATTGTCAGGGTTTTTACAGCTACTCCCTATTCCTAACTGAAAATGGGAACAAGTCATGATAGATTTTGTAACTGGTCTACCAACAACTAGGGGAGGATATGATAGTATTTGGGTGATAGTAGATTGACTGACCAAGTCTGTACATTTTTTGCCAGTTGGAACACATTATGATATTGATAAGTTAGCATAACTGTACATAAAAGAGATAGTTTGACTACATGGAATCCCACTAGTATTGTGTCAGATCGAGACTCAAACTTTACTTCAATATTGTGGAAGAATGTGTAAAAGTATTTAGGAACTTGACTATAGTTTAATTCTACAGCTCATCCACAATCAGATAGGTAATCAGAAAGGGTTATCAGAATATTAGAAGATATGTTTTGAGCATGTGTTTTGGACTTTAGAGGAGGTTGTATTCGACATCTCCCTTTAATTGAGTTTGCTTATAATAACAACTATCAGTTTACCATTCAAATGGCACCGTACAAAGCCTTGTACGACAGGAAATGCTGACCACTAGTACATTAGGACTTAGAGGAATACCAAGGCAGTATTGATAAGTCATCAAATGCTACAAAACCTAAGCTAATTCAAGAAACTATTTCAAAAGTATAGGTGATTAAGCAATAGATGAAAACAACTCAGGATAGACAAAAAGAGTTACACAAATACACGAAGGAAAGATTTAGAGTTTGAAGTTGGTGATAAAGTATTTCTCAAGGTATCCCCGAGGAAAGAAATTAGAAGAATTGGTAAGGGTGGAAAGCTCAGTCTAAGATATGTTGGGCTTCATGAGATTTCTGAAAGGATTGGGCCAATAGCTTACCATCTTGTGTTGCCCCAAAAATTAGCATGGATACATGACGTCTTCCATGTATCACAACTTCACAAGTATTACCCTAGTCTTTATCACATTATTTCACCTAAGCGCATGTAGTTGAATGGTGATTTGAAATATAAAGAATAGCCAGTATGTATCCTAGATCGACAATTTTGAGAACTTGGGAATCGAAAGATTCCCCACATGAAAATATTATGGTGCAACTACAATGTGGAAGAAATAACATGGGAGCGAGAAGACCTCATGCTCTAGCAATACCCCTAACTTTTCCAACATTCATGTCTGAATTTGGGGACCAGATTCTTTTAAGGGGGGAGTTTGTAGTACCCCTAGAATTTTCTTCATTTTATTATAGTATACAATCTTGTTATTATTTGAAATTTTATGAATTTTATATTATTAATTATTTGAAAAAATTTTATGGTCAAAATTATAAATTTTATAGACTTGATTGTGCAATTTTTGAATAGTTTGAGGTTTGAATGAAAAGCCTTAAGTCAACTAAGGTCTAATCATAATTATTTCTAATATCTTGGACTTCATTGCATAACTTAATTTTTTAAGGGCTAAATTGCAAAAATGAAAAAATTCGATTTAACAAAACATGGCAGTAGTGTTGTTCTTCATTTCCACCCATTTTTTTCAACCTTCTCCATTCTTCATTTATCTCCATCACAGTGACCACCACCACCCACACACACCACGAGTGAACCAACACCATAGTCAAGACCACTTTTACCCTAACTCTTTGAAAATACTATTAGGTGTGGCGAACAACCATCAGGATCGGTGATGGAGGAGATCGAAAGATCGAGTTCACAGTAGCAATTAGGTTTGTTGTTTTTCGGTATCTAATGGTGACCTTAAATGGTAGTTTTAGTGGTACTCATTTAGGAGAATCTCATAAAAGCATTGCATGGCGGAGAAACGTAGTGGAGGCGATAAAAACCGATAGTGGAGATAGGTGGTTTTAGAACTTTAAGTTAATGATTGACCTACTTTCTGGTGGAGAAACAGAAAAATAAGGGTATTATAGAAAAACTCTTAGTGAGAAGAGTCAAACAATGATGGTGTTGAACTTTCCAGTAGCGGTGGCATAGCGGCTACCCAGAGATCAAATTTTTCTCGTTCCTAGAAGCGTATGCACACAAACTGATTGTCAAAATTCTAACTCATTTGTGAGATATAGGATATAATGATGATATATATATATATATGAGATTGCATATGTGTATATACACGTTCCAATCATTGTCAAATCTTGTATTCTCGTATATTATGATAGAAATAATCAATCCCTAAAAATAGAACAACTTTGATCAACTGAACGAGCCTAGCGAATTCAAATGGTATTATTTCATGTAAACTATAGGTTATATAGTATATTAAGTGTAGAAAACCCTAATTTTATGTAACCATGATCTAATTAACTAAAGTTTAGATCTTATTGGTAACTGAACTGCTATGATCAATATCAAGTATCAATAGGATTATGATGACTCTTGAATTATAAATAAGATGAGGTTAATTTTGGAATTATGCAATTAGTGAGATATTAGGCTATAATGATGAAATGACAAAAATGAACTAGTATTGCTGATATATGAAATGGATGTGGGAACTGAACGTTCTAGGGGAACACTAACATTATGAGCTATTTTGCCGAATTGGTAGAGTTATTAAGCTTTAAATTATTGTGTTAATATGTTAATTGGAAACCTTGAATTATATAATCTTGATAATAATGTATTGAAAAGTCAAATATGGATTTTGACTATAATTATACTATCTTGGCTAAATGCCAAAGAGGTGGAAATTGAGGATCAGTGACTGTGACCTTGACCATATTTTTTATACTAAGGTGAGGTTCTCCCACTTTGGGTTCTTGCTTGTATAAGCTTATTCATGCTTGTTGGAAAACCCTGTGAGGATATGCCGTTCTGGCTCCTGTCTATCCGTTTGTGATTGTGATAAGCTCCTGTGTGGGTTCTCTCTTTTTGTTTCGTACTCTATTCATTAAAAGTTCAAAATGTTATTTGCTATTTGATTTGTAGACCCCTATGAGGGTTAATGTTCAATATTGATTTTATTTTATTATTTGATATTTGATTTGAACACCCTTATTAGGGTTATTCTTTGACATTGAATATGTTTTGTTGTTGTGGCGCCAGAAATTCTCTTCATGTTGTTAGATTTTGTCCTTATACCCCAGCCTTGCTAGCTCACCCCTTTTTGATTTTGATGAATGAAAATGTTTTGTTGAAATGGTCTGGTAGGTCTAATCATATTGATATTTCCCTTGATTGTTCATGTATCTTATTATTAGAATAGGCTTTGTTGGCCATTATTGAATATCATGCTTGTTATTGCTTGAAAGTGAATTGTTATCTATTGGCATTATTTCGTGCCACCCATGGGGATGCGCTTGGGAACTTATCGCCCAAAGGGACGCCACGGGCAGGAATAGGCAGTGATAGGTCTTTCAGCTAGTACCCACCTAAGATCCTGATTTACAAATAGCTAGAGGAAGTGAACTGTGAGTGGTTGGATCTGGCATGTGGTTGACTATGCTATATAAATGATTTGTCACATGTCGAGCTGTGTGCTCGAGAAAATGGAGAGATAAGGAGAAGTGCTTGTGCTTAAATTAATAGTTATTGATTGTTATATTGAATTAATCTAGGAGTAATAAGGAAAGATGCCAACAGGTCCGCTAAATGTTTATATGTTCGTGCTCTTTTAAATTTAAAGATTGATTCTTGATAGTCCTGATTTGATTGCCTGAATTGTAGTTAAAAGATCTTATCATTTGTTATTCCAATTTATCTCTCTTTCCAATTTCTATTATGTAATCCCTCTCTGAGTCCTTAAGACCTATCCTCCTTGTTATCTTTATTTTTCAGACAGGTCAAGGTGAAAGAGCAAAGGATCATGTTTTGGGCTGAAGTCATTTTGTAATAGATTAGGTGTATGGTTGTATATATAGTCTCCACCTAATTGAAACCTTGGTTAAAAGATATAATGTGAATGTTGTAGGAACTTATGACATTCGGTTTATTAACCTTTTTACATTGTGGATTTAATGTATGAAGTAGTTTAAAATAAATTTGATAACAGATACATATAACTTCTGTTTAAGGAATATATGTGTAACCATGTGTTTTAACATTTAGTGTAAGAGCATCAAGTATATTAACATCAGTTAAAGATAATTGTAAATTAGGATAGACATCAAAATAAATAGGGCCATGAGCTAGTTTGGATTGTATTATACCTATTAAAAATCTTTTCCAATTAAGATTATGAGCATCTTGTAATTCAATTATAAAACTTTTAGGTAGATTTTCTAAGGTTAAAGGTTTAAATGCAATTTGCACAATTCCTATATGAATAAATCTATAAGTTTCTTTATAATGATCTATATCAGATTTATTTAACAATTTTATGATTTTGTGGTGCCCTTAGGGCAACCTCTGCCTGAGATGTCAAAACAATTCAATCTTACATGAAAACTTGTAACATGAATATTAGGCCTAAATTTTTTTTCTCCAACATCATAGTAAAACAAGTAGCGGAAATTACATCTTAGTTGACAACATTATTAGTAACACTCATAACCAAAACTATTTTTCTGAGTAATATGCTTATATGTACAATCCTAAAATATCCTTAACGTCTCGACATATCACATCAACTTTAAGGTTCATGTGCAATAGATACAAGGCCCATAAGTACATATTCATCTAAAATTATCAAAATAGATAATTTTTTTAAGCCTGAGCTGAACTTTCATTCTTAATCAAACTTGTCTGCAAAATTTAAGAGAAATAGGGGTAAGTCCAAAGGACTTAGTGAGGGATATATAGTTAAGTAATAATAGGAATTTGTCAAGGTAAGAGAACATCTTACTAGATTTGAAAACAACGAGCAGTTCGATTCAAGCTAGTACGATAAATGCAACAGGAAACTCTTCTGCTTAATTGCTTTAAGAGCAATTTGCAAGGAAGCAAGAACGAGTACAACAAGCAATCCTTGACAATATATGCATTCCAACAAAACAGGCAAGACATGTATATATTCACCTTATACCATTCAAATAAGCATTTTCAAGCATGACAGCTCGGCATACAATTGGTGTGCCCACACGAACTATATAGAGCACTACCCATACAAACTATATAGAGCATTGCAAGTACCTAAGTGGATTGCTTAGTGCCCTGTAGATACCAAAGCCGATCGCTTAACGTATCATGGACACCTAGGTGGATTGCAAGGCGTGTCCCATGTATCCCAGCATTCCACGTGGGATTGGCACTCAGCTTAAGTACATTTCTCCAACAAGTACAATTAGGTATAAACAAGCAATTAGGGTTGTCGATAAGGCAATACATTTTACTAACAAGTACAGATAAGATAACTAGCTAGATAATAGGTACAAGTACACAAGCATGCCGGCAAGGAATCTTATAACAAGATCAAGGCATACAATGACTGAGATAAGTACTAAACATGACAAAAAGAAGTTTTGGGCAGCAGAACAATCAAGAACAATTCAACAAAATGATACAAGTACGAATCCCATATAGGGGTATACAATCAAATGAATCAAATATGATCAATTGTACTATTATGCACGAATCTCAAGCAAATGAGCAAGAACTTTCAATCAAGTAACGAGCAGTACAATCAAGCATATTAACCCTCATAGGGGTTTTGCCACAAGAATGATAGATATAACAAAGCTAAATGGCAGACCCTCATTAGGGTTTCCAACAAATACGAGTAAGCTTAACAAAGGAATAGCCCAAGCAGGAGGAAACCTCACCTTAGTTAGCATAGAAAATGCAATCAAAGGTCATAGTTACTAATCCCCAGTTTTCACCTCTTTGTCACCTAGCCAAGGTAGCAAAATCATAGTCAAAACCCACATTTGACTTTCTCGTACATCATATTAATGCTTATAGAATTCAAGAATCTCCAATTAACCTATTAACACAATAATTTATAGCTTAATAATTCTATCAACTCAGCGAAATAGCTTATAACATTAGTGTTCCTCAAGTACGGGCAATTCTCATATCTATTCATATCATTTTGTTATTTAACCCAACATTTTGTTAATAGCATAATATCACGGTTATCTTGTCTTATATACAAAATTAAGGGCAACATAATCTTAAGCAATACATATGCATTAATCTGTAGCCAAATTTTCATCTCAAACACCATATTAACTCACAATAGTCCTCATTATCATAATTAAGTTCAACTTAGCATTATACATAATTCAGGTTTGAAGTTCATATCTCCCAACTCTATACTCTTTGCTTGGGTAATCAATTGATATAGGTACACTTATCATCTCAAACGCTAGTTCTAAGCTAGGTACAACATATATATAACATGCTACAACCGAACATTCATTTAAATTTTGCCATCAAGGGTCTTGAATTACAAACCTATAACATCGTAGTATTCATCGAATTGAGGAGAAGATGATGTCTTTTATTGCTAGAAAATGTAACACTACTGTAGAAATGTTTCTCTCGATGAGAGGATTCCAATGCTGTCTTCAATTTCAAGTTTCGTTGTCCATAGGCACTGGAATGGGCCAAAACAATAGTGGTTTTTTTTCCACCATTGCACCGCTGCAGTCAGAACTACCATGCAAGGTTATCGTTGCACTCCTTGAGCTAAGGGCTTCCCAACTATCTATCTAAGGCTAAGTTTCTACCTCTTGTTCACCAAAAATTAAGAGACCCGTGAGGTGGATTTCTCTCATCTCATTGTCAGTGATGCTCTACTGCCATGCGTGTGTGGTTGGGAGTGAAGGTAGTGGTGTGAGGAGTGGTGGTTTGGTGGTAGTTGGCTGAAGGGGTGTCACCGGTGAGCTCATTGGGAGGAGTTGTCTTTGGTGGAGTAAAAAAAGAAAAGTGAAGAAGGAAAGAAAAAGAAAGGAAATGAAAAAGGAAGAAGAAACTACCCGTTTTATCAATCTTATTTTCCAATTGCAATTTAACCCTTCAAGATTTTAAGTTATTCAATCATGCCCAACACTTTTAGGAAAATTATGATTAACCCCAATTGACTTAGGGTATCTCATTCAAACCCCAAACTATTCAAAAATTTGCACAATCAAGTCTATAAAAATTATAATTTAACCCACAAAACTTCTTAAAATAATTAATAATATACAATTCATGAAATTTTCAAATAATAACAAGATCATATATTATAAATAAAATCAATAAATTTCTTGGAGTGTTATAGGTTTTTTTGTTACCATCTAATATTATATATTCTTCAGTAGTTTTGACTACTTTTTTAAGTCAAGTTTTTCAAAAGTACCTAATCGATATGTAACTTTAGGTTCAACTCTAGAAATTGTCCAATTATTAAGTAAATCAAATATTATGAGGAATATCATATTCTTTACTCATACTATTTTTAATAGTATCTTTTCCTTTTATTATATGCATTAGGATAGATCTGTGTTGGACTTTCATAAACCAACACATTCGTCAAGCACCATGGCTCCAATACCATTTAGACATAGGATTAGAAAGTGCCCAAAGTTCAAGGAAAAAGACAAGGAATGGACACAAGATCGAGAAGTACCTGAAATTTAAGGAGAAAGGCTAGGAATAGAACCAGCCATAGAGGTGGTGTTTTACTTAGAATCATAAATTGTTAAGCTAAATTATGAATTTAATCAAGCCACAACAATGCCCTAAATGCCTTCCTTGGCAATAGTGGGCGAAAAAAAGGCATAGACTAAAATCCTGTTTAAATTTTAAAACCCTCTTAACCTCCTACTCTTTCAAACATTTCCAGACATTTATCCTTACAATATGAGAATCATTATACCTAATTTGTGTAAATGATTGTGCAATCCAACATAGAATTAAATTATCTTGACATTCAAGCTAATTAACAAATAAAAATTAGAAATATACATTTAATATAGAAAATTTAAAAGTACCTGGAGAACTTTGAAAACTTCAAAACTTCAAAATATTAAAAAGATAGAATTTTACAGAGAATATATGTAAGGGTAGGGAGGCAATCTTGATTTTAGAGGGTTCTATCTAAAACAAATAAAGAGGCCCTCTATTATAGACACTTGGGCTGGACCTAACAACAAGGGTAGAAGAAAATTTTGTGAAATATTTGTGTCCAAATACTATTACAAAAGTGTCTTTATAAAAATCTATAGTAAATTACTACTGCCAAGCCATTTCTGTCACTTTGTGGATTCATCGGATTTTTTCTTGATATTATCTTTAAGAGTTTCTTTTAAACTCTAAACAATATCTTCAATGGATGGCTCTTCATCTCCATAAGGAACTTGAGATTCTCTAGCAAGACAATTAAATTGATTTTGTCCTTTTAAAGAGGTTGCCATTGATAAATTTGATTTATTATCCATTTCAACATCAAGATTTTTTATTAAATCCTTCTTCATTTCATCAATTTATGATTCCACCATTTCTTCCTTGGAGATAACTCCTTTTTTCATTTGCATATTTCTTATAATATGCTGAAAAGGATTAGGAGATTCCTTTTGTTTTGTCTTCACCTATTCTTGATATTTTGAAATTTTTTCTTGGATTTGATCCAATGTTTCTTGTCCATAATAAACTCCTGTTTCTTTTTCTTTTAGAAGCATTTTATTCTAGAATTTTGTGAAGAAGATTCTTCTCAAGCAAGGGATATTTTGTTGAGTATGATCAACTTTAGGAGTCCATTTTTAGATCCATGGAATGGAAAATGCAATGACGAAGTACATAGGGGCCATTCCCTCAATCCACTTATTGTGATATTCTATATTAATAAGCTTTGGTAAAAAAAACACCCATTTTGCATAGTAACCTTTAAAAGGTTCGGGAAGAATTTTTATTAAAGGGCCATAATTAATCCACCATTCATGAAACCAATTTGGTTGTTCTCATTTGTAAACTACTGAGCAAACCTTTATAAACCAAGAATGTTTTCTTTTTGAATTTCATATAACAAGGCTTTATTAAATGCCTCAATATAATCCTAGTAATTAAATTTAATGGGAGTTTTTAACTCCTGATGAAAATATTCATTTTCTCTGAGGGTACAAATTCTCCATTCTTCAAAAGATATAAACTTTTCTATTATAATTTTACTAAAATTACAAGTAGATCAACTATTAGTTGGATAAAAATAGTTTATTTTATAGGACCCTATACTTATGAGTATATTCTCATAATGCATTCTTTGTTTATATAATCCTGCAGCATATGATGCTATATTAAGGTAACTTTGCATTAAGATCCATGGTTCATTCTGCCATTATAGATCCTTGTTTTCCAAAAGAAGTATTACTTCTTTAGATAAACTTTTCTCATAATGGGAAGAATCGTCATTTTCTTTCTCATTAACAATATTAGCATGTGAGGTATTACTTTCTTATTGTTCTCTCTTCTTCTTATATTCAAGAAATTCCTTATATAAGGATCATCTAGAATATTTCTAGATGCAATATTGGCAGCTATAAACTTTTGATATCCATGTTGTATAACTGTTCTTCCTCTTCTATTAGAGGGGAAGTTTTGACCATTTCCTTGTGAGATCATTTCTGTAAATACTCGCGAGAGAGAAAATCAGGCAAATTATTATCTGAACGCTTTTTATAATGAATAGTAAAATGAATAGAGCTAAATGAGCTTGCAATCTTGCAAACATTTGTTTAGAAATATCATGTTTAAAATATTTATTAAACATATACTTTGCCAATTAGCAGTCTATTTTCATAATAAACTTTTGATTATATAAATCATCTTGAAATTTCAAAATACATTTTACTATTGCTAGAATTTCTTTTGCAACAGTAGCATAATTTTTTTTGGCTATGATTCCATTTTCCTAAATGGAATCTAATAAGATATTCTTGCTTAGTATTCAAATGTATTTGATTCAAAATACCTCCATAACTAATATCAGATGCATCAGTTTCAATAATTTTTCCCCAATTTGGATTAGCAAGCATAACACAACGAAGGTTATTAACCTTTTGTTTAATTCTTTTAATAACTTCAGTATGCTATTTAAACCAAGATTGCAGTATCTTCTGCAAGATTTTTACAATAAGCGGAAATATAATTAAGACTTCCTAGAAATCTTTGTAATTAACTTTTATCTGCAATTTTATTAGGGAATTTGGAAGCAAATTCTATACTTATATTTATAGGTATAAATTTTCCTTTCTCTATATTATTACTAAGAAATCTAACTCTCATTTGAAAAAGATTCATTTTTGGTCTAGATACAACTAAACCATTTTGAATAATAATTTTCTTGAAAATATCAAGATGCTTAAAATGTATTTCTATAGTTTTAGAGAAAATTACAATATCATCAATATAAACTATTATAAATTAACTCTATGGAATGAATATATCATTCATAATTTTTTGAAATTTTGAAAGAGCATTTTTTAAACCAAAGGGCAAAACATTCCATTCAAATTGTCCTATTGGAATCTTAAAAGCATTTTTATATCTATCTTCTTCAGCTATTTGAATTTGTCAATATTCTGATTTTAAATGAAAATTTGAAAATATAACAGTTTCATAGAGTCTGTCAAATAATTTGTTTTTATTAGGAATAGAATATCTAATCCATTTTAGAACTTTGTTAAGATGCTTATAATTAATAGAAAGGCTGGGTATTCCTCTTTCTTGTTCAAAATATTTATTAACATAAAAAGCAGTACAAGACTAAGGAGACTTAGAAGGCTTTACTAAGCCTTTTTGTAAAAGAGAAGCAATTTCTTTCTTACATAATTCTAAATATTCAAAATTCATTTGACATGGTCTAGCTTTAGTAGGAATTTTCTTTTCATCAAAGTCATCTTCATATGGAAGATTAACAAAATATTTCCTTCTATTCGAAAAAGTATTTGGATGATCACTACAAATTTCTAAAGAAAATTGGTGATTTATTAATTTAATTTTTTCTTGTAATTTAGGATTTTGAAGTTTTTCTTCAATAGTTAAAATATTAATTTCTTTTTTAAGAAACTTTATTTGATGATTTTTTGCTATTAACTAATCAAGAATTTGATGAAGAACTCTAGGAAATGGTACAGTTATAAATTAAAAATTTATTTCTTTTTCTTCAAAAGTTCCGATGAAATCATTTTCATTAATATTTTAATAGGAAATATTTTCTTTAAAAATGAGGTGGCAAGTATACCTTGATTCGTAATATTTTTTACAAGTAAAAAACTTGTAGGAATACAAGTATTATTTTTGCAAATATAAGCTTTTGGCAATTTATATTGAATATCTAATTTTTGACCATTAGTAGAACTAAGAGAATGTGTAGTTTTACGAAAATATCTGGTAGGAATAATTCCTTCTTGAATGCAATTTAAATATGCTTTGCTATCAATTAGAGCTGTTAATTCTTTTTGAAATCTATTATCAATAAGTAAATTAATTTTTATAAATCATTTTAGAGATATAATCATTTCAAGAGTATGTAACAAGTTATCATCATTAGTAGTATGAAAGTAATTGTCATTATTAGAAGTATGAATGAATTTATCATTATTAGTAAACCCCATAATTTCTTCAGGACTTTTATCATGAAGAGTCATCACTTTACTAGTTTTTTCTAGAATAGAGATTCTTTAATCAAGAAATTTATTTTCTTGTATAAGATTATATATTTTATTTTTTAAATTATTAATTTCAACATTCATATCTTGAATTTTAGTAGGAGTTTCAATTTATTGTCTTCGTTTTAAAATTCTTTGAACTTCAGCCATAGTATACAGTTTAGGGGAAGTATAAGTTTCTTAATTTTTGTTATAATTATTAGAAGAAGTACTAGGAGTATTTTCAATTTGATCTACAATTTTAGATCTTACTTCTAGATTCTTTATAAATTTTTAAAGCTCCATTATATTTTTATTATTTAAAACATTAATATTTAAATCATTGAATTGAGCAAGAATTTTATATAATTCTTCATTATCACTTTCTTGTTTAGAACAAGGATTTCCTTGTTGACACGAATCACAACATTCTTCTTCAAAAATATAATCTTCATTCTCTAATGCTTTTAATTCTTTAGATGTTGAAGATTCTCAAGAATTATTATCCAAACTATCATCACTAGAAATATCTTTTGATTCAGTATTTAATAATAATTTGGTTAGAGTACTCTTTAATTCATCATCAATATTAAGATTGTTGATCTTTTTCTTCATTTTACATTTATCAGCATAATGGCCTATTTTACCATATTTAAAACAGGCTCTATTTTTCTTTTATGCTCTTTCTTTCTTTCTACTTTCTCTTTTTTCTTTTCTTTTATTATTATATAATTTATTTTCTTTTTTTTTCCCATTAGGCTTACTAGTGGATGGATGTTCCAAACCAAATTTTCGACAAAATTGACCTAATTGTCTTCTTTCTGTAATATTATGACTCTTAATTTGTTGATTTAATTTAATCTCATTACATAAGGATAAACCTTCTTGTATACAAGTACCTATAAGTTTTCCATAAGTATAACTATCATATTCAATATTGGCACCTTCTTTTCTAAGATTTTTTCTAACTATTTTAGTAGATAAAGAAGGTAGTCCATCTATAAATTTAGACTTTCAGTGAGAACTATTAAACTCAGGGAGTTCCATGATTCTTAACAAAAATGTATCTTTATACCACCTAAATGAGGTGAGAGTAGGACATTTTAAGACATTAAGCAAAGTTTTTATATTTTTACTATTATCTGATCATCATCCAGTAAAATATTCTATAAAGTTAATAACAGGAGTATAAACAACATTCTCAACATTATGTCCTAATTCATTTTTAACTGTATTTGACATTTTAGATGTATTAGAAGCAGTAAGATAATTATCCCACCAGTCTTTTAATTGGCCAGCAAAGCCTACAACTATCATATTAGCAACAACTTTATCAATATTACCGTCGTTTTTAGAAATTGTACTATATATAAGCATCCTATGGACAAGATTATATATTTGACTTTCAGTATAACCATCAAGATTCCATTCATAAATATGTTTTCCACTATAACTATTATTTATAATAAATTCTTCTTCTTCATGAAGGACATCTTGTGGAGTAGGTCTAGGATAATAATACATCCTCATAGTAGCTTTATCAGCATATTTCTCTATTATATTAATTTCTTCTTTAATATGATTTTTATAATTGTTAGTATTATTATTATTACCTTCTTCAAATTCTTTATTAAGAGTATTAATTTTCAGTTCTTTGAATTTATTATCAAATAATTTTTCTAATTCATTAGTAGATTTTAATTTAAAATTATGAATTTCAGGAGGGGGTTGTATGCTAGGGGTAGCTATTGTTTCTTGAAAATGACCTTGATTAAATCTTGTAGTACTTATTAAATTTTTAAGTTGATTAACTAAAGAATATAATCCTTCTACTCTATTATGTAGAGATGAAATTTGCTCTCCTAACACATTTAGATACATACTAGCATAGTTTTGTTGTTTAATTAAATTATTGATTTGGGTAATAGTAATTTGAAGAGTTTCATTTTCAAAAAGTTTTTGAAATGCCAATAAATATAACATTTTATCATTAATTTCAATTTGAAAAGGTTGTTGAGGTGGGTAGATAGCTTTTAAAACTTGTCCACCACTCGATTTATAATTTCATTCCATAACGGAAATATAATTTTCAACATAATTGGTTATAAACCATGGGACAAAAGGAATAATTTTGTTTCTTTTGAAGCAAAAGAATAAAATTCATCTTGGAATTTTTTCTTGTCTTTTGATGTGAAATTTTCAAAAAGCCATTTTCTAAATGGTTCCCATTTGGGTGGATCAAATTCTTTTCTAATATGTTGCTTGGTAGGAGATCTAGGTTTAAAATCAATTTTTTGTGCTAATCCAAGAAACAGAAAAATTCATTTTTGATTCGGTTATTTTCGATTCTTGAGTATTATATATCCCTTTAACAATGTTATCTTTTGGAATTCCTAATTCATTTACTTTATTTTGTTGATCTTCATATTCGTTTGAAGAAATTTCTCTAATTTTTGAAGTAGATGCTCTAGAAGGGAGATCAATATCATCAAAAGGTGAAATATGAGAATACAAATTAACACCCCTAAAATTCGGTATTTTAGAAAATAATTGAAATGGACTGAATTGCAAGATTTCTGAAAGGTTTGGAGTCAACTTACAATTTGTTGAGATTTGATTTGGACTTTTTATAAGATTTGTGGGGTTGCATGGTGAATAAATGTGGTCAAAGGGCTTGATCCTATGCATTAAAGTTTCGGAGGCCTGATTGAAGAAGGATCAAACCTTGGGGGGCCTAATTGCATAACTTAAAAACCTAAGGAAGGGCTAATGTGAAATTTTGAAAAATTGGATTATAACCTTGCAGATTTCATTTTCATTTCTTCCACTATTCACTTTCATTTTCCTTTTTCATGTTTTCTTCTTCCTTTCTTCTCTCCACCCATAACCATCAACCAAACCCCAACGATCATGTTTCTAGCAACGTCCTCCTATAATTGACTTCACCAATTAACTCCCCTTATCCCTAATACCCTATTTCTTTCCTTGTATGCACACACCTAGTGGACTATCACCATTTTTGAACTAAAAGGAACCACAGTAAGCCATAGCGAGATATGGCAGAAGGATTTTTTGGGTGGTTTTTTGGGAACATGTGGCACCGAGGGAATGTCGGTGACCTTGCATGGTGGTTTTTTGTGGCGGTGGTGATAGGAGAGAGATGATCAAAGCTGATGGAGAAGACCTACCTTGCAGGTTCCATGGTGGTTAGCGGTTTGATGAGTTGATCGAACTTCTAGGCATGGCGTTTGGTTGTACTCAGATAAAGAAAAATTGTTGATAGCCTTGGTTAGAAGAAATACATGGTGGCGATGGTGGAAGCTTGGTGACCAAAGGTGTTGTCACTACTTCTTTTTGGCCATAGTTGAGGTTATTTTTGGTAGCCTTTGGTGAATCTGGTTGGAGATTTGGAATTAAGAGGTTGAGAGATGTCTAGTGGTGGTCTTGCATAAGAGTTTCATGTGGCCACAGTGATGGGAAAGAGTGATCGGAGCTTGATGGTGAAGACCTACTTCGATATTGTTGAGCTCGATTGGAAGTGCTACAGGCCATGAAACTTGGAACTGATAACGCCATCAAATTCAGGAGCTCAAAAGAAATAGTTTGGTGGTGGTGCAACATTTTTTGATAGCAGTGAAGGCACAGGGCGGTGGGAAGATAGTTTCTTCTCCTCGACACAAAGATCGCGGTGGTGTTCTTGGTTTATGAATTTGAGGTTTCATTATTCAAATCATAGGTAAAACTTTGATTAATTGATTAATTGATTAATTAATTCCTGATTTAATCTGAGTAAATCATTGGGCTAACTTGTGATGTAAATACTAGTTAATTTACCCAAAATTATGATTTGGGATCAAGAACTGAGACATGCAGGATATATATGTAAGCATAATGGACTCGAACATGTTGTGCTAGATGCCAAATTTAGATTTAATAAGGATGATGAGAATTATGTAATGTAAGTCTAAGAGGCATTTGCTTAGGATTAATATTGTAGGGAATTGGATTATATTG
The DNA here is from genome assembly GCA_014898725.1 of Jacaranda copaia. Taxonomy (NCBI): domain Eukaryota; kingdom Viridiplantae; phylum Streptophyta; class Magnoliopsida; order Lamiales; family Bignoniaceae; genus Jacaranda; species Jacaranda copaia. The sequence continues at coordinate 786,927 of JACGDI010004765.1, read as the reverse complement.
TGTGAATTATGATGATGATATGATATGATCATGACTTTGTAAATAAGAACAAGATATCATGCCATTTTAGGACTGGTATAGACCATTGTGCCTAATTCTAGAATAATTGATTTAATTAAGGCCTTGTGTAGATGGTACCTATTGGGTCCTTATTGTCGTGAAAGTTAATAGGTTAGTGACTTTGCAATAGTAATGATGTAAATTGTAGTAGACTATTAGAGTTGAATATGAATTTTAATTGTGAATATATTATTTTGGTTAGGTGACGATGAAATGGGTTCTACAAATTAGTAGAATATGGGCTTTGATTGGTTTGCTAAAACTACAAGAGGTAAGGTTTCTCCTACTTGGGTTATTGCTTTGTTAACCTTACTCGTATTTGTTGGAAATCCCTATGAGGGCCTACCAATCTGGCATTTCCTTTTCTTATCTGTGGTTGTAATATGCACCTGTATGGTTTTACTATTTCTAGACTGTACTCTGAACTATGTTGAAATATATCTGTTATCTATTATCTGATTTGTATACCCTTGTGAGGGTTATTTCTGATATTGATTCTATTTTCTATCTATTCTAGCACCCAAAACTTCTGAGTGTTACCTATTTGTACTTGTTACCATTCGATATTCGTCATTATCTCATTATTTGTTTCAATTGATAGTTGATATTGCTCTATACTAATTTCTATCTGTTGGTCATCTAATTGTCTTATCCATCCATTTTATTAATTGTTATGATTTGTGATTATCATATAGGAGTAAAGAAACATTAATCCCTGCTATTGGCATGTGATAAGTTGAAAACCCGTGAGACTTGGTTAAGTAACGGGACGTTAATCCTTATAGTATGTTTGGATAAACCATAAAATTGTGAGACCTAGTTAAGTAATAGGACATTAATCCCTACTGTGTGTATGGATAAGCCATAAATTAGTTAAGCAATAGGATGTTAATCCTTGTTGTGTCCATGGGATAAGCTGTAAACTTGAAACTAATGATAGGGTGAATTTGATGAGTTTGTCTTATTTTGATCCTTATTTTTATTGTAGTCTGATTATTTGTACCCTATTCATGGAGTAATAAGGGCAGTTAAGTTTCTTGGTCTAGATTGGGTTGTTGTCTAGGTCGAACGAGCTGTCTGTATTTTCTCCTGACTATGATCGGTTGAGACGATCTTAGGCCGTTTAAGCCAATAATTACAACCACGAGCTAGTACCTTCTAATAGCTTGATCATGTTAATCCTTGTAAACATTTTTGATTATTTGTACTTGATATGCTTGTAAATTGATACTTGATTGTCTATATCTAATCTATTTTTGTATTTGTTGTTAATTAATAGTTGTTGGGTTGTTCTTTCCCTAACAGATCCCTATTCTCTATATTATGAATATCCCTTACTAAGTCTTTTGGACTTACCCCCTCTATTTCTTTTATATTTTCTTAGATATGATTGAATGATAGGCTTAGACTTCTGATCGGATCAGCGAGTACAATTTTGTACTAGAACAACCATGTATGTTTGCTTATGGGCCTTTCGTATGTTGTACTTTATCTTTAGGGATGATGTGATATGTTAGAGATGTTAAGGATATTTTTGGGATTGTATATATATCCGTATACCTTTAAAGAATAGTTTTTAGTTATGAATATTTTTGATTATAGTATCAATTAAGATGTAAATTCTACTGCTTGATTTATTATGATGTTGAAAAAAATTTTGGGTCTAGTATGCTTGTTACAAGTTTTCATATAAGATTGAATTATTTTGATATCTTAGCTTGAGGTTGCCCTGAGTGGAGTGTCACAAGTGGTATCATAGCCTAGGTTTGTTGATGACCTAGGCGTTTGGGTATCATTAGTGATTGTGACTGACCTTTTGTTTGAGTTAGTTTGTGCATGAATTTTTGGTATATTGCATGTTGGGAGGTTTTTATGTGATTTCAGGAGTTTAAGATGAAATTGTTTGGGTGATGTTGGTAAGATGAGTTTGCATATTAAGGGATGTCTATAGGATCTTGTCAAATATTGTAGGATGATTACACATGTGTGTTTATGAGTTTGGTTTGATTTATCTAACACTTTTCCTTCTTTTAGTTTAGAAATTTAGAGTAGCAGGCAAAAGTGATGGCATTGCAAAAAAGCTCTAGTATTCCTATTCTACCTAAGATTGGGCACTAGAGAAGACCTCCTGGTTGATGGACAAATGACTAATGGGCTCCAAGAAAAGGGGCACTTGTTTACCCACAAGCTACATAAGAAGAAGAGAGTTCGCAAACCCCTTTTGAGGGCCATTTAATGGATTCTATGTACCAGAGGAAGCCGACAATAAGGCCGCTAGCTCAACACTTGGGTAGTGGAGCTAGAGGTGTTAATAAAATGGTGGATGATCAGGCATTAGAACAATTTCTTTGTTTCAAACCCCTGAAGTTCTTAGGAGACCCTGATGATAAAAAAATTGAAGAATGGATTGAGGATTTAGAGAATATTTTTGAGATCCTTCGCTATTCAGATGATCAGAAGGTTTGCTATGTTTTTTCTAAGAGCTTCCACCTAAAGTTGGTGGAAGATGATCAATTGAAGGTGGGCAGTTGAAGGAACCCAATGGACCTGGGAGAACTTCACACAAAACTTTATGAATACGTATATGCCAGAGGTGATAAAGCAAACAAGAGAAAGAAAGTTCATGGACCTCGTTTAGGGGGTGCAGACTGTTACTCAGTACGAGGCTACTTTTAGCTGGCTAATACAATATGCCCCCTACATACAAGATGCCAAAAGTAATAAGCTAGATGATTTTTACAGGGATTACAACCAGAATTGAGAAAGGGTTTGGCCACTTGTGATCTGATGAGTTTCAACTAAGTAGTGAATAAGGGGCTGCAACTTCTGTCGAAACTGTATAAGATCAGAAACAGCGAGGATAAAAGTTGAAAAGAAAAGATGCACCTCGATGGATAAGATAATGTTGAAAAAAATAGCGAAAGCTTCAAGTAGGAAGTATTGTCGAACAAGCCCCTTATTCTGATGAGAACGTAAATGCAACTCAAGAAAGTTCACCCAAGCAATGTGAATTCTGTGGGGGATTTAGCTATGATGAGTCTAGCTGTTGGAGAAAATAGGGCAGATGTGCAAGTTACGATAGTGACTAGCACTTTGTGAAAGATTGCCTTAAATGGAGAGGCCCCACCCCTGTAGATAAAGAAAAATATGTGGCAAAAGCTAGAGGGAGGCTGAATATATAAGCTCGTGCTTATGCCCTGATAGGGGAAGAAACGTTAGATCCTAACGAAATGATAAAAGGTATGGTTTTTTATATATTTAAAATCCATAATAATGCCTCATGTGATCTTGGTGTTTACATTCTTTCATACATGTCACATTTCCTTGAACTAAATATGCAACCCAAGATAAACGTATATTATATAAAGGTAGTAGTTGAATACTTGGAGTAGTTCTGAAAGAAATGAACTCATCACCTATTACCCAAAAAGGCATAAGTAGTGGTCATGCCTTGCGCTGATGGCTAGAATGGCACACTTACTTGAAGCAGAAAGTACCATGAAGCCTATGAATGGGCACTGTGTTAAAAATTAATACAATAGGTAGGATAGCAGAGATAAGTGTAATCCAAATTACAACATGAAATACGACGAACCCAAGTTAATGATCATTGGATGCTAAAACAAAAGAAAAAGTTTAAAGTTTTAGAGAGTCTGAGTTCAACATCGAGATTGAAGGTATCTTCTATTCCAAAAAAAAAAAAAGTTCAGTACCAAAAGAAAAGTTTTAGATAAGGCACCCAAGTGAAGGTATATGATACATCTGAGAAACACGAGGATGTATCGAGACTTGAAAAAATAATCCTGGTAGAATTTACTAAAGAAAGAAGTTAGACTGACAGATCGAATCTACTTATTTTCTGCCAATTGGAATAGTACTCATATGAGAATCTGAGGACCAGATTCTCTTAAGAGGGGAGTGTGTAACACCCTTGAAATTTGGTATTTTATAAAATAATTGAAAAGGACTTAATTGCAAGATTTTAGAAAGTTTTGTGGTCAACTTACAATTTGTCGAGTTTGATTTGGACTTTTTTATAAGATTATTAGGGTTGCATGGTGAATAATTGTAGTCAAAGGGCTTGATCCTAAGTTTTGGGGGCCTAATTAAAGAAGGATCAAACTTTGGGGACCTAATCGCATAACCTAAAAACTTAGGGTGGGGCTAATGTGAAATTTTTAAAAATTAGATTATGGCCTTGAAGATTTCATTTTAATTTCTTTCACTATTCACTTTTATTTTCCTTCTTCACGCGTTTTTCCTCCTTTCTTCTTTCTTCCCACAACCACTAACCAAACCCAGTGATCGTGTTTCTGGTGACCTTTTCCCATAACTAACCTCTCCAATCAACTCCCCTCACCCCGGGCACCCTATTTCTTTCTTTGCATGCATTCACCCGGTGGGTTATCACCATTTTTGAACCAAGAGGAACCACAGTGGGCTAGACTGGATTATGCTATACCCATCAAAGATCTTTTCCAATTAAGATTACGAGCATCTCGTAACACAGCTACCAAACATTTAGGTAGATTTTCTAGGGTTAAAGTTTTAAATGCAATTTGCATGAGACCTATATGAATAAATCTATAATTTTCTTTATAATGATCTATATTAGATTTATTTAGCAATTTTATGATTTTTTGATCACCATATAATATTATAAATTGTTCAGTAGTTTTTACTACTTGTTTTAAGCCAAGTTTTTCAAAATTACCTAATTGATATATAACTTCAGTTTCCACTCTAGGAATTGTCCACTTATTAAGTAAATCAATATTATGGAGGAATATCATATTCTTCACTCATACTATTTTTAATAGTATCGTTTCCCTTTATTATATTCATTGGGATAGATCTGTGTTGGACTTTCATAAACATATACACACGTCAAGCACCATAGATCTAAATTTGGACATAGGATCGGGAAGTTCCTAAAATTCAAGGAGAATGACAAGGAATAGAACCAATCATAGAGGCAGTGTTTTACTCAAGATCATAAATTTTCAAGCCATATTATGAATTTAATCAAGCCACGACAACACCCTAAACACCTTCCTCAACAATAGCAAGCAAAACAAAGGCACGGACTAAAATTCATAATTAGACTGCCAGTTTAGATTCTGAAACCCTCTTAACCTTCTATCCTTTCAAACATTTCCAGACACTTATCCTTACAATATGTGAATCATTGACGAATTTGATTTATTATCCATTTCAACATCAAGATTTTTTATGAAATCCTTCTTCATTTCTTCAATATATGATTCCACCATTTTTTCCTTAGAGATAGCTCCTTTTTTCATTTGCATATTTCTTATAATATGATGAAAAGGACTAGGAGATTCCTTTTTTTTTTTTTTGTCTTCATCTGTTCTTGATCTTCTGAAATTTTCTCTTGGATTTGTTCTAATGTATTTTGTCCGAAATAAACTCCTGTCTCATCTTCTATTAGAAGCATATTATTCCAAAATTTTGTGAAAAAGATTCTTCTCAAGCAAAGGATATTTTGTTGAGTATGATCAACTTCAGGAGTCCATTTTCTGATCCATGGAATGGAAAATTCAATGAAGAAGTACAAAGTGGCCATTACCTCAATTCACTTATTGTGATATTGTATATTAGTAAGCTTTGGTGAACATTTCATCCATTATGCATAGTAACCTTTAAAAGGTTTGGGAAGAATATTTATTGAAAGATCATAATTAATCCACCATTCATGAAATTAATTTGGTAGTTCTCATTTAAAAACTTATGAGCAAACCTTTATAAACCAAGAATGATTTTTGCTTGAATTTTCAAATAATAAGGCTTTATTAAATGCCTCAATATAATCCCAGTAATTAATGGGAGTTTTAACTCCTAATGAAAACATTCCTTTTCTCTGAGGTTACTAATTCCCCATTCTTCAGAATATGCAATCTTTTTTATTATAATTTTACTAAAATTATAAATAGATCGACTATTAGTTGGATAAAAATGATTTATTTCACAAGATCTATATTTATGAGTATATTCTCATAATGCATTCTTTGTTTATATGATCCTACAGTTTATGATGATGTATCAAGGTACCTTTGCATTAAAGTTCATAGTTCATTCTGCCATTGTAGATCGTTGTTTTCCAAAAGAAGTATTACTTCTTTGGACAAACATTTCTCATAATGGGAAGAATCCTCATTTTCTTCCTCATTAAAAATATTATCATGTGAGGTATTACCTTCTTGTTGTTCTCACTGCTTATTGCATTCAAGGAATTCCTTATATAAAGGATCATCTGGAATATTTCCTGATATAATATTGGTAGCTATAAGATTTTGATATTCATGTTGTATAATTGTTCTTCCTCCTCTATTAGAGGGGACGTTTTGACCCCTTCCTCATGGGATCATTTTTGTAAATACTCACGAGAGAGAAAATTAGGCAGATTATTATCTAAACCCTTTTTATAATGAATAGTAAAATCGAATGGAGCTAAGTGGGCTTGCCATCTTGTAAACATTTGTTTAGAAATATCATGTTTAAAATCCTTATTAAACATATACTTTGTTGATTGGCAATCTGTTTTCATGTTAAACTTTTGATTATATAAATCATCTTGAAATTTCAAAGCACATTTTATTATTGCTAGAATTTCTTTTGCAATAGTAGCATAATGTTTTTGGCTATTATTCCATTTTCTTGAATGAAATCTAATAAGATATTCTTGCTTAGTATTTAGATGTATTTGTTTCAAAATACCTCCATAACCAATATCAGATGCATCAATTTCAAATTTTTTTTCCAATTTGGATTAGCAAGCATAAGACAAGGAAGGTTGTTAACCTTTTGTTTAATTCTTTTAATAGCTTTAGTATGTTGTTCAGACCAAGGTTTGGGAATCTTTTTTAATCTATCATATAAGATTGCAATATCTTTTACAGGATTTTTATAATAAGCGTAAATATAATTAAGGCTTCTTAGAAATCTTTGTAATTGATTTTTATCTGTAATTTTATTAGAGAATTTGGGAGAAAATTCTATACTTCTATTTATAGGAATAATTTTTCCTTTTTCCATATTATGTCCAAGAAATCGAACTTTTGTTTGAAAAAGATTCATTTTTTGGTCTAGATATAACTAAAACATTTTTAATGATAATTTTCTTGAAAATATCAAGATGCTTAAAATGTATTTCGATTGTGTTAGAGAAATTTAGAATATCATCGATATAAACTATTATAAATTCACTATATGGAATGAATATATCATTCATTATTTTTTAAAATTCTGAAGGAGCATTTTTTGAACCAAAGGGCATAACATTCTCTTCAAATTGTCCTATTGGAATATCAAAAGTAGTTTTATATCTATCTTCTTTAGCTATTTGAATTTGCCAATATCTTAATTTTAAATGAAAATTTTAAAATATAACAGCTTCATACAGACTATCAAATTTTTTTTTATTAGGAATAAGATATCTAATCCATTTTAGAACTTTGTTACGATGATTATAATTAATAGCAAGGCGGGGTATTCCTCTTTCTTGTTCAAAACGTTTATTAACATAAAAAGCAATGCAAGACCAAGATGATTTAGAAGGTTTTATTAAGCCTTTTTGTAGAAGAGAATCAATTTTTTTCTTACATAATTTTGATTATTCAGAATTCATTTGACATGGTCTAGCTTTAGTAGGAATTTTCTTTTCATCAAAGTCATCTTCATATGGAAGATTAACAATATATTTCTTTCTATTCCAAAATGTATTTGGATGATCACAACAAGTTTTTAAAGAAAATTGGAGATTTATTAATTTAATTTTTTCTTGTAATTTAGGATTTTGATGTTTTTCTTCAATAGTTAAAATATTTATTTCTTCTTTAAGAAAATTTATTTGATGATCTTTTGCTATTAACAAATCATGAATTTGATGAAGAAGTCTAGTAAAAGATTCAGTTACAAATTAAAAATTTATTTCTTTTTCTTCAAAAGTTCCTCAAAAACTATTTTCATTAATATTTTTAATAGGAAATATTTTTTTTTAAAAATGGGTTACCAAGTATAACTTGATTCGTAATATTTTTTACAAGTAAAAAACTTGTAGGAATGCAAGTATTATTTTTGCAAATATAAGCTTTTGGTAATTTATATTGAATATCTAATTTCTGACCATTAGCAGAAGTAAGAGAATGTGTAGTTCTATGAAAATATATGGTAGGAATAATTCCTTCTTGAATGTAATTTAAATCTGCTCCACTATCAATTAGCGCTGTTAATTGTTTTTGAAATATATTATCAATAAATAAATTAATTTTTATAAATCATTTTTGAGATGTAATCATTTCAAGAGTATGTAACAAGTTATCATCATCAGTAGTATGAAAGAAATTGTCATTATTAGAAGTATGGATGAAGTTATCGTTATTAGTTTTAAACATGCTCTGGTTTTCTTTTATGCTCTTTCTTTCTTTTTTCTTTTCTTTTATATTTTCTTTTATTATTATATTTTTTGTATAATTTGTTTTCTTTTTTCTGCCTATTAGACTTAGTAGTGGTTGGTTGTTCCATACCAAATTGTCCACAAAATTGACCTAATTACCTTCTTTCTATAATATTATGATGCTTAATTTGTTGATTTAATTTAATCTCATTACATAAGAATAAACCTTCTTGTACACAAGTAACTATAAGGTTTCCATAAGTATAATTATTATATTCAATATTGGTACCTCATTTTCTATGATTTTTTCTTACTCTTTCAGCAAATAAAGAAGGTAGTCCATCTATAAATTTAGACTTTTAGTGGAAACTATTAGACTCAAGGAGCTCCATGACTCTTGGACACAGGATCGGGAAGTGCCTAAAATTCAAGGAGAAAGACAATGAATATAATCAGCCATATAGGTGGTATTTTACTCAGAATCATAAATTGTCAAGCTAAATTAGAATTTTTTCAAGCCATAACAACACCCTAAATGCCTTCCTTGGCAACAGTGGGCAAAACAAAGGCACATACTAAAATTCATAATTAGACTGCCTATTTAGATTCTGAAACCCTCTTTACCTTCTATCTTTTCGAACATTTCTAGACACTTTTTCTTACAATATGAGAATCATTATGCCTAATTTGTGTAAAGGATTATGCAGCCCAACAAAAAATTAAATTAGCCTTAACATTCAAACTAATTAACAAATAAAAACTAGAAATATAAATTTAATATAGAAAATTTAAAAGTACTTGATGAACTTTTGAAAACTTCAAAACTTAAATATATTACAAAGATAGAATTTTACAGAGAATATATATAAGGGTAGGGAGGCTATCTTGATTCTTAGAGGTTTTACCTAAAACTAATGAAGAGGCCCTCTATTTATAGACTCTTGGCCGGACCTAACAACAAGGGTAAAAGAAAATTTTGTGAAATTTTCGTGTCTAAATACTATTACAAAATTGACTTTATAAAAGTTTATAGTAAATTACAGTTGTCAGGTCATTTCTATCTACTTATGGATTCTTCAAATTTTTTCTTGATATTATCTTTAAGAGTTTCCTTTAAACTCTCAAAAGTATCTTCAATGGATGGCTTCTCGTCTACATAAGGATCTTGAGATTTTCCAGCAAGATAATTAAATTGATTTTCTCCTTTTGAAGAGATTTCCATTGATGAATTTGATTTATTATCCATTTCAACATCAAGATTTTTTATTAAATCCTTCTTCATTTCTTTAATATATAATTCTACCATTTCTTTCTTGGAGATAACTCCTTTTTTCATTTTCATATTTCTTATAATATGCTAAAAAGGACTAGGAGATTCCTTTTGTTTTGTCTTCATTTGCTCTTGATATTCTGAAATTTTCTCTTGGATTTGATCCAATGTTTCTTGTCCATAATAAAATCCTATCTCCTTTTCTTTTAGAAGCATTTTATTCTAGAAATTTGTTAAGAAGATTCTTCTCAAGCAAGGGATATTTTGTCGAGTATGATCAATTTCAGGAGTCCATTTCTAGATCCATGGAATGGAAAATTCAACGAAGAAGTACATGGGGGCCATTCCCTCAATTTACTTCTTGTGAGATTCTATATTAATAAGATTTGGTGAACAATTCACTCATTCTGCACAGTAACCTTTAAGAGGTTTAGGAAGAATTTTTATTGAAGGACCATAATTAATCTGCCATTCATGAAACCAATTTGGTAATTCTCATTTATAAACTTCTAAGCAAACTTTTATAAACCAAGAATGTTTTCTTTTTGAATTTTTATATAATAATACTTTATTAAATACCTCATATAATCCTAGTAATTAAATTTAATGGAAGTTTTTAACTCCTGATGAAAATATTCCTTTTTCCTAAGGGTACTAATTCTTTATTCTTCAGAAGATATAATATTTTTTATTATAATTTTACTAAAATTATAAGCAAATTGACTATTAGTCAGATACAAATGATTTATTTCACAAGACTTTGTACTTATGAGTATATTCTCATAATGCATTCTTTGTTTATATTATCTTGCAGCATATGATGTTGTATCTAAACCATTTCATACATTAAATCTACAATGTAAAAGGGTAAACAAACCTAATAATGAAACAATTTTAATGGAAACTAATTTTAGTAAATCTAATATTACTACAAGAAGACCTATAAAATGGGTTGAAATTATTTTTGTAACACCCCTAGGATTTTATTGATTTTATTTATAATGTATGATCTTGTTACTAGTTAAAAATTTTATGAATTTCAAATTATTAATTATTTTAAGATGTTTTGGGGGTTAAATTATAATTTTTATAAACTTGATTATGCAAATGTTTGAATAGTTTGGGGTCGAATGAGACATCCTAAGTCAATTAGGGTTAATCATAATTTCCCTAAAAGCTTTAGGCATGATTGCATGGCTTAAAATCTTGAAGGGCTAAACTGCAAATTGGAAATGAGATTGATAAAATGGGCAGCTTCTCCTTCCTTTTTCATTTCCTTTTCTTTTTTGTCATTCTTCACTTTTCTCTTCTTTTTTATCTCCACCGAAGATAACTCCTCCTGGCAACACCCCCTCAGCCAACTACCACCAAACCACCACTCCTTATGCTACCACTTTCACTATTGGCTACACATGAACGATAGCAGAGCAACACTAGTGACGAGGTGAAAGAAACCCACCTCATGGGTCTCTTATGTACTGGTGATCAGGAGGCTAAAACTTCACTTTAGATAGATAGTTGAGAATCCCTCAGCTCAAGGAGTGTAATGGTAGCCTTGCATGGTGATTTTGATGGTGGCAGTGCGGTGATCAAAGGGCGATGGTGGAAAGAAAAATTGCAACTATTTTGGCCCATTTCAATGGCTACAGACATCAAAACTTGAAACCAAATGGGCATTGAAATCCTCTCATTGAGAGGAACATTTCTGTGGCGGTGTTACATTTTTCGATGATAGCACGATGGCGATAGAAAGACTGTATCTTCTCCTCAATGCGACAAATACTATGATGTTATCAATTTGTGATTCTAAACCTTCGATGGTGAAATTTGAATTAATGTTCAGTTGTAGCATGTTATATATATAGGCATGCATGCAATATATGTTGTACCTTATCTAGAACTAATATTTGAGATGATATGTGTACCTGTATGAATTGATTACCCATGCAAGGAGTATGGAGTTAGGAGATATGAACTTTAGACTTGAATTGTGTATAATGTTAAGTTGAACTTAATTATGATAATGAGGACTATTGTGAGTTAATATGGTGTTTAAGATGGAAATTTGGTTAGAGATCAATGTTTATGTATTGCATAAGATTATGATGCCCTTGATTTTGTATATAAGATAAGGTAACTAGGGAATTATGCTATTGACAAGATGTTGGGTTAAATAATAAAATGATCTAAATGGATGTGACAATTGCTCGTACTTGAGGAACACTAATGTTATAAGCTATTTTGTTGAGTTGATAGTATTATTAAGCTCTAAATTATCGTGTTAATAGATTAATTGGAGATTCTTGAATTCTATAAGCATTGATATGATGTACTAGAAAGTCAAATATAGGTTTTCACTATAATTTTGCTACCTTCGCTAGGTGACGAAGAGGTGGAAACTAGGGATCAGCGATTGCAACCTTTTATTGCATTTTCTATGTTATTGCTTTATTAAGCTTATTCATGTTTGTTAGAAATCCCTATAAGGGTCTATCATTTGGCTTCATTATATATATTATTCTTGTGGCAAAATCTCTAAGAGGGTTAATGTGCTTGTCTGTACTTGCTCTTAACTTGATTGTTTATTCATGTTTATCTACTAGAGATCCATACATGATAGTGCATTTGATTGTATTTAATTTGCTTGATTGTATACCCCAGTGTGGGATTCGTACTTGTGTCATTTTGTTGAATTAGTCTTAATTGTTCTAGCACCCAGAGCTCTTTTCTATCATGTTTGGTACTTGTCTCGATCGTTATATGTCTTGATCTTATTATAAAATACCTTGCTTGCATGCTTGTTTACTTGTACCTGTTATCTAGCTAGTTAGCTTATCTGTACTTGTTAGTAAGTTGTATTGCCTTATCAACAATCCTAATTGTTTGTTTGCACCTTATTGTACTTTTTAGAGAATAATACTTGGGCTGAGTGCCAATTCTATGTGGAATGCTGGAATACATGAGATATGCCATTCGATCTGCTTGGGTGTCCATGATATGCTAAGCGGTCCACTTAGGTATTAGCGGTACACTAAGCAATCCACTTAGGTACTCGCAATATGCCATATAGTCTATATGGGCAGTACATCATACAATTTGATGGGCACACCAATTGTATGCCGAGCTCATGCTTGGAAATGCTTGTTTGAATGGTATAAGGTGAATGTATATGTCTTTCTTGTTTTAATAGAATGCATATATATTGTTAGGGATTGCTTTCGTGCTCGTTCTTGCTTGCTTGTAAACTACTCTTGGAGTAATAAGGCAAGAAAGTTTCCTGTTGCATTTATCGTACTTGCTTATATTGAATTGCTTGCTGTTTTCAAATCTATTAAGATGCTCTTTTGCCTTGATGATTCATGTTATTACTTAACTATATATCCCTCACTAAGTCGTTTGGACTTACCCTCGTTTCCCTTACATTTTGCAGACAGGTTTGATTAAGAATGAAAGTTCAGCTCATGTTTGAAAAGATGATCTTTTTGATATTTTTAGTTGAGAATATGTACTTATGGACCTTGTGTCTATAGCACGTGAAACTTAGAGTCAATGTGATATATTAAAGACGTTAAGGATGTTTTGGGATTCTACATATATGCATATTACTCTGAAGATTAGTTTTGGTTATGAATATTGCTGATAATAGTATCAACTAAGATCCAATTTCTACTGCTTGTTTTGTTATGATGTTGGAGAAAAAAATTGGGCCTAACATTCATGTTACAAGTTTTCATGTAAGATTGAATTGTTTGATATCTCAGCTTAGGGTTACACTGAGTGGAGCATCATAGTTTTTCTATAAAATTAGATAATAGAAAGAGTTGTTCCTCCACACCAAATAATAAATCCAAATGTTACAAATATAATACAAACTCTTGATGATATTGTACAAATGTAGTTTGAAGAAAATAGAAAACTAATATGATCTTCTTCCAAATCTAAAATAGCTAGATCTCATTCAAATATATCTTTGTATTCTCATATTTCACCTTTTGATGATATTGATCTCCCTTCTAGAGCTTCTACTTCAAAAATTAGAGAAATTTCTTCAAATGAATATGAAGATCAACAAAATAAAGTAAATGAATTAAGAATTCCAAAACATAATATTGTTAAAGGAATATATAATACTCAAGAACTAAAAATAACCGAATCAGAAATGAATTTTTCTATTTAAGGGATTTAGCACAAAAAATTGATTTTAAACCTGGATCTCCTACCATGCAACTTATTAGAAAAGAATTTGATTAACCAAATGGGAACCATATAGAAAATGATTTTTTGAAAATTTCACATCTGAAGACAAGAAAAAATTCCAAGATGAATTTTATTCTTTTGCTTTAAAAGAAAACAAAATTATTCCTTTTAACCCATGGTTTATAACCAATTATGTAGAAAATTGTATTTCTGTTATGGAAAGAAATTATAAATTGACTGGTGGACAAGTTTTAAGAGCTATCTACCCACCTCAAGAACCTTTTCAAATTGAAATTAATGATAAAATGTTATATTTTTCTGAATTTCAAAAACTTTTTGAAAATGAAACTCTTCAAATTACTATTGCTCAAATTAATAATTTAATTAAATAGCAAAATTAAGCTAGTATGTATCTAATTGAGTTAGGAGAGCAAATTTCATCTCTACATAATAGAGTAGAAGGATTATACTCTTTAGTTAATCAAGTTAAAAGCTTAATAAGTGCTACTAGATTTAATTAAGGTCAATCTCAAGAAATAATAGCTACCCCTAGCATACAACCCCTTCGTGAAATTCATAATTTTATATTAAAATCTATTAATGAATTAGAAAAATTACTTGATAATAAATTCAAAGGACTAAAAGTTAATACTCTTAATAAAGAATTTGAAGAAGGTATTAATAATACTGACAATTATAAAAATTATATTAAAAAAAATTAATAAAATAGAGAAATATGATGATAAACCTACTATAAGGATGTATTATTATCCTAGACCTACTCCACAAGATGTCCTTCATGAAGAAGAAGAATTTATTATAAATAATAGTTATAGTGGAAAAAATATTTATGAATGGAATCTTGATGGTTATATTGAAAGACAAATATATAATCTTGTCCATAGGATGCTTATGTATAGTACAATTTCTAAAAACAATGGTGATAGTGACAAAGCTATTGCCAATATGATTGATGCAGGATTTACTAGCCAATTAAAAAGCTGGTGGGATAATTATCTTATTACTTCTAATATATTTGAAATATTAAATACAATTAAAAATAAATTAGGACATAATGTTGCGAATGCTATTTATACTCTTATTGTTAATATTATAAAACGTTTTACAGGACGAAAGTCAGATAATAGTGAAAATATAAGAACTTTACTTAATGGCTTAAAATGTCCTACTCTCACTTCATTTATGTGGTATAAAGATATATTTTTATCAAGATTCATGGAACTCTCTAAGTCTAATAGTTCTCACTAAAAGTCTAAATTTATAGATGGACTACCTTCTTTATTTGCTGAAAGAGTAAGAAAAAATCTTAGAAAAGGAGGTACCAATATTGAATATGACAATTATACTTATCGAAAACTTATAGGTACTTGTATACAAGAAGGTTTATCCTTATGTAATGAGATTAAATTAAATCAACAAATTAAGCATCATAATATTACAGAAAGGAGACAATTAGGTCAGTTTTGTGGACAATTTTGTATGGAACAACCATCCACTAGTAAGCCTAATAGATAGAAAAAAGAAAATAAACTATATAAAAAACATAATAATAAAAGAAAATATAAAAGAAAAGAAAAAAGAGAAAGAAGAACGAAAGAAATAGCAGAAAAGAAAAATAGAGCTTGTTTTAAATGTGGTAAAACAAGTCATTATGCTGATAAATACAAAATGAAGAAAAAGATTAATAATCATAATATTGATGATGAATTAAAGGATACTTTTTCCAAATTATTATTAAATTCTGAATCAGAAGATATTTTTAGTGATAATAGTTTAGATAATAATTCTGAAGAATCTTTAGCATCTGAAGAATTAAAAGCATTAGACAATAAAGATTATATTTTTTAAGAAAAACGATTTGATTTGTGTCAACAAGAAAATCCTTGTTCTAAACAAGAAAGTGTTAATGAAGAATTATATAAAATTCTTGCTCAATTTAATGATTTAAATATTAATATTTTAAATAATTAAAATATAATGGAGCTTTTAAAATTTATAAAGGATCCAGAAGTAAGATCTAAAATTATAGATCAAATTGAAAATACTCCTAATACTTCTTCTAATAATTATGATAAAAATCAAGAAACTCATACTTCTTCTGAATCTTATACTATGGCTGAAGTTCAAAGAATTTTAAAATAAAGACAAAATATTGAAACTCCTACTACAATTCAAGATTTGAATGTTGAAATTAATAATTCAGAAAATGAAATATATTATCTTAAACAAGAAAATAAATTTCTTGATGAAAGAGTCTCTATTCTAGAAAAAAATAGTAAAATGATGACTTTTCATGATAAAAGTCTTGAAGAAATTATGAGGTTTACTAATAATGATAACTTCATTCATACTTCCTAATAATGATAATTTCATTCATACTCATAATAATGACAATTTCTTTCATACTACTAATGATGATAACTTGTTACGTACTCTTGAAATGATTACATCTCAAAAATGGTTTATAAAAATCAATTTACTTATTGATAATAAATTTCAAAAAGAATTAACAGTTCTAATTGATAGCAAAGAAAATTTAAATTGCATTCAATAAGGAATTATTCCTACTAGATATTTTCAAGAAACTACATATTCTCTTAGTTCTGCTAATGGTCATAAATTAGATATTTAATATAAATTATCAAAAGTTTATATTTGCAAAAATAATACTTGTATTCCTACAAGTTTTTTGCTTGTAAAAAATATTACGAATCAAATTATACTTGGTACCCCATTTTTAAAGAAAATTAAAATATTAATGAAAATGATTTTATAGGAACTTTTGAAGAAAAAGAAATAAATTTTCAATTTATAACTAAACCATTTACTAGAGTTCTTCATCAAATTCTCAATTTGTTAATAGCAAAAAATCATCAAATAAATTTTCTTAAAGAAGAAATTAATATTTTAACTATTGAAGAAGAACTTCAAAATCCTAAATTACAAGAAAAATTAAATTAATAAATCTCCAATTTTC
This sequence comes from Jacaranda copaia, assembly GCA_014898725.1. Classification (NCBI taxonomy): domain Eukaryota; kingdom Viridiplantae; phylum Streptophyta; class Magnoliopsida; order Lamiales; family Bignoniaceae; genus Jacaranda; species Jacaranda copaia. The sequence goes on along the minus strand of JACGDI010004765.1, from coordinate 769,986 downwards.
TTTAGAAATTTATAGTGATCATCCAAATACTTTTTGGAATAGAAAGAAACATATTGTTAATCTTCCATATGAAGATGACTTTGATGAAAAGAAAATTCTTACTGGAGCTAGACCATGTCAAATGAATTCTGAATATTTAGAATTACATAAGAAAGAATTTGCTTTTTTTTTACATAAAAGCTTAATAAAACTTTCTAAATCTCCTTGGTCTTGTACTGCTTTTTATGTTAATAAACATTCTGAACAAGAAAGAGGAATATCCTGCCTTGTTATTAATTATAAGCATCTTAGCAAAGTTCTAAAATAGATTAGATACCCTATTCCTAATAAAAAAGATTTACTTGACAGACTCTATGAAGTTGTTATATTTTTAAAATTTGATTTAAAATTAGGATATTGGCAAATTCAAATAGTTGAAGAAGATAAATATAAAACTAGGATATTGGAATGTTCTGCCCTTTGATTTTAAAAATGCTCCTTCAGATTTTCAAAAAATTATGAATGATATATTCATTGCATATAGTGAATTTATAATAGTTTATATTGATGATATTCTAATTTTCTCTTAAACTATAGAAATACATTTTAAGCATCTTGATATTTTCAAGAAAATTATTATTCAAAATGGTTTAGTTATATTTAGGCCAAAAATGAATCTTTTTCAAACAAAAGTTAGATTTCTTGGTGATAACATAGAAAAAAAGAAAAATTATTTGTATAAATAGAAGTATAGAATTTGCTTCCAAATTCCTTGATAATATTTCCTTTTATTATAAAAATCGTGCTAGAGATATTGCAATCCTATATGATAGATTAAAAAGATGCCCAAACCTTGTTTTGGACAACATATTGAAGTTGTTAAAAGAATTAAACAAAAGGTTAATAACCTTTCTTGTCTTATGGTTGCTAATTCAAATTGAGAAAAAATTATTGAAACTGATGCATCTGATATTGGTTATGGAGGTATTTTGAAACAAATACTAAGCAAGAATAATTCTTTAGAGTTCATTCAGGAAAATGGAATAATAGTCAGAAAAATTATGTTAGTATTGCAAAAGAAATTCTAGCAATAGCAAAATGTATTTTGAAATTTCAAGATGATTTATATAATCAAAACTTTATTATAAAAACAGACTGCCAATCAACAAAATATATGTTTAATAAAAAATTTAAACATGATATTTCTAAACAAATGTTTGCAAAACGGCAACCCCATTTAGCTCTATTTGATTTTACTATTTATTATAAAAAAGGTTCAGATAATAATCTACTTGATTTTCACTCTTGTGAGTATTTATAGAAATAATCCCACGAGGAAGGGGTCAAAACCTCCCCTCTAATAGACGAGGAAAATAAGGAAGAACAATTATACAACATGGATATCAAAAGCTTATAGCTGCCAATATTGTATCAGTAAATGCTCCAGATGATCTTTTATATAAAGAATTCCTTGAATACAAGAAGTTGAGAGAACAACAAGAAGGTAATACCTCATATGCTAATATTGTTAATGAGGAAGAAAATGATGATTCTTCCCATTATGAGAAAAGTTTGTCCAAAGAAGTAATACTTCTTTTGAAAACAAGGATTTACAATGGCAGAATGAACCAAGAACTTTAATGCAAAGGTACCCTAATACAACATCATATGCTACAAGATCACATAAACAAAGAATGTATTATGAGAATATACTAAGAAGTACAGGGTCCTGTGAAATAAAACATTTTTATCCGACTAATAGTCAATCTACTTATAATTTAAGTAAAATTATAATAAAAAAGATTATATCTTCTGAAGAATGGGGAATTAGTACCCTCCAAGAAAAGGAATATTTTCATCAGGAGTTAAAAAACCCCATTAAATTTAATTATTGGGTTTATATTGAGGCATTTAATAAAACCTTATTATATGAAAATTCAAAAAGAAAACATTCTTGGTTTATAAAGGTTTGCTCAAAAGTTTATAAATGAGAACTACCAAATTGGTTTCATGAATGGTGGATTAATTATGGTCCTTCGATAAAAATTCTTCCCAAACCTTTTAAAGGTTACTATGCAAAGTGGGTAAATTGTTCACCAAAGCTTACTAATATAGAATATCACAATAAGTGGATTGAGGGAATGGCCCCTATGTATTTCTTCATTGAATTTTCCATTCCGTGGATCGGGAAATAGACTCTTGAAGTTGATCGTACTCAACAAAATATCCCTTGCTTGAGAAGAATCTTCTTCACACAATTCTGGAATAAAATGCTTCTGAAAGAAAAGGAGACATGAGTTTATTATGGACAAGAAACATTGGATCAAATCCAAGAAAAAATTTCAAAATATTAAGAACAAGTGGAGACAAAACAAAAGGAATCTCCTAGTCCTTTCAGGATATTATAAGAAATATGCAAATGAAAAAAGGAGTTATCTCCTAGGAAGAAATGGTGGAATCATATATTGAAGAAATGAACAATTGCATTACGACCGCAATTTGCATAGCACTGGAAACAAAAATGTTTGTGATATTAGAGAATTGTTTTTTCAGGTAGAGAATGTTGTAAAAAATTTAAAAAATTCAAAATTGAACAAATTAAAATATTATCTAAATTTAATTTAACTAATTGTTAATCATATGTTAAAATAAATTTTTGTTAATATTTTATTTTTCAAATTGTTTTATAAATAAAACTGTATGAATTTTGTGTTATAAATCACACATAATGGAAATATAAACATTGGCCATATTTAAACTGAAAGGTTAATTTTTCATATACATTTTCATTTAAACTAAAAGCTTATCAACCATTTTAAATTAATTTGAAATTTTAACTTATTTTAGAAAGTTGTAGGGAATTTCTACCTAAAACATTACTACATGTACAAATGATTTTAATTTTTTTGAAAAAATTTATTATCAAATTTAATATGATTACACAGTTTATATTCTTTTTCCTTTTTGCTTCCTACTAAAATTAATAGTAGGGGCGGCAATTTCAATATGACTTGATAATTCGGCATGAGTTTAATACAAAATAATTGGATTTAGGTCGATCCATTTTGGATTCAGATCCAACAAGGTCAATATGAATAAGAACTCGAAGAAAATAGGTTTGGATGAGTTGAATTTTGGGTTACATGAACAACCCGAAATTTAATTTTGGTTCACACGACAACTTGAACCTACTTGAAGCAACTCGGCCTTATTACCTAAATTAAATAAAGAAAATTTTAACTATTTTAGAATTAAAAATATAAAATAACAAAATAAAGCTTGTGATGAGGGTTAGATTCATGTTTAATTGGATTAGGTTGGATTATAGGTGGATTAACCCACCTGGTTGAGTAGATACACTCTAGAGATGGTTGGATTGAGTCTTACAATCACTAGCAAATATTAGGCTAGCTAAGGTGCCCTCAGCTATAGCACTCTGACGCTCAAGTCAGTAACTGATCAATCGAAAAACTAAGCAGCAGAGTAAGTGCTTTTAGTATAGAATAGCATAACTTGTGAGAGGTTGGAACTAGGGTATTTATAGCCTTCTCCAAGTAATTGATATGTCTAAGATGCCCTTGGTATTCAGAAAAGGCTCTTATCCTTGCATAGGGAGCATTAGGTCTTTTACTATTTCTATACTATTCTAGGTGGCATTGTCTTTAGCTTTCATCAACAAAATAGTACATAAAGGGGGCGCTCTTTCTATCTAGCATGGTAGGATAGATGGTATTGGGGCGGCATGCACTATTAATGCAGAAGTATGCCACTTGTTAAAGTATTAAATACAGTAGAGAAAGGATTTTGCAGTGATTCAACCTTTCTGGTTGACAAAAAGGGTCGACCTCCATGCTACGTATGTTCAACCATCGGTGTCTGGTTGAGTGATACTAACGCTGCCCAGTGTGTTGGTGTAATAGAGAGTGTGAGGTTGATGAGGTTAATGATACAACAGGGCTTCAAAGGTAAATAAGCTAAGCTATATACTTCACATCTAATTTCTAGGTCAATAGCCATTTAGTTGGGCTTGTTAGGTCATCCTACATCATGAATCCTCCTAACTTCTAAATTCTAATTGAGCAGATCGATGAGAAGGATTAGGGAGTAACCATTATGTAACAGTGAGGTTTAATCAATAAAGGTTTTCGTAATCGACCAGGGCTTAATGCATTCAATGCACTTGTTACATTGACCTAGACGTGTTCATTGGATTAACTCGATTCAATGAACTAAATCAAACCAATCTAATCTAATTAGTTTGATTTGGTTCTAGATTAGTTTGGGTCATCAAGTTTGATCGGGTCAAATCCGATCAAACCTGATTTCATTTAGTTTGATTCTCGAATTTCATATTCATTGAGCCAACCTATCCCCACCCAACCATTTAATTAAAATGAATAATATTTTTTTAAATAATGACTTTTGTTTTTATTCTTATATTTAATGTTCAACTTAGAATTGAATTTGAGATTTTATATTATCAATTATGGGTTATGGTAAAGAAGGAGATAATTTATAACAATTATAACTTGTGGTGCTCTTGTGCAATACTATATATTTTTTAAGTTTGATGAATATTTTTCAAATAATTTTATTGTCTTGATTGCCTAATTAAAGAACTAAAGAAATTGCAACTTGTGCTCTCCTCTCTTTCTCTCTCTTGAGAACCCGATTACCCAAACCAAACCAAACTAAACCAAACCAATCTAGATTGGGTTGGTTTGGTTTGGGTTTAGGTATTAAAAATCATAAAACCCAAACCAATTAAAAATAATTAGTTCATATTCATTTTTTCTCCAAACCCGACCCAACCTGATCCATTAACACCCCTACATTAACCTATGCAAAGCGCCAATTGATGACTGTGCTATTATTCAACTATTTGGATTTTTGCATCTGGGTGCCTATGAATGGATGCGATTAAAAAACTCATTTTTCCCTTTTATAGCTTTGCATTTGGTTAAATTCTGTATTTACTATGCATCATATCAATTATTTTATGCTTTAAGCTTTATTGAAACTGTGTAAGTTTTTTCACATTTTAATTCAAGGACATCATTTTCTTAAAAATGCATCATTTATATGATTTTGAGGGTAGTCAAGGGAAAGATAGAGAGGCTACTAATCTGATGGGACCTCACTGGGTAGGGGGAGTAAGTTGAGTAGTGAGTCAAGCAGTTCTTCCTTAGCAGCTCGAGCATTGACCACGCGATTGTTGGGGCAATGTTGGGCAAAGTGAGGCCTCTGTGTTTTTCGATCGATTATTCACCCCTGACCACTATAGTGAGATAGCTTCTAAACTAATACTAGCCGACTTGGCATAGATCAAGTAGGTTTACCACATCTCTCCTGAATATGAACTCATAGCACCTGGACCCGCTAATAGGATGCATCGACCTCCTAATGGATGTATAATTGTATTCAATGAGGCTTTTAGGTATGGATTTAGGTTCTCTTTAGCCCAGCCAATAGTTGACCTGTTAAATGGGTTTGAGGTCTACATTACCTAATTATTACATAACTACTTCTCGATCTTATATAGCTTTGTTATCTTAATGCACATATTTGACCAGCTAGCCACCTTTGCTAACTTTTTGAACCTCTTTCACCTTTTTGTATCCCAAAAGTTGAGTAGCATTGATGAGTTGGGGTTTTATTATCTTACAGCTCAACCATACTAAATTTTTTGGTCACTTCGTCTTTTTTTATGGCCAAGAGTGGAAAAAGCATTACCTCTGTGCTCGATCGCCCGAGGGCTTCAATATTCCTATAGGGTGATGGATGAGTCATGTTGAGATGCCTATGAATTTGACTCCAACCTAACCGAATACATTCATCTGAGATTTGGTTAAATTTGGTTCGGTTGAGGCCTTGGTGTTTATCAAAGAAAGGAGTTTAGCATTGACTTACTAGTAGATGCTCGACTAGGTAGATAGCGCTGTTAATTTTCAATGAGTTTGCTTATTTGTTGATCTTTGTGTTTGACTCAATTGCTCTTGATGTTGTCTATTTTGGTGGCAGATTAAGAATACACCATGAACCGCATGAGGTAGAAAGCTTTGGCTCGAGCTTAGGGAAATAAGGAGTGCCAATAGGCTATAGTAGCTCATTGATAGGCCGCTTTGGTTATGGCAACATCACCCTAGGCTACACAAATATCACCAATTGCGTCGCTCACTTGACTTGTGGCAACCACAGATAGCAACCCATTTGGTTGAGGTAAAAGATAAATAGTCGAGGAGGAAGGTCTTGCCCAAAAAGAATTATAGTCAAGAAAGGTAAAGGAAAAGCTAAAGGATCAGGCCAATCATTGAGGTATGATCTATTTGATCAAATGGGGTTAACGTGTTGTTCCACTTGCTAAAGCTACCATCTCCTTGATTTAGGATGATATCTATCATGGTCGAGGCTGCTTTACTAAAAGTTATGATGGTTGGGCTGTTTGAGTCTGACAAAAAAAGTTCATGGACTTAAGCTAGGATGCTGCACTTAGAGCCTTAGCTTATCACTTGAATATGGTAAGGGTTAGGTCAATTAGCATGTCTTGTTGAATATTATTCAATACTCGGGTAGTGTTCGCTCATCCAAAAGTTTTATTTTACAGGTGAGCCAATTAGGCTACCATTTTTATTGATGGTCGGAGCTGACTTTGGCCAACCACGATGAACAACAACCTAGGAGAGACCTAAATACTTTGAAGGCTCAGCTCGAGTCTGCTTAAGCACAAGTTGAGCAGTTAACAAAGAAGGTCAAGGACCTTAATAATCAACTTATAATAAAGGATAGCCAACTGGTCATGGCTATCACTGAAAAGATTAAGATGGACAAGCTACAAAATTGAGCTAGAATAAATGCATAGCAAGGTTATGATTCCAATTGGATAGTTGCGTATAATGTGGCCATTCAGGATGCTCAAAATAAATTTTATAAGAAGCTACCACTGATGCAATGAAAGGTCGTGTAGCAGTTTATGTTGTTTTGGCATATCAAGATGTGAACGTTATCTTTTCTTTGGATAATGCTAAAGACGCATTCGACAAGGCGATTAAACAACTAGAGTATTTGGGCTATGCATTTCAAGTGGAAGATAAGGATTGCATAAGCCTCATATTTAACGAGTAGCTTCGAATGTACTTGAAGCTAAATAAGGCCATTGCTGAAGAGGTACCTAAGGAACCCCCTCGATCAAGCCCATGACTAAATCACAGAATAAACAGGCTAAGGTGGAAAAGAATTTTAGGTTTGCTAACGACTTTGCATTCAAGATCTATGATGGCATGGTTGACGCTATTAAGTTTTTTCCACCTCATTAGAGTGACTTTTTAGTTAAAGAGGTAGGGGCCATCTTGACCAGCACCTACTATGGGGCTGGAGTAGGAGATGAATAACTTTGTAGTGGTTACCATCCCTTCAACGGATGAGCTCGACCAGGCAATTGAAGAAGGTGCTTAGGGTACGTGGGTTGAAGATTCAAGGTCAAGCAATCGCTAAAGTTTTTGCTAGATGTGTTTAGTCGCCCTACGTGGCGTTGTTTTGTAGTGTCTTTTTCTTTTTACAAAGCTCATAATCGAAGGCTTATGAATTAAATGAAATGTTGTTTCATGCTCATTGATGTGTGTGAAGCTTTGTTTTGCTTTTTAACTTTTTCATTCTTGTCGAATGTTGATCGTTGATGAACAAATGATTTGATCTCAAATAACATAACTCTAAAAATAATGGAATTAAGTACACAAGTTCATGGTTGATTTGACTCGACTAGTGCAAGAATAATGGATTAATCCAAGATACTAGTTGGCCTTTAGTGTTGATTTGCACTATCTCATTGTGCTAGAATGAACATTTTTGTCAAATCAATCATATTAACTTAATACTTCTCACAAAGTTAACTTTGAGTATGGGGTCGAGTTTTTAGTTTTAGTTCAAGGCCATAATTTGTTGTAATAATGATTTGAGGTTGACTATAGGGTCGATAATATAAATAGTTAACTAGTTTATTCACTTCGGCTAAAATGCCATAATTTTGCAGTTGGAAACCATTAATTTTAGTTAACCATAGGGTTGATGATGAACGATCAACTCATTTATTTACTTGGGCTGGAAAGCCTTGATTTTGTGACTTAAAGCCTTAGTTTTAATTGATTGTGAGGTTGACGATATATATTAGTTCGTTTATTTACTATTTCACAGAGAGAAATCTTCCTCAGTCATGCAAGTAGATAGTTGTGGAAATGTAGATGATTTTATTATTGTGAAGTAATACAGTGGAGACTAGAAGTTTCTTCATATATAAAATTTCTTTAAATTCATTGCATTCTAAGGTTGTGGGAGTTTATTGCCATTTATATCTACAAGTTGATAAGCATTATGCTTCGCTACCTTGATCACAGAATAGGGTCCCTCCCATTTTAGGTCGCGTTTGCCTACATTCTTTGATATTTTCACTTTTTTGAGGATGAAATCTCCAACATTGAAGCTACGCAGTTAAACTCCCTTGTTGTAGTACTTTGTCATCTTTAATCTATATAGCTGTATTATGTTGTAAGCTTATTAGTGAAGCTCATTCATAGTTTTTAGGTCGAGTTTCCATTCAAATGTGTTCATAATCGAATTAAAATGGATCACTTGAGTTGTGTCTTGTATCAACTCAAATGGAATGACTACTTTAGAACCATAGACCTGACTATAAAGGCTGTGACCTATGGTTCTTGAAGGAGTTGTCCGGTATGCCCATAAAACTCCTAGGAGGTCATTTGCCCAACTAGCTCTGGTACCTTTTAGCCGAGCTTTGAGGTGGTTGGGGATAGTTTTGTTTGTTACTTTAATCTGGCCATTAGCTTAGGGGTTCCCTACTGAGGTAAAGTGTTGGTGAATCCCCAATGTCTTACACCAATTTCTCATGTTCCTGCTTTGAAATTGGGTTCCATTGTTTAAGATCAATACTTTAGGGAGGCCAAAATAGCAAATAATGTCTTTCTAAATTAAACTCTTGATGGCTGTGTTCATTATCTTGGGAACTGCTTCCACCTCGGCCTATTTAGTAAAGTATTTGACTCCATTAATGATAAACTTTCTTTAACCTGATGTCTTTGGCAAGGAACCAACAATATCTAGCCTCTACTAGTAAAATGGCCATGTGACCTAGACATATACCATTGATGTAGCGGGCTAATATGGCATGTTCAAATGAACTTGACAGGATGGACACCTTTTAGCAAAGTTGATGGCATCATTGAACAGTGTTGGCCAAAAATATCTATATCCAATAACTTTACAGGCTAGAGAGCATCCTTTGGAATATTTTCTACAACTGCTTGTGTGAATTTCTTGTAAGACCTCATGAGCTTAATCTAGGTATAAGCACCTTAAGGGTGGTCCAAAAATTGACATTTTGTAAAGTTGGTTATGCTCATTGAGGGCAAACTTGGTTGCTTGACCTCAAAGTCTACGCATCTCATTTTTATCTTTAGGGACTGTCCCTTGACTTAGGTAAAGTTTTATTGTATCTTACCATGAAAAAGTGCATTCCTCGACGCTCTCTACTAGGTTTTGGTTAAGGGTGTGTATTGTAGGCTTGCTCATGATCAGAAATATTATTATTCTATCTTTGGTCTCCTTTACCGAGCTTGCAAACTAGGATAAGGCATCGGCTTGCTCGTTCTTTGATCAAGGTACCCAATTGAAGGTGAAACTCTTAAATGATTATTGTAATTTTTTCACCTTGGCCAGGTACTGACTCATCTTGGATTTCTTAGCTTCAAAATATCTTTTGACTTGCTCTATGTCCAACTACAATTTAGTGATCACCGCTAATTACTAGACCCCATGGTCTACTACCATCCTCATGCTTGCTAAGAGGGCTTTATATTCAGCCTCATTATTGGTCACTGGGAATTTGAGTTTAATCGTGAAATCATATTTCCTCGCGAGTGGAGAGTGGAGTGAAACACTTATCCCTCCTCTTGAGGTGGTTGCTAATCTATCGACGTGCAAAGTGCACACAAGAGAGTTATGGTCATTATGGTCATGTTGGTCAAGGAGGTTGAGCCTCTTAGTGATAAGATTGGCTAAAACTTGCACTTTCATGCCCATTTGAGGTTGGAACATAATGTTGAATTCCCTCAATTTGATTGCCCACTTGGTCAGTCTCCTAGACATGTTAGGTTTTGATAGGACCTACTTTAATGGTTGATTCATCAACACTATGATCACGTGGGACTGGAAGTATGGCTGTAGCTTTTAGGCTGCTGTAACCAAGGCGAGGAAAAATTTCTCAATCTCAAGGTGGTTGTGTTGGATCCCTATAGTGCTTTGCTGTAATAATAAATAGGTCTTCAGGTTCTATCTCTAGTCGAGACTAAGACTGAGTTGATTGAGGCCATCGACACTATCAAGTATATGTGTAAAACTTCTCCTAACTTGGGTTTTGCAGGCATAGGCAATGAGGAGAGGTAGTTCTTGAGCTCGACTAGGGCCTGATCACATTGTTCCATCCATTAGAAGCTTGATTTCTTAGCATTTTTGAGAATCTAGAAGAAAGATAAACTTTTATCGGCTAACCAAGTGATGAACCTACCTAAGGCTATGATTCGACTGACTAGGCACTGTATGTCTCTCATTGTTTAGGGAGGGGCGATGTCCAACACTACTTGGATTTTCTATAGATTTACCTTAATGCCCCTTTGACTGACTGTGTAAATAAGGAACTTATCTCCTCGAACCCTAAAGGTGCATTTGTTAGGGATGAGTTTCATGTCGAATGCTTACAATATGGAGAATATGTGGTTGAGGTCAATTAAATAATTCTTAACATCTTTGTCTTAATGATCATGTTGTCAACGTACACTTCCATAGACTTTATATTCTCATTTTTGAATATAAAGTTTACTAGTCTTTGGTAAGTTGCTCCTGTATTTTTTTAGCCCAAAAGGCATAACGAATAAATAGTACACCCCATTGGGGATGATGAAAGAGGTCTTGTCCCTATCCTCAAGTGCTATGAATATCTAATAATAGCCTTGAAAGGCATCCATCATACTAAGTAATTCGCAACCAACAGTAGAATCAACTAGCAAATCTATGCGAGGCAAGGATAAGGATCTTTAGGGCAAGCTTTATTCAAATCAATAAAATTATTACACATATGCCATTTATCCTCATTCTTCGGGACAAGTACAATATTACAATACAAAAAGTGATATTGAAATTCTACAATATATCTTGCCTATAAAATTTTGTTGACATTATTTTCGATGATCTGGCATCTCTTCGCATTAAGGTCCTCATCTTCTGTTTTATTAGCTTGTACGACGGGTCAACATTGAGAAAGTGTACAATGATGTTGGGGTTGATTCCCTAGAGGTCGGAGCTTTCTATGTAAATACATCGATATTTCTTTGAAGGACATTGACCATAAGATACTCTCTGCAATGACCCATATCACTTTTGATCCTGATAGTCTTGTCAGGGTTCCTAAGTTTGAGCTCAATCATTTTGAACTCTCCAATTGGCTCGTCCTTGGTGTCCTTAAGTTTTCTTTTCTTACTTATCTGTCCCTCTTTGGGTTCCAGTAGCGGCATCCCCCAAGGGCTTTGGTTGCGATCAATTCTTTTACTCACTAAACTCAACTGAAATGGTCTAACAGCACCACACTTCCTTGATGTTGCACAAGAGCTTTCCTATGCCAGTTGGGGTCAAAAATTAGATTTTCATATGGTAGGTCAAGATGACAGCTCAAAAGTCATTCAGAGCTGGTCGCTTAATAATGACATTATAGGTAAATAGAGCATTGGCAACCAGATAGTTTATCATAAGGGTTCTCTTGTGGGGGCTTTCCCTAAATGATGTGCATAGGTTGATAAATCCCTCAGAGATGATTTCTAACCCCCCCAAAGCCGACCAGTGATGTACGAACGGGTTGCAAATTTTAGCTACCCTAAATTCATTTTTTTCAAGGTCAACAAGAATATGATGTTTGTGAAACTACCATTGTTAACCAAGGCCTTTCTTACTTCAAATTGCTTATCTCTACCGATACAACCATGGGGCAGCCTATCTTATAATCATATCCTTTGTTCTCGAGGTGAGTGAGGTCAACATTAGTGAAAAAAATTAGTTCAATGCTGGTTCAGAGCTAAAAAACTATTTCAATCGGGGTAAACTTAGTCGATTCTAGACTCCACTGGGTCTGCCTTTTAGAGGACATCAAGTCCCCCCAAGTGGGACCCCCAGTGATCATGTTAATAACTCCTCGAATGGGTGGGTAGGGATCCTAAGCATCGTTTCTCTATTTTTTTTTCTTAGACTGATTGACCTTTCTATATAAAGAATCTGGTTGGTTTTGGCCCTTTGTTGCCTAGCGCTCCTATTGACATATTTTTTGAGATAGCCCTATCAAAGCAGCCTTTCAATTTCATCATACAAGTTGAAACAGTCTTCAGTGTCATGGCCTTTTTGTTTGTGAAGGTGGCTGTACTTCTAGGACTTTCTCATAGCTTAAGTTTCAGTCGACTTCCTAGGTTTTTCCAGGAGGTTATTTTGTTATATGGCAAATAACACCTCCTTCCTCGAGAGATTTAGTTAATGTTATCATGGAAATGCTTGATAGGAGATTTATGACCCTCTTTATGTTGATGGCCATCATTCTCCTTGTTCTTCTTTTTGTCAACCTTAGGGTTGCCATATTTAAGTCTATTCATATCCCCCTAGGTCATGTATCTTTTTACAAAGTTGAGTAACTCCTCCATTGATCAAGGCTACACACGCACTAATACATTGGTGCATTTCTTGTGTCAAGGCCCAAGAAAAGCATATTAATCAAGTACTCAATATGCGGGCTATCTGTAACACCCCAAATTTTAAAATCATAAAATATTACAAAATGTGATATCGATAAATTTAGCTCAATTAATTTTGGGCTAGTTTAATTACAACTTAGAATTAAATATTTATAATTAAGGGTTTGGATCGCAAATAAAATAAGGACTTAATTACCTGAAATTATAAGGTTAAGGGGTTAATGTGAATAAATCCAAAGTTTGAGGACCTTAAAATAAATTAGTTGGATCCAATTGCCCAAAAATAGAAATCTTGGGGACCAATATGTAAGAGTTGAATGTTGAAGGGCTTAATTGAAAGCTTAGGACCAAATTGTGAAGTGGTTAAAAATTTTAGGTTGAAAAGTGGGACAATCAGAAAATTTGGGACTAAATTGAAAAGGCTAAAAAAATATTTATATATATAAGATTGAGGATAGATTTTTCTCAAATTCTCAAAAATGGCTCGAGTGCTTCCCCACCGGCAAATCATCGAAAAATGACTATGAAACTTGAAACTAAAACCATTGTTGTCTTTCTCTAGTTGAGAAGAGCACAACTATACCAACCTTGACCCAAAACAATAAGTGAAATAGTTAAAATAAGGAGGCTGACGGCAATAGGCAGCAGGTGTAATGATTTTGAGCTTTTTGGTGATAGGTTCCAGGTGGGTTGGTATGCGTCTTGGTTGGAATTTCATGGGCACACTTTTGGTGATGCTAATTTTTAGTTTTGACTGATGGTGGCAGAGGGATTTGAGGTGGTGGCGTGGTGCGGCAAGTAGGATTTGTTGCGGCTTCAATCGGCTAATTGACTGGCTTATTATGGCCAGAATTGGAGATTATTTTGGGAGTTTTACTCTTAAAGCCGAGACGCATCTAGTGGTGGGGTTGATTCAGTCTCTGACGGTAGCACGTGACGGCCGTCTTTAGGCAATTTGCTCAGAATTCAATTTCGGACTCATTTAGACTATTTTCAATCGATAATTGGATTCTGTTCAACCTAATTTAGGTAATTTTCAATAATCAAATTTTAATTCGATTAATTTGTTAAATGTAATTGAATTTGCAAATCAAAGTCTAGTTATGACATGAACCATGACCATTAAACTATAGTTTAGCCCAAGTTATAGATTAATCCTATTAAATCAAAATTTTTAGATTATAGTTTAACTTATATCGATGATTTAATTTTATAAGTGTTGCGCTAAGAATTAATTGTAAGATTCAAACTTGGTAAATTAAGAATGATGGCTTTATATTTGTATTTGTGGGCCTAGTAACATGATATGTTATAAACTAAATAAGATTATATCCAAATATGAGTTTTAAGTTATGTGAATGTTGGGATGAAAATAAATTATCAAATTATTGTTGAGACCTTCCATAAGATTTTAGCAATCAATTTACTGACATGTTGAGTTAAGGAATATGATAGGAAATTGTCTTGCATTTCTATATGACATGGAATTTGAGAATTATGACTGAATAGTTAGAGTAATTAAGGAAGTTGAGGAGAATATTTAAGTATATTAAGAATTATGATTCAGATACTGTAATTGGTATTGGGTTTAGATTATTTACTTTGAACTTTAAATCAATTAGGAAGTAAGATTATGAACTATTTAAACATTTAAGAATTATTAGGACTAATCAGAATACCTTTAAATTGATAAAAATGTTTGTTATATTTATAGTTTGGATTAGAGGATTAATAGAATGATAACTCAAAGTTATCTTATGACAGTTCTTAGGCTTATTAGGAAGCCAAGACTCGGGCGACCACGAGTAAGAATTCCTCTGCATTTATCAGGTGAGTTTATACTTAATAGTATGAGCTTCTTTACATGAGAAAAAATATATAAATTTATTACTATATCCTATCCATTTGTTTTCTTTTGATCTGTATGTTAAAAATAATACGCCACATTACCCTTTCATATTGAGCACTTCTGCTGTCTTTGATTGATATTACTTTATCTTAAATTGGCGATTATGTTGAAGAAGCTGAAAATAATTTCAAAATACATATGTTTTATTGCCATGTCTTCTTAAAAACTAGCCTCGTGCTGAGTTAGTTTTATGGTAATATGGTGACTTGATTTGTGATGTGAAATGTTGTTGAGCATTGATTACTGATCATTGATATTGAACTGATTACTAATACCTTTAGGGGTGGGCCATGGGATCGATACTAAGAGACGATTGGGTGGTAGGACCAATGGTGGTTGGTCTCCAGTCGATACCTTATTATGGTTATCCTATCTCCTTGTTGGTTAGAGGTAACTGTCTGTAGCAAAATAAGGCATGTAGCTAGCCATGCTATCTGTTTGTGAATATCTGAGCCGATCACTTGGGCTAGAAGAATAAGGGTTTCTGTATTTTTGAAAGTGGAGAGATAATGTAGGAGAACTACCAATAGCATGTTTTGTAAAGGTATTATGGATTTCATCTTTAGTGTTATTTAATCTTGTCTTTTGTTCCTTACATATATCCTCTATTCAATTTTTCAACTCGATGCTTATATTTCGAAACCTCAATGAGAGATAGTGAATTTGGAGAAGTCTTATCATTAGTATGGGAAGATGATAAGATAGATTATCTTTAAATTTTGAATAAAACCTTCTCTCACAATTTTTGAAAATATTTATACTTCTACTTACCTCTACTATTTATGAAATTGTTACCTTGTTGTTATAACTAAATTATCTCACTAAGTTATTCAGACTTACATTGTGTTGTTATTTCTTTCGTTCTTTACCCCAAATAGAATAACGCAATGAAGATAAATTAACCCAGGCAACACATGAGCTAATGAGGATAATAGCAATGCTAAGTGCCATTCAGGGTATTTCGATTTAGAACTCGACACATGATAAATAAAACTCGACACCAGATGAATGTTATTGTAGAAGTTAATTACTTTGAAGATTTTGAGGAATGTATTTTTTGTTATGGTAAGAGAGGTGGTATAAGGTAGGTAGCACCTCGATCGGAAGCAAGCACTTCCTGGCCGAGGTGTTACACTATCATTCTTTAGCACTTATGTATTGAACCTAGTGAAGAAATCATGAAGGGATTCCGCCTCATTCTATTTAACTGTATGCAAGTAGGTGTGGGGAAGCTTTGCCTTTCTCTGACTGGCAAACTGATGTAGAAATTTTTCACACAATCAATCGTATAAGTAGATTGATACCAACTCAAGCTTAATAAGCTAGTTGAGCGCAATGCGCTGGAAGGTGGTCACTAGTATCATATCATGGATGTATTCATTATGCCTGTGCAATTGTGTTGTATGCTTAAACTGTATCAAATGCTTGTTTGGTCCAACAAGACATCATATCAGGGGAGTCTAGTCAAGACCTTGGCATCTATGGTGATACGTTCATTAGTTATCTCTTGGACGAATGGTAATTCCCCTTCACGATAGAACCTTTGTGGTCCTTTAGGGGGGTTCTTTTCAGTATCTCTCCTAGATCTTGTTTAATTGCTGGACTTGGTGGGACACCTCATCCCATTTCTCCCAATCACTTTGGGACACATTTCCCTTTGCTTAAGGCCTTGGGCGCTCAACATATTGCTCTTCTAGCCCCAAATGGGTCGAGCATAGTGGTTAATGGAATCAGCAACTTCTTCGTGGGGAACAAGCCGTGTTTCTTCCCTGAGGAAGTGCCCTAAGATGGTTTTATGCTTGGAGGATAGTTGTCTGGATTTTGGTCGACTATAGCCCTCTCGAGGAAATCTCTTTTCAATGGGCGTAGGTTGTGGGGTTACATTGGCCATCAGTTTGGATTGGGCAGCATGTCAATTCAGGATGGCAGAAAATTGGGCAGATATCTACTCGTTGATGAGTTGCATTAATTGTGGCATGGTCAAAGTGACCACCTATTCCAGTTGGGTGCTCGACCCGAGCACATCCAATTTCTACAGAGGTCGAAGGGTGGAGTTGGGGACCTCTTGTGCTCATCGTGCTTAGAAACAACTTGCCTAGTGTTTACCATTTTTAAATTGCAAACTCAAGATTCCCACAGATGGTGCCAGATGATGAGGATTAGATTCATGTTTAATTGGATCAGATTGGAATATGGGTGGATAGACTCACCTAGTCGAGTAGATACACTTTGAAAATGGTTGGGCTAAGTCCTACAATCATTAACAAATGTCAAGCTAGCTGAGGTGCCTTCGCTATGGCATTCTAATGCTCAAGTCAGTAACTGATCAATTGGAAAATTGAGCAGTAGAGTGAGAGATTTTAGTACAGAATAGCATACCTTGTGAAAGGCTGGCAATGGGGTATTTATAGCTTTCTCCAGGTAATTGATATGTCCAAGATGCCCTTGGTATTTAGAAAGAGCTCTTGTCTTTGCATAGGGAGCATTAAGTCTTCTCCTATTTTTGTATTATTCTAAGTGGCAGTCTCTAGTTTTCATAGATAGAATAGTACATAAAGGGGGGTAGTCCTCCTATCTGGTGCGATAGGATAGGTGGTACTAGGGAGGCAGGCGCCATTAATGTGGAGGCATGCTGCCTGTTAGAGCATTAAATGTGGTAGAGAAGTGATTCCACAGTGATTTGACCTTTCTAGTCGACAAAAGAAGTCGACCTCTGTGCTACATGTGTTTGACCACTAGTGTTTAGTCGAGTGATACCAACACCGCTCGATATGTTGGCGTGATAGGGAATGTGAGGTCGATGAGGTCGACGACACAATAGGGCTTCAAAGTCAAAACGAGCCTGGCACTTCACATCTAATTCCTAGGTTGATAACCATTGGGTTGGGCCTGTTGGGTCATCTCATATTAGTTTGAAAATTTGGATTTTAGCAATATGAAAATTACTACTTCGCCGTTTTTTGGTCTTATTTATTTCCACAAACATATAGAATGAATGATTAAAATTTTTGATTGCTTATAATGGTTATTTTTGGATATCTAAGCAGATAAGAAAATTGTTCTACAAAGAGTTGGCAAATCACTACTTTGATTATTGAATTGTTCAAGAAGTTTTTCTTAGGCTATATGTAATGAAGATTTTGCATATATAGATAGACAAGAATTTTTTTTTGTTGTGAAGTTACAAAAATTTCAAAACACTTAAGCAAGTTTTTATAATAAATTATGTGTATAACTAAATACTTTTTTATTTATTTGCTTGATGATACATTTTTATTGATTTATGTGTTGCTCAATTGAATCAATATAAAGTTAAAAAATAATATCATTTTAAGAAGTTAAAAGAGACAATTTGATTGACTCAAAAGATACAAAAAATAAAAAGAGTAGGTGAGTTAAACTTGAAAAACTATGTTATTTTTAAAAATAAAATATTTTGTGATATCAATATTCTTATGGTGCCAATATATACTAGAAAATGAAAGGGAAAAGAAGCTTAAAAAATCAATAAATTATGTGGTTTAATGAAAGTCTTTTTAAAAGGCTAGTATTGTAGAGTTATGATGAGAATCCTACTCCTATTTTAATATATTAATAATTAAGAATATATAAAATTAAAAAATAAAAATAAAAAAATCTAAAAATGGAAACAATATTCAAAATAATTATTTTAAATCAAATTGACAAGTTGAATTGGGTAAGTGTGAGTTGGCAGATCGATTTGATAAAAATCAGGTTCACTCGAACATGACCTAATGCGAATTAGGTTGAACTACAATTAAATACTTTTAAATTGTCATTAGATTGAGTTGAATTCAGATTGAAAAAAATTAATATTATAACCATATTTCAATCCAATTCAAACTCACTCGGCCTACCCAAATTACCGTCTCTAATTCAAAAACTGTGAACCAATTGCCATTGGTCGGCCAGTTCCATTTCAAACTTTTGTACGGCGCATCTAAAAATTTCCGATTGTCGTTAGAGTACAACTCACTCAAACAAGCTGGGCTGTGTGCGGGTATGTACTTGTGTAAGCGGGCCACTTCTTCAATATTTTTTAAGGCAAGTGGTACTGCTGGGAATACGTCCATCCCAACGCCAGACCCGAGCAAAGTTTCCAGAGTGACACATTTGCCCTTGACTGCGTTAGGGAAAGAAAAATGGCTTTGTTATTTCCTTTACTTTTTACTTCATAAATGAAACTAATCTTTTGTTGCAAAATTAATGTTTCTTTCTTCAAAATATATTTTTTTTAAAAAAATTCATAGTTACTATATATATGTCGTAAATTTTATATATATATATGTTTGTGTGTTTATCCATTTTCAGTAAGAAAAATTAGTGAATTAACCTCGCTTCCTTAAACATATGCATGTAAATTATACACTTTTCAACGAAGAAAATACATTTCCCCCCCAATTTTAATCCTCTTTTTAAACTACTATAAAAAATATAATATTGAGTTAAATCTTTTAATCTTATTTAAATTTAATAATAATTAACATAAATTAAACCACAGTAACAATAAATTGCCACAATTCATTTTCTCCTGAAGTGATGGTTTCATTTAATAACTAACTTTATTCAGAATCATAACAAATAATTTCTATATATTATTACTTTAGAAAAAGTTTGTCTTGTATACTACCTCGTTTAGGTTTCAAATGAAATAACTCAACCACATGATAACTATGGACTCTGATGACGTAGGGAAAACATGTGAAGGGATTCTGATTTTTCTAGTTTTCTAAAATTGATTGTTTGTCATATGTTGATTGAGTTTGCTCTGATTTCTTATTAATTTGTTATTGTCAATTTTGGATAGATAACTCTTATGATACGGTTTTTGGTCTGTATATTGAATAATTGGACTGAGATGTGGTGCTCAACTATTGCCAATGAAAGTTAGTGTTTTTTTTTTTGTTGGTTTGGGTTCTCTATTATTTTAATTCTTCTATCTATCTTTCATTACTAAAATTCTCTGTTGCATGCTTCCAGACCTTCAATCCAAATTTAGTCAATGGTGATTGCATTATTGATTATTGGTGCGTTATGATGTTAGAATTATATGAATATGATGCCTTAATTGCTACTTACACAGGATGGTTTGGAAAGATACTTATTTTTTCTCATATGAATTTTTTGTCCCCAGTTATTGATGATCCTATTTTCATACCAATTTATAATATGTTTATTAGACTCTATGTATTAACTGGCATAAATCATGAAGGTATTTGTGTAAATAGATATAATCCATGAAAACAAGAAACTATCAAAATAAATTAAGTCACAATCATAACTATAAGTATGTGAAAGAACTTTTTTTAAAAATAATTTCTATAATGTAATTGGAGTTTATTAAGATCTTTTAAATACACAAATT
The DNA here is from genome assembly GCA_014898725.1 of Jacaranda copaia. Lineage (NCBI taxonomy): Eukaryota > Viridiplantae > Streptophyta > Magnoliopsida > Lamiales > Bignoniaceae > Jacaranda > Jacaranda copaia. Next base: position 749,918 of record JACGDI010004765.1, on the reverse strand, counting down.
CCTTTAGGAATGCGATTGAGATGTGAGTATAAGGGTCTGTATGATACAATCCATAATAGATTACTTCATTGGACTCCAATGGAATTCTTCTAGGAATAGAATCCTTGTGTTTTATCATGAAGAATAATTGAGAAATATTTGTCTCAAGAAGGTGCAAACCTTGCTATATCAGTACGATGATTAAGAATCACTAGGTTTAATTAATATTACTTCATTTGCTTTTGATGATTTTGTTAATTGGGGGGGATCAATGGTGGCCAATAGAAATAGCCGAATTTTTAGCTTGACATGCTGAGTGAATTTCGAAGCAATAGCTAAAGAATTTTGGCTGTAATATAAATATTATTGCTAAGATAGTTCTTATATATAAACATTATAATTATAAGATATATGTATGATACATTATAATTATTAATTATCAAAATATATATATCATTATTATGATATGTATATAATATCGTTGTATTAGGAAAAAAAGTGTTGAAAAGTCAAAACATGAGAAACAAGCAAGAGAAAAAAAGGAAAGGAAAAGAAAAATGAAAGATAAAATTAATTAAAAAGAAATAAATAAAGATTCATAAAAATATTCTAGGTAATATAATTTTATTCATACTATCGATGCCACCCGGGCTTATTTGCTTGGGCATATAATATTATACAAGATTCATATACTAATAATACATAAGGTTGAAATGGTATCCAATATTATATAATCTATTGTTTGCTTTTATTTTAAAAATTGATGATATCCCACTCTCGACACTATATAATGTTTGGTTGGCAAGATTGCTTAATGTGATTACACTTTATAATGTCCAAAATATCCTAACTTCAAAGAAGATAAATTTCCAAAATATGGCTGCAAAATTTGACAGAAGGTGTTGAGGTTAAATTTTTCATATAAAGGGTAAGAACGACTTTTTTTATTTCTTATCATATTAGATTTAGAAGGATAGAAAATAGATCAAGCCATCTCCATAAACCAGCTTGGCCCATGATACCATGTTGAACAGCAAAGATATCATGGACCATAAAAATGTAAAGCAAATAAAAGATAAAAGTTGAAAATATACCTATCATATCTTATCATGTGAAGCAAACAAGCCTCAAAAGTAAAGATAATATATATAAGATAATTTGATGTTCTTTAATTAATAATGTACAATATGCATAGTATCATCCATACAAAATAATCACACCCATAACCTAAGGCCCTGTTTACATCCTACATGAGGCCCAATGAAGAGAGTTATCCATAATCATCATCCGTTTACGTTGTATCATTAAAGCCCAGTAGATTAGAGCCAACTTGTCATTGTTCATGGATGTGGCAGGATGTAATATCTAGTCTTATAGGTGTGATTGAGAAATCAAACTTGGATGAAATATATAAGGGATGAGGATAGGAAATATCTTAAATGCCCTCACTTCATTGTTCACTCAAGCTAAAGCCCATCTCATTTGTGAAAAAAGACATAGCCACAACAATTGAGGTGATTCGATGGTAGCAGATGGAGGTGTTGAGAAAGATGAGAATATGTAGAGAAATGAAAGATGGATGCCAAGTAACAACGTATGCAAGAAGATAGCAAGGCACACAAAGATTATATAATACTATTATGACAATAAAGTATATATATATGTGTACACAAGCACTCACACCTCACACCACTTTTCTTAGAGCACTTAATTCTATCTTAGTTCCATTACAATTGGGATAATGTCCTATTTATACCATTTTTCCTCCAGAATTAACAATGAGGATTGATTTTATCCTATGGTCTAAATTACAAGTCTAGATTTTTTCTAAAACTAGAATTCTCTAGAATGTTTTCTAGAGATTTTTACACATTTTGTACAAAATTCCTACAAATTTTACAACTTTATAAAGTTCTAGAAATTATTCTAGAAACTTCTACACTAGTCTTCATTCAAAACATCTAGTGAAACTCTTATTTCTAAAAAATCAGCCAAAATTAAAGACTTCACGTTTTTTGCTTGAGTTGGTTCCTCAAATTCTTTTACACTTGGATACATGTTTTCTTCATCTTTTTTTCCCAACTTCTCTTGAATTGGGTAGTATTACTAAATGCGATGTCCACCAAGATGATGACTCATCAAACACCACATTTCGAGAAACATAATATGTTTTTGTTATTCGATCACAACATCTCCAGCCTTTTCTTTTGTTATCATAGCCCACAAATATGGTTCATACTACTTTCTTATCAAATTTGGTATGAAGATTATTAGGAATAAAAACATAACATACATATCCAAATACTCAAAAATGACTTACCGTGGGCTTGATCTTCCATAGCATTTGAAATGGTGATATAAATCCAAGTTTTTCTTGAGGCAACTTATTGATCACATTTACAGTTGTCTTCATGCACTTAGCCCAAAATTGAGATGGTACATTCTTTGCATGGAGCTTACTTTTGCATATCTCTATAAGATGTCTATTTTTTCTTTCTGCTACTCCATTATAGAGTATTTAGACAAGATATTTGCTTAAGTATCTTTTATTCCTTTAGATATTTTGAGAACTTGTGTGAGGTATACTCATCGCTTCCATAATTTGTACATAGGCACTTGATTCTACAACTAAGTTGTTTTTCTGCCTCTTCTTTAAATTTCTTAAATTTGCTTACTGACTTTTTGTTTTCAAGAAATCTAGCCATATGTATTTTGAAAAATCATCAATAAAGGTGATCACGTATTAAAAGCCTCTGATGGATGGTTGTTTTACTGGGCTAAGTATGTCCGAATGTATCGATTCAAGAGGTTTCCTAGCTCTATTCTTTGATTCCTTGCAGGGCAATTGGTGTGCTTTCCTGTATTGACATTCTGCACAAATTATATCTTCTTGAACATCTGGCTGAGGAAGCTCCTTAAGTATGGATTTCTTCATCATTACCTTCAATTTATGGTAACTCATGTACCCTAATCTTTCATGCTGCAGTTTAACTATCACATTTTTATGAGTTTTATCTACATAGACATCTTAAGCTAACATCACGTAAATAAATTCTACTTTTTGCCCCTCCATAAGTGGTGTGCATGGTAATTCGAGACTTGGGTATACCTTTGCATCTTTTGGCCCAAACACTACATAATTTTCAAATGTTGTTAATTGTGATATTGTTAATAAATTCTTTTTCATACCTGACACGTGATACATGTTTTGCAATTACATTTGTCGTGAGCTATGCCATGGTACAATCACTGTCTTGCTAATATCAGTGATTAGTAGTTTATAGTTATTGGCTATAATCAAAACTCGTCCTCCTTTGTACTTGGACAAGCTTACTAATTTTCTTTATCTCCTATCATGTGGCTAGAGCATCTGGAATCCACAATCCAATCATCATCATAATTGATCAAATTTTTACTTATCGTTGTGAGTGTAGTCTTTTCCTCTATACGTGAGAGTGATACTTCCTTTGTCCTTTGTTTTATTTATTCGATAGCAAAAGAGGCTTAGAGATCCCATTCTTCTTCACTCTCATTTTGAATATGTGATGATGTCGCTCCCTTTTGCTTGTTTATACTGACAATCTCAAGAACAATGACCTTTCATACTGCAATTATAGCATTAATTATTTTTATGATGGAAAGTCTTATCTTCTATTTTATCTTAACTTGACTGCACTCCCTCTTTTTGCCAGCTTTTTCTTTGCAGCCTCTTTTGAAAACTTCCTTACCTTGTATTACATTCTTCATTCTTTGGTCCATAGTCTTCTGATCTCTAGGGACATTTCTCTTCCCACTATAAAGAGTTTTCTCTTCATCTTTGATTGAGGATTTAGACATTTGTTTATCTAAAGCCTCTTGAATTGCCAATATATTCTCTAACTCATTTAAAGTAGGCTTATGTGCCCATCCACAAGTTGCTGTAACAAGACCAAGAAATTCGGGTCGCAACCCATGGATTATGATCCTCCTCATTCTTGTCTTAGAAATTGAATTTTGAGAATCTAACTTGGAAATTTCTTGACATCAAGATTTAACTTTAATAAAATACTTACTTACCATTATATCATGTTGTGAGACTGACATTAGCTAATTCTCGAGCTGTTGTAACTTGAAATCATTTGTCTGAGCAAATATCCCTGCAAGTGTATCATAGGCTTCTTTTGGTGTTTTTACATCTTTTATCCGTTGTAGTAAATCATCATCCATAGCTATTGATAAAGTGTACATAGCTTTTCCAACTCAAACTTTTCATCTTTTTAAATCATTATCTTTTGTTAGGGGTTGAGTTTTATTTCCCCTAATGATACTCCATAGATCTTGACCAATTAGGTAAAATTGCATACAAACACTCCAAGTGCTATAATTATTGTTATTAAGTTTTTTGGTTCCACTTACTAGAGTAGCCAAATCTGCCATTGTGATTTGGTAGGCCTTAACTAAGTAAGTTTAATCCCAGATCAATTAGCTTCACAGTCCCTGATTGTGCGCACTAATGGCACCTTGACCTCGTGCACCTACTTTTGTGGACCTTAGTCGATATACCTCAAACATGTCATTAGCGGTTCTTGGTCACCTGCTTTGATACCACTTGTGGAGAAATGAGAGATGGATGCCAAGTAACAAAGTATGCAAGAAGATAGCAAGGCACACAAAGATTATATATTATTATTATGACAATAAAGTGTGTGTATATATATATATATATATAAATATATGTGTAGACAAGCAATCACACCTCACACCACTTTTCTTGGAGCACTTAATTCTATCTTAGTTCCATTACAAATGGGCCATTGTCCTATTTATACTAGTTTTCCTCCTGAATGAATGGTGAGGATTGATTTTATCCTATGGTCTGGATTACAAGTCTAGATTTTTTCTAAGACTAGAATTCTCTAAAATATTTTCTAAAGATTTCTACACATTTTCTACAAGATTTCTACAAGTTCTACAACTATGTATAAAATTCTAGAAATTATTCTAGAAACTCCTACACTAGTCTTCATTAGAAACTTCTAGTTAAACTATAATTTCAAAAAAATTAATCAAAATTTAAAAAATACATGGAGGCTTCTAGAGTAGTCTATGCTCTTCAGAAGGATGGACAAACAAAAAAATAAAAGAAGAAAAGAGGAAGAAGGGAGGAGAGGGAGAGGCTTATGAAGTGAAGAAAAATGGAGAAAAGAAGAATAACAGAGGAAAAAGATTAAGGGAAGAAGAGAAGTATGAAAGTGTAAAAAGAATAGAAAAAACAAAGAGAAGAAAATAGAAGCATAAAAGGCGGAAAAGAGTAAAGAAAGAAGAGAAGAGAAGCATGGGAGAGGAAGAAAAATGGGCGGCAAGTGGACATAGGCGTCTACTATGGGAGGTGGGGTGGTGGGAATTTTTGTGATGCTGCTTTCAGCCTTCCCCATTTTGTTGCCTTGCAGCTTTCAATCTCTTTCTTTAAGAAAAAGCTTATGAAACTTTGCTGAACATATTGGTTGAACATAAAGAAAATGGTAGAAAAATAAATTTATTTGTATTAAATATAATAACAAACAAAATTTCTGAATAGGGGTATTTTTGCAATGTATAATTTATTTATCACATAAATAATATATTTTATTATTATCTATCATCCCATATTTTATCATATAAAATAAATATAATATAAAATTCATAAAATAATCACATACCATCATTTTATATTTCATCCCATCGCTCTACATCTTGTCATATTAAGTAAATGGGTCCTAAATATATTATATCTGTGTCTATCGAACGTATGTATTGTACATATAGAGAGTGATGCAGCTAAAAGTCGTTTATATTGAAACGATAGTGTTTTGGGTGAATTCGACCAGGGAGGTCGATTGGTCAAAGCTATATTTCTCTCAAGGTTTGAAATCTGCAACGACAACACATGTTAGACTAGTCGAGGTGTTCCCAGCTAAGACACTTTAATGCTCAAGTTAGTTCTGATTGAGATATAGTAATCAAACAGAAGAATGAGAGTATTGAGGGTTTATAGCATTTTTGGCATTACTTGGAGTGTGGTTGGCCAGGATATATTTATAGCCTTCTTTTGAAGCATGATATGTAGGAAGTGCCCCTATCATGTGTAAAGACTTTTGCCCTTATTAGGGGGTTGATGATCATTCCATATCCAAATTCTAATACTATTTCAGGTGGCTAAATCTCCTATTTTCCAAGGTAAATAGTACCTCTGGAGGTGCCTCTTTACTAAAGATGGTGGTAGGGTTGGCAAAGTTAGTGGCAGGGTTGGTGGCAGCAACTGTACCGGTAGTCACGGGCCATTAATGCAAAGGCATGCTGCTTGTCAGACTAATAAATGTGGCAGAGATCCGAGTCAGTACTGGAGTGGGTCTTTAGGTTGATATAGGTCGATCATAGATCCCTACTGAATAAGGTCGACCAAATAATCTTTGATGGGCACTCTGGCCCAGACTTAATGTTGGGCCTGTTGGCCTACTGGGCTATCCCATATCATCAAACTGATGCGGCTGAAAGTCGCTTATAGTAAAAAGATAGTATTTGGGATGAATTCGACTAGGGAGGTCAATTGGTCAAAGCTATATTTTTCCCGAGGTCTAAAATCTGTAATCACAACACACAGTAGACTAGCCAAGATGCCCTCGGCTAAGACACTCCGATGTTCAAGTTAGTTTTTATCAAGATATAGTAATTGAATAGAAGACTGAGAGTATTGAGGGTTTATAGCGTTTTTGGCATTACCTGGAGTGTGGTTGGCCATGATGTATTTATAGCCTTCTCTTGAGGTGTGATATGTAGGAAGTGCCCCTATCATGTGTACAGACTTTTATCCTTAGCAGGGAGTTGATGGTCATTCCATATCTAGATCTTGATACTATTTCAGATGGCTAAATCTTCTATTTTTCAGGGCAAACAGTACTTCTGAGGCACCTCTCTACTAAAGATAGCGGTAAGGTTGGCAGAGTTGGTGGCAACAACTGTATTAATAGCCACGTGCCATTAATACGGAGGCATACTGCTTGTCAGACTATAAATGCAGTAGAGATTTGAGTCAACACTAGAGTAGGTATTTAGGTCAATATAGGTCTACCAAACTTAACTGGTCAACCAGACCTGGCTAGTCGACCATAGATCTTTGTCGAGTAAGGTCAACCAAATAATCTTTGATGGGCGCTCTGGCCTAAACTTGATGTTAGGCCTATTGGGCATACTGGGTTATCCTATATCATGAGTCCCCCTAACTCGCGGTCTTAATCAAGCTCATTAATGAGTAGGAGTAAAGAGTTAATAGGTAGTTACAGTGGTTAGCCATATTCGACTGGGATTTTTGAATCCTCAACCCAGGTTTTTGAATTACCGACTAGGGTTTAAGGCAGTTTTGCTGCATTTAATGTGCCTATTAGTGCGCAGAACACGAAATGTACTGGGGTAGGCTGTCATCATAATAGTCGCTTGGGTTCCCATGCATGAACGCCTATAAATAATGGGATACCTTACTCCATTTATACTTTTGCTGCCGACGCACCTCATCAAATTTGCTGCCTTTAAAGTTCTCTAGTCTTTGTGTGCTTAGAATTTTCAAGATCTCTATTGTAAGTGCCTCTGCCTTTTTATTCTCTTTTACCTTTTCGTTTATAAGAGTATGTTTTTCGGTTCAGATACTAATGACAATAGGTCAGAGGGTGCGGCCCATCATGGGAAAATTGGGGGGTAGAGCACATCTCAAATATCTCGTAAAAGTGAATCGAGTTCGTCAACAAGTGATAGCTCTAGTTTGAGCAGTTCAAGTAGCTCGAGTGATGTGAGAGTTGTTTCAAAGGAGGATGCTGGCCCTAGTGATGTTCTTGTAACCCAGGGTCGACTGTTCACCCGCGACCACTATATCGAGATAGCCTTTAAGAAAACCCCCACTGACCTAATCTATAATAGGGTAGTGTACCATATCCCTAAGGAATACGAACTGGTGGTGCCAGAGACTCGAGGTAGAATGCATTCACCTCCTCGAGGGTGTCTAACTATATTTGAGGAAGGGTTGAAATATGGCCTTAGGTTTCCACTCGCATAAGCGATAGTCAACCTCTTATTAGGCCTAGAAGTCTATATCACCCAGTTGCTCCCAAACTATTTTGCCGCTTTGTATAGTTTTGCCATGCTAATGTGCTTGTACAACTAACCTACCTCCTTTGCTAACTTCTCAAACTTATTCCACTTACCTATGTCGCCGAAATTGGGTAGCACTGAAGAGTTTGGTTTTTACTACTTGACTACTCGACCCTGACAGAAGATTTTAGTATCTGTTACCTCTTCTTATGGGGCATGGGCAAAAGAAACATTTTTTCTATATTCGGGAGCCATGGTTTCTTGCCATTCCAAAGGGCTGGTGGAGAGGGCCTATGGAGATACCTAGGAACCAAACACCTGGTTGGCCTAACACATTCATTAGGGATTTGGTCGGATTTGGGCAAATGGAGGCCTTAGTTTTGACCGAAGAGAGGTGTTTAGTGTTAGCTAGCCTATCACCAGCTTAACTTAACATGCCTGCAGGCAATCAACTAGGTAGAGATTTTAGTTAACTATTTTGATTAAACAATTTATCTTTCTGCTCGAGTTTGATGCTTGCTTATTTTGTTTGCATGTGCAGATCATGAAGAAGTAATGGTCCACAGCCGCATTGAATCCTAAGTTCGAGGGCTAAAAAATGTGGAACGTCACCAAGCTACTGCAGCTTGATGAGAAGGTGCTCCCACAGAACTGACAAGCTCGACATGATCGACGTCTGTACCATCACTACCACAAATTTAGCAGGCGCCCGAAACTCAATTTGCTTGTCAAGAGGAGCCCGCTCACAGCAGCCTACCTCACGAGTTGGGGTAAGAGGCAAATGGTCAAACATGGAGATTCAGCACCGAAAAAGACCACGGGGAGCAAGAGGGAAGTAGAAAGTTGAGATAGGTTATGACCTGTTTGGTAAACCCAGCGATGGCACACTATTCCAGCTTTCCTGGCTACCTCTTCCCTAATTCACCACTGACCCGAATCGGGAGATAATCGACTTGACCTTTATTATCTAAGGAGGGATGTCGAGCACTGAAGCTCTGAAGTGAATGATGTCAGGGCTATTCATAGCTGACCAACAAAAGCTGATGAACCTCAGCCAAATCAGGACTATGAAGGCGTTGTCCTACTATTGTAATGTGGTAAGTATGAGATCGATAGTTTCGACCCTAATTTTTCTTTTATATATCAGCTTGAAGAATGGCATTGTTATGTTTCAGATAAGACAACTAGGGTATAATATGTACCGTCGATCTGAGATGGCCCTAGTTGACAGAGAAGAATTACAGGTAGGTGGGGAGATGGAAACCCTCAAGATACAACTTGAGTCCTCCCAGCTCTAGGTCAAGTAACTGAATAAGAAAGTAGCTAATCTTCAGGAGCAGCTCGACTCTAAGCATCAACAATTGGTCCAGGCCATCGAGGATCGAAGCTGTATGGTTAACATAATAAAGAAGTCCCAACTGGACTTGCAAGTGAGCTATAGTTTTGGTCAGGCTCGAGGCCACACAGAGATAACTAATGAAGTGAAAGAGGCCTTATTCGATATTTCCCTACGATGCAGCACGAGGCTATTGAACAGTTTATCTTGAGCATGGCCCTTCAGGACACAAGCGTGATTACATCCCTTGATAATGCCCATGAAGTATTCCATAAGGCCATAATAAGGCCATAAAGTAGCTCGAGCACCTGGGCTATGCTTTTTGAGCTAAGGATAAGAGCAGAATGGGCCTTGCACTAAATGAAAAACTAGAGCCTTACCTTGACCCAGAGGAGAATAGAGTCGAACAAGCCCCAGAGGGCAAAATTGTAGCAGCTACACCAGATGTGCTACTGACTAAAGCACAAAAGAAGAAGGCCGAGGTCGATGCAAGGTTGGTACAACTAGATATTGAATTTATATTCGCTGAGGACCTCATGGAGCAAATGAGGAAGGAAGAGATCGATGTGGAATAGTACGTGCTGAGATCAACTAACTTTATGAGCAACATCGTGGGACCTTCTAAACCTCCTCAAGCAATTTTACCACTTGCATGTGCAGTGCCAGAACTAGACTCTAAATAAGCTGAAAGCGACCAAGATGAGCCAAGCCAGAGCTGAATCAGCCTTTCTTTTGTGTGTTGTTTTGTTGCTTTTATTTTATTTTATTTTATTTTTTGTAATAAGCAAGTGAGTGATGAATAAAGGAATATTTTCCCTTTCATTTTCATCATGTTGTGCTATACGTAGCTTATAAGTTTCATTGTGATAATGTGAAGAATATTTGATCGCCTGTTGCGTAGCAATTTTTGTTGCACAATTGTGTTGTCAATTGATTAATACTCCTGGTTGAGTATTTATTCAACCCTTGAATTTAGTTGCCAATTGAAAGGGACCGTTTTCTTTGCTAACTACAGGTTGACAAAAATTGGGTTGTTACCTGGAGTAGCTCGTTCATCAATAAGGAGGCTGACAAAAGAATTATTACTTCATCGACTATGGGGTCAACTATGCTCTAAGCAGCATGAAACCACTTGGGTGGCAGCGCAGACTACTTATTCATCAACTATAGAGTCGACTAGAGTCCTAATGGCTAGGATCCATTTAAGTGGCAGTAAAAGGTTGCTTATTCGTCAACTATGGGGTCGACAAGGTCTTGAAGGCTAGAAGCTATTTAGATAGCAACAAGGGATTACTTATTCGTTGACTACAGGGTCGACTAGAATCTTGATAGCTAGGAGCCGTTTAGGTAGAAGCAATGGGCTGCTTATTCATCGACTATAGGGTCGACTAGATCTTGATGGTTAGGAGCCGTTTGGATGGTAGCAAGGAGCTCCTTATTCATCAACTACAAGGTTGACTAAAATTTTAAAAGATAATAATTAACTTAATATAGTTGGAATTTTATTCAAGCTAAAGGGCTGCAAAGAGAAGTATTATATATCTTCAAATGTAAAATTTCATGAGATTGACGGTGTTCCATAGGTGGGGGAGTTTCTCTCCTTGCATGTTAGCCAATTTATAGGCATTGTGTTTTTCTACTTTGATGACAGCGCATGGCCTTTCCTATTTTGGTTCAAGCTTGCCCACATTCTTGAAGACCTCCACCTTTTTGAAGACAAGATCTCCAATACTGAAATGATGTACTCTAATCCTTTTATTATAGTTCTCGGGCATCTTCAACCTATAGCATTGTATAGTATTATAAGCTTCTTGTCAATGCTTATCGATAGTTTTGAGATCAAGTTTCCTTTCCGACGTATTTCTTAATTGGTGGAAATGGATAACTCGAGCAGTATGTTGGATCACCTCTGAGGGGATGACTGCTTTTGACCCATAAACTAGACTGTAAGGGTTATGACTGGTGGCTATTTAGGGAGTTGTCCTGTATGCCCATAGTACACTAGGTAGGTCATCTGCCCAATTCAATCTGGTATCTTAAATCCTGGCCTTCAGTTGGTCAAGGACAGTCTGGTTGGTTACCTCAATTTGATCATTCGACTGGGGCTTGCCCACTGAAGTGAAATATTATGCAATCGCCAAAGCTTCGCACCAACCTCTCAGGCTCGTACTTTGGAATTGAGTGCCGTTATCTAAAAAAAGAACTTTTGGTAGGCCAAAATGGCAAATGATATTTTTTCATATAAACCTTTTGATGGCCACATCCATTATCTTAGAGATAGCCTCAGCTTCGACCTATTTGGTAAAATATTTGACTGCTACAATTATGATCTTTTGCTGCCTCATTGATCTTGGCCACGAGCCCACAATATCAATTACCCATTGATCAAATGGCTAGGAAATTTGGACATTAACCATTGGCGTGGCCGATTGGAATGGACTTGACATGATGCACACTTGTATGTGAATCCACGGAGTCTTTCAATAACATTGGCCAAATGTACCCATACCTAATTTTTTTGTGGGTAAGGGACCTTGCTCCAGAATAGTTGCCACACATGCCTGCATGAATATCCTGTAATATGTCTAGCACCTGATCTTGGTCTAGGCTTTTTAAGGAGGGTTCGGTGAAGGATCTCTTATACAACTGACCATGCTCGTCGAGTGTGAATTTGGAGACTTGACCTCGAAGGACCGAGCCTCATTCCTATCATCGGGGATAGTACCTTGGCAGAGATATAGCTTTATTAAGGTCTACCAAGAAACTGTCATCTCTTCAATGGTTGTTACCAAGTTCTCATCAGAAATTGCAATTGATGGCTTATCCGAGACCAAAATTATGATTTTTATATCTCTTGTTCCTCTGATAAAGCTGGTAAACTTGGAAAGAGCATCTGCCCATTAATTCTCAGATCGGGGGACTTGGCTGAGAGTAAACTCTTTGAATGATTGTTGCAACTTCTTTACTTCGGCCAGGTACCAGGTCATTGATTGTTCCTTGGCTTTGAAATTTCCCTCGATCTGTTCTGCTACTAACTGGGAATCCATAATCATGACTAGGTGCTTGACCCCTCGTTCAAGTGCTACTATCATCCCCATAAGCAGGGCCTCGTACTTTACCTCGTTGTTTGTGACTGCATAGTCCAATTAGATTGCAAAATCGTACTCCTTGCATCTGGGGAGCAGAGAGCAACTATTACTCCTCCTCTGGATGTGGTCGATGACCCATCAACATGCAAGGTCCAAGCGAGAGGGGCTTCAACACTCTTTTTGGGCAAGTCAATTTGCTCTACAATAAAGTCGGCAAGGACCTGCGCTTTGATGGTTGTTCAAGGTTGAAAACTAATATTGAATTCCCTCAACTCTATCGCCCACTTGGTTAATCAACTAAACGTATCAGGTTTTGCCAACATTTGCTTCAACGGTTGGTTGGTCAACACTGTGATAGAATAAGATTACAAGTACGATCTGAGCTTTCGAGCTGTGGTTACCAATGCTAACCCAAATTTCTCAATTTCCAAATAATAATGCTCTAGCCCTTGAAGTGACTTGCTGAAATAATAGACTGGTTGATGGCTGCCATCTCGGGTCGATACCAATACTAAGCTAATCGATACTTCAGAGACTGCTAAATATATATGGAGTACTTCTCCTAACTTGAGTTTTGCTAACATTAGGGATGAGGCCAAATATTGCTTCAGCTCGACTAGCGCCCAATCACACTGCTCCGTCCATCGGAAACCTATCGTCCTGGCATTTTTAAGAATTTTGGAAAAGGCTAGACTCTTGTCTGCCAATCTCGCAATGAACCTTTCTAAAGCTACGATTCTCCCCACCAACTTATGAACGTCTTAGACTGTTCTCGAAGAGGTAACGTCTAAAACTATTTAAATTTTCTATGGGTTTGCCTTAATACCTCTTTTGCTTACCATGTAACCTAAAAATTTTCCTCTTCCAACCAAGCACTCTTAGGATCCCAAAAGTATGATTGAGGTCGATTAAATGATCTTAAGCTTTTTTCGTCTTTACTATCATATTATTGACATAAACCTCAATCAATTTTTCAATCTCATCTTTGAACATGAAGTTGATGAGCCACTAATAAGTTGCCTCGGTATTTTTCAATCCAAAAGGCATGACCAAGAAGCAGTATAACCCATTAGGAACAATAAAAGAAGTTTTATCCCTATCCTCGGGTGCCATGAAGATTTGATGATAGCCTTGAAATGCATTCATCATGCTCAATAACTCACATGCAGCAATTGAATCAACTAGTAAATTTATCCGAGATAGGGGGTAAGGACCTTTAGGGTATGCTTTATTTAAATTGGTAAAACCATTACATATTTGCCATCGTTCCTCATTTTTTGGGACTAGGACAACATTACAAAGCCAAAAGGGATACTAAATTTCTATAAGATATCCTATATCTAAGAGTTTTTTGACATTCTCCTCGATGATTTGCGTCCTTTCGGCATTGAACGTCATTGTCTTTTGTCTGACGGTCTTATACAAGGGGTTAGTGTTGAGGCGGTGCACAATGATGTTGGAGTTAATTTGTTAGAGGTCAGATGCCTTCCAAGCAACGAATTCAATATTTTTCTTGAGAAAATTAACCATAAAACACTCTAAGTAAGGGCCCAAGTTTGTTCCAATGTGGGTCATCTTATCATGGTTACCCTATTCGAGCTCAATAATCTTAAACTCCCCAACGGGCTCCACTTTGGTGTCTTTCAACTTTCGTTTCTTGCTGGCCTGGGACTCTTTTGGGTTTCGCTATAGAAATGTTCCCCGAAGTCTTCAACTGCAATCGAGTTTTCTACTCGCTTGACTCGACCAAGATATTGTAACATCTCCAGGCCTCCTTAAGGTTGCACAAAAGCTCCTTTGTGCCCGCTAAGGTTGAAAACTTGACTTTCAGGTGATAAGTAGATACAATGGCATGGATGTCATTGAGGGCAAGTCGGCTTATGATGATATTGTAGGCAAATGGGGCATTGACCACCAAATAATTCACTATTAAAGTTTTCCTCCAAGGAGCTTCTTCAAAAGATGTGGACAAGTTGATCGACCCCTCTGGTATGATCTTCTACCTACCGAATCCGACTAGCGGCATGCGCATAGATTTGAACTTTAATTTGCCCATGTTTATCCTCTTTAGGGTGGATAGAAAGATGATATTTACCAAGCTGCCATTATCAATCAAAATCTTGCGCACTTTAAGTTTGCAATTTCCATGAAAACTACCATTGGATAATCTATTTTGTCATCAATATTCTTGCCCTTGAGGTGGGCTAGGTCAGCATCAGTAAATGAGATGGGCTTTGCACTCATTGTAAGGTAGAAAGTTGTCTTGACGAGTGAGGCTTTATTTGACTCAAGCCTTCTCTGGGTTTGCCTTCCAGTAGACTTTGAGTCCCCCTCAGTACAACCTCTTGTGATGATGTCAATTACCCCTTTGATTGGTGGACGATCTTCTTGGGCGGGTTTCTTTCCTTTATCCTCCATTCTAGGACTAACCGACCTTTTTCTATGAGGAGTCCAGTCAATTTTACCCTCTTTAGTCTGAGCGTCCATGGCTATGTACTTCTTGAGGTGGCCCTACCTGATCAACCCCTCGATCTCGTCTTGGAGGTTGAAGCATTTATCTGTGTCATGCCTCTTCTATTTATGGAAGTAGTAATATTTCTTTAATTTTTTCATGGCTTCCGTCTCTGTCAACTTTTTGGGCTTCTTAAAGAGGTTATCATATTGAATGGCATAAATGATCTCCTTCTTTAAAATGTTCAATGGTGTATAGTCGTGGAAAAGCTAGATGGGAGATTGACCTCACTCTTTGTGTTTTTGGTTATCTCTTTCTTTTTTCTTCTTCTCAACTTCGGAGGATCTAAACTTGAGCCTATTCATTTTCTCCTAGGTTATGTACCTTTCGGCTAGGTCGAGCAGCTCCTCCATTGACCTGGGACATTCCCACATCAATGCATTAGCGCACTCCTTATGTCTGAGCCCCAGGAACAATACATCAATTAGGAACTTAATCCTGGGGTTATCTATTTTAAGGATCTTTGTGTTGGATCTGGTGAAAAAATTATGGAAGGACTCCCCCTCGCCCTGCTTATCAGTGTAGAGATGAGTATGGGGGAGTTTCGCCTTTCTTTTGTTGCAAACTAGTGCAAAAACTTATTGCACAACTGGTCCTAAGAATAAATTAATGACGGTTCAAGCTTCACAAACCAATCTAGGATGATGCTTTGGAACGTGGTCATCAATATTTTAGCATGGATAAATTCATTGTGCCTATGTAACTGCATCATGTGCTCAAACTACATAAGGTGCTTGTTGGGGTCAGTCGAGCCATTGTACCTTGGCAAACCTGTTAGGACCTTTACATCAATGGCAATTGTTCATTGATGATATCTTGAATAAAAAGGGACCCTCTCTCTCGATGAAACCTCTAGGGACCATCCAGGTTAGGTGCTCTGCTGGTATTTCTCCTTTAAATCTCGTCGAGACGCCTATTCAACTATTGGACTTGATGGGATACTTCTTCCCATTCCTCCTGATTTGCCTGGGTGGCAATCCAATCAGGACATAGCCTGACACGCTCAACCTAATCGCGTTGTGGGGCTCAAATGGGCCAAGGTGCAAAGTCTATAAACTCTTCCCTTTCTTTGCAGTAGTCACACCTAGAGCGTTCGACCTTATCGCGCTGCATGGCTCGATTAGGTCTAACGTGATCTATCGAATCTGCTATCTCTTCTTGCATTTCTGGTTACCTCTTCTCCTCCAACGGGCATTTGGTACTAATTTCGCATCTGGTGGGCGGTTGCCTAGATTCTCTGCAGCCGCGGCTATTCTCAGGAGACCTATTCTTTAGAGGGAGAGCTACGAAGTGGCATTAGTAGCAAGAGCAGGCACCATAGTGTGTTTGTTCAAAGCGACAAATAGCTGGACTGAAATTTGAGATGAAATCTGCTTGCTTATCATCTGCATTAACTGGGGCATAGTTAGCGTCATCACTTACTCCTGAGAGGCGCAAATGTCTGGAGCGTGTATACCTTGTTGAGGTGGAAGGGGAGGCGGAGAAGTGGACCTCCTATTCTCCTCCCTTCTAGATGATATTCTGCGTGTGTTTACCATTTTTTCGTTGCAATATCAAAGATTCCCACAGACGACACTAAAACTAATGTGGCTGAAAGTTGCTTATGGTGAAAGGATAATGTTTAGGGTAAATTCTACTAGGGAGGTCGATTGGTCAAAGCTATATTTCTCGAGAGGTCTGAGATCTGCAATCACAACACACATTAGACTAGCTGAGGTGCCCCCGATTAAGGCACTTCGATGCTCAAGTTAGTTCTGATTGAGATATAGTAATCGAATAGAAGACTGAGAGTATTGAGGGTTTATAGCGTTTTTGGCATTACCTGGAG
>JACGDI010004765.1:693122-732977 GCA_014898725.1 Jacaranda copaia | reverse complement strand
CTAATAAAGCAGAAAGATAAATCTCATTAAGCTCCGGGCCACGATCAAGCTTCTTCCCCACTACCCACTTCATCTTACTAAACCCAACACTCTCAATCAGCGGCGCGTACACCTTCTCCAACTGCTCCCCAACACAGAAAAAATGGTCCAGCCAGAACAAACCGCCGGGCCTAAGCACCCTATATATGTCGAAGATCAGGAAATGCAGCAGTTCTGTGGGTATCCAGTTGCTCAACACGTGCATCGAGTGGACAATATCCAAAGTATTATCAAAAAATGGAAGTCTCTGCGAAATGCTCATGTACAAAGGCACCACCCCTCTTGCTGCTATGAAATTGTTGAAAGGTCCATTCAGATTCATGGAAGTTGTGATTATAGTTATGTTCCTTTCCCTCATTCTCACGGCGAATGTCGCCACTCCTCCGCCGATGTCCAGGCCTATTCGTACAGTTCCTGGTTTTTTAACCGCCAAGACGTCGTCGATGGAGAAGTCGAGGTCAGAGTTTATGTTGCCTGTCCAACGATATTTTTCGCGACCGTTTAGATCGAAACAGTCTTTGCAATCGTCGAAGCCCTTTTGATTGTGGGCGCGGTTGATCAGACATGAATAATTATTGCAGGTGTATGCTGTCCACACCACCGAAGAATCAGATGGGGTGGACCAGAGGCTGTCGGGTAGAGGATGAGGCTCCACATATTCTTTAGGGGCGGCGGGCCGGCAGCGGCGGCGAGGCAGCGGCTCGCAGCCTCTGAGGAGGAGAGTCTGGGCTAGAAGCTCGTCGTCGGGGCATGATCCGTCGACTTTGTAAGACATGTAGCGACGGAGCTCGTCCTTAAAGAGCGTGCAAGGGCTGCCAACTGGGGGGAAGACTTGGTCGGAATCGAAATTCCTGTTGAATCCTAATGGGAGTTTCTGTGGAGATGTAAAGGCTATAAACTCCGGAGGGAGCTCCGGCGCATTGGTCTGCGAGTCATCCTCCTCCGAAGGCGGTGGCTCAACAGCGGCAGCAGCTGCGGTGGTGGTGGCAGTTTGTAGCTGAGATTTGAGAGAGCAAGAAGAGTAGAAGGTAGTGGAAACAAATAAAGTAAGAAGGTTTGAGGACAAAAGAAGCAAAAGAAAGAAGAGATTATTGCAGTAGAATGGCTTTGTTTGAAGGATAGTATCCATTTTGGTCTCTGATTATCTTTCTAATTAATTTGATTTGGATCTCTTAAGATTTGCAACTTCTGGACATGAGATGGGTTGGGAAATTAAGGCTTTGCAGTTTGCAGTTTGCAGTTATAGGCGTACTTACATGTGTCATAGGTTAATTAATTCATTCATATATATTATGACAAATTTGATTTATTAATTTTAATAAATAAGGTCAATGTTTCCCAGCTTCAATTAGGTTCTCTGCTTCAATTGTTTACAGCAGTGTTTGGCGCCTGTGATTAGTGTCTTGTATAAAATATTGCAGGATGCAGTGGGAACCGAGGAAAGTCAACCAGTGAGGGCTGTGAAGCTCAAGCCAGTCCAAATTTCAGGAAGTAGTACGCCAACCAACTAATTAGCTAATTATTAAATTCATGGTTTCACCTACGGGACGCCAATTTGTATTTAATTCTCTTTCTTTACTAATTAATTTGTTTCTTTATTGTATTGGGGGGCTCTTTTGCTTTGTTTTGTGCTCCTTCCTTTTTCGGTGCCAGTGTGGATGTGGGGATGTTTTAAGTGCTTAGAAGGTTGTAGTGCCTAATATCACTATGTGACTAATTAGGAACGAGGTCAAGAATATTTGGGGATAAAATTGGATTTTTATAAAAATTTGAAGAATAGTTCTATTATTATTTAGATAGAAATTTTTTTGGCTCGATAAAATTAAAAAATAATATAATTTGATGTAGACTTGGAAAAACAAATGTCATGTGCTACTAATCATCATGTCTTCTTTGTATTTCAATATTTTCGCATAAGGTGAAGGGCTATGTAAGCAAAAATGAATTATGCTTCGATGAATCACATTTAAGACTGAGCGCTGGTGAGGATTTGTATGTTATAATTTTTTTTCGACTATGAATGTACTTTAGTGATATAAGAGTTTGGAGTTTCACTTTACTCTTTTTCTAAAATTCTTGAAAATCTCACATTAAAAATAAAAATTTTCACTTAATTATAAATTTTGTAAAATATTGTATCGTTGGTGATTGTAAGTTAGAAGAGATACCTTGATCAAAACAAAGGTTAGCATAATGAAGTAAGGTAGGACATGGAAACTAGAACTGAAATTGTAAATTACCAATTGTAATAGTAAAATACTTTTGATAATTTTAATATTTTCTCTTTCCTTTGACAATTAAAGATAAATATTTTATAGATTACTAGAAAATAATCATCATATGGAACCAATAACCGCCCCCCTCTTACATATAGATCTATCTTATTTGCCCTTCGCCCATTGTAGTTGCATTATGAGGAATTTCCTATGATTAAAAAGGTGGGCTAGATTAGATGATTATCATAACATTGTTCCCAGTGTACAACTCAATTGCAAATTACGTGAAAAGGCGAAATTGCAGCAATTTGCGGAAGGAACCACATGCGGCACTGAATTGATGGATATACATACACACTTTGGAACATGATGCGCATGTTTTTCTATAGTTAATTGACTTCTTGGTTTCTGACAACGATCCAGTCTTGCACTCTTGCTGTCCTAAAAGTCCGAGCATTTGTACGCTGTGCATGCTTCAGTGTACTTTCCGAACACATACCTAAGCAAATCCAAAGCATGATTCCAATAGTTGTTTATAATATTTTCAAAATCGGATCGGACAATGAATCGATAACTTTACTGATTATTGGTTCAGTTGATTTAACTATTGATTGATCCAGTATGACATCATAATGACGTAATAATTATATTTAATTTTATAAATATATATAATATTTTAATATTACAAAAAATAAAACTTTCAATTAATATACAAATAATATTATTTGAAAAAAATTCAACTTACTTAATTTTAAGTACATTTTTTCAGAAAATAATACTATTTCACAATTTATCAACTATAAATAAATAAAAATAATAATATTTCATAAGAGATTCCCAACATATCATAAGATTCTCGTTCTTGAAAATTCGCACTTTTCCAAACCCAAAAAATGGACAAAATTCTAAGATTTCTCCTTGAGGCAAATACTTACCTCTTCTGGTTGATCCATACCATACTCTATTCTGGTAAGATGATACACTCTAGCTAATAGTCCGCTAGGTGCTGCATCATAGGGATTCGGAACTATATGAGATTAGAAAAATCAAGGATAAAAGTTAAAAAGAAAAGATACACCTTGATGGACAGAGTAGTATTGAAAGAAAGCAGTCGAAGCTTTAGGTAAGAAGCACTGCCCAACAAGCCCCTCATTCTAGTGAGAAGGTAAATGCGACTCAAGAGAGAGCACCCAAGCAATGTGAATTCTGTAGGGGATTTAGCCATGATGAGACTAACTGTTGGAGAAAACAGGGCAGTTGTGTAAGTTGCGGTAGCAATTAGCACTTTGAAAAAGATTGCCCCAAACAAAGAGGCCCCACCCTTACAGGCAAAGGAAAATAGGTGGTAGAAACTAAAGGAAGGCCAAATATATGAGCTCGTGCCTATGCCCTAATAGGAGAAGAAACACTAGATCCTGATGAAATGACAAAAGGTATGGTTTTTTTATGATTAAAATTCCATAATAATGTCTTATGTGATCTTAGTGTTTACTTTCTTTCATATATGTTGCATTTCCTTAAACTACATATGCAAGCTAAGATAAGGGTTTGTTGTATAAAGTAGTAGCTGAATACTTAGGAGTAGCTCCGATAGAAGTAAACTCATCACTTATTGCCTGAAAAGGCAAGTAGTGACCATGCCTTGAGCCTATCAACAAGCACTGTATTGAAATTAATACAGCAAGTAGGATTGCAAAGATACGTGTAGTCCGAATCACAAGATAAAATATGACAAACCTAAGTTAATGATTGTAGGATATCAAAATTGAAGAAAAAGTTGGAAGTTTTGGAGAGTCTGAATTCAATACTGAGATTCAAGGTATGTTTCTATTTCAAAAGAAAAGATCAGTGCTGAAAGAAAATTTTTAGACAAGGCACCCAAGTCAAGGTATACAATACATCTAAGAAGTATGAAAATGTATCGAGACTTGGAGACATAATCCTGGCAGAACTTAATATAGAGAAAGGATAGATTGACCGATCGAATCTACTTATTTTTTGCCAGTCAGAAAAGTAGTCAGATGAGAGAATTTGGGAACCAGATTCTTTCAAAGGGGGAGGAGTGTAACAACCCTAAAATTTGGGATTTATGAAAATGAGGATTTATAATATAAGATATTGAATGATCAAAATATAAGGCTCAGAGAATAAGTCAAAAGGACTTGATTGCTAGAATTTAAGAAGTTTTAAGGTCAGATTGTAATTAGGCAAGACTTGATTGGAATATATTTTCAAAGTTTTGGTTTTGCATGGCTATTAATTTGGGTTAAAGGGTCAAATGTTAGCTACTAAAGTTTTTTGGGTGTCTGATTAAAGAAGGACCACACCTTGGGAACCTAATTGCATAACTAAAAACCTGGTGAGGGGCTAATGTGTGATTTTGAAAAATTAAATTTTAAAACTTCACAGAAATTCATTTCTACACTATTTGCTCTTTTTTTTCATTTCTTCTACCTCAACTGACGATCGCTCAACACCCCCAATGACCTTGCATTAGTGACTCTTTTTTCACCAAACTAAACTGAACAAAACACTCCCCACACCTCCAACAACACCTTAACACCACCAGCATAGTATTTTATGTTGTGGACTGTCGGTAAATTGAAGCTCAAAGTAGCTCCCAATGGTTGTTGGGTTTCCACATTTCTGCGAATTGTGGAGGTAGACCAAAGGTGTTTTGAGTAGGGCTCAACTCAAGAAAGTGTTTGGTGAGCTTTGTTTTGAGTTTCAACCACTAGGAAACAAAAGTGGAAAAAACCTATCTTCCGGGCTAGAATGGCAGACGGCGGAGCACCGGCTTGATTAGATTTTGGGGTTGCTTTTTGGAAAGCTCTCTGTTTGGAGACCACGATAGAGCCTTACATGTGAGTTTTGCTCGATGCTAGTGATGGGAAACGATGATCGGAGCACAATAGGGAAGAACTGTTTTAGATGTTGAGCTCGATTAAAAGTGTTACATGCCATAAACTTGATGCTGATAGTGGCATTGAACTCAAGAGCTCGAGAGAAACTTTCAGGTAGTGCATAATATTTTTTGACGGCGATAGATGGTGGTGCTCTAGGAAAGAATTCTCTCCTTGATGCGACAATCATAATGGCTATTTTGGTTTATGATTTCGATATCTCGATAGTTGGATCTTTGGTAAAGGAAAAGAAATCAATTTTATAAGTTTATATATGTATATGCATATTCATGCTATGTATTATTCTTTTCACTAGATGTTGTAAAATGCCAAGAATGAAGAGTAGAGATATGATATGGAATATTTTTCCTTATACATGGATGATATTATAGCTAGTGGATGCAGATTTATTTTAGGATAATTTTTGGGATTTATTGAGTTAATTAAGTGATTAATCTATGATTTTATGAAATTTGAATTTGAGATTTGATAACTAGGGTAATTGAGATAATTGAACTATTACTATTGATTAGGGAAGACGTAATGAAATTTGATATGTAATAAGGAACTGGGATTATTTGGCAATGACTAATTAGCCATTTTAGATTAATAGTGTCGTTTAAACTTTGAACTATCATGCTAAAAGGTTAGTTAGTGAATTTAAATTATGATAAGCATGATAGTATTACAATAGGGGTCAAATATGAATTTTGACTATAATATACCCTTTTGGTTAGGTAATGAGGAAGTGGGTCCTGTTGATCTGTAGATTGTGGGCTCGGGTTGTTTCATTGAAACTACAAGAGGTGAGGTTCTGCCATTTTGGCCTTGAATATTTTTATTTGTTCTTGTAATAAGCCCCTATGTGGGTTTTTTATTTTTTGTACGTATTCTAATTGTTTGAAATCTAATCTATTATCTATTATCTATTATTTGTTATCTAATTTGAACACCCCTGTGAGGGTTATCGTTTGACATTATCTTCGTAGGGTTATCTGTTATCTAATTTGAACGCCCTTATGGGTTGCCTTTGATATTAATTTTGTTTCTACTTGTTCTGGTGGCCAGAACTTTTGATTGTTATTTATTTTGCACTTGTTCCTATTTGTTATTTAGTTGTCTGTTATCCATCCGTTCTGCTATATGTTAATGTTTGTGATTATTTTTTAGGAGTAATGGGATGTTAATTGGTTGAGATGCTCTATACCTCCTGAGTAGGATTGGTTGAGATGATCTTGGGCTGTGCGAGCCAACTAGTACAACCTTGAGCAGTACCTACTAGAAATCCTAAATTTGATACGGTTTGTTCTTCATAATTGTTATTGTTTATCTATTAGTCTTGCTACTGTTTGTTCTTGACATGTTTCTATACTGTATATTGAGTGATGATCTATTGGGTTGATTCATCCTGTACAGATCCTTACTATTTCTTATTATAAATATCCTTCACTAAGTCCTTTGGACTTATCACCTATTTTATCTTAATGTTTCTCAAAAAGGATTGAATGATAAGCTTGGACTTCCAGTTTGGTCGACAAATATGATTTTGTACTAGAATAGCTGTGTGTATTGCTTATGGGCATACTTTGACACATTTTGCAAACCCAAGAGATGTTGTAATATGTTAGGTCTGAATTTAACATTTGTAGGGTATATATATTGTGTTAAACATTTCAGAAAAATTGATGGTATGTACTTGGAACTTATATAGTATGTCGTGGGATCACTTAATGTATGCCATAGTATTTTGTAAAAGTTGTTTAAGTTGAAGTGTGTTGCTACCTCTGATACTTTTGTTGAGGTCGTTTAAGTTTGAAATCCGCTGATTTTTCTGATGAGTTTGAAATATTTTATGGCTTATTGTTTATTATGGATTTTGAATTAAGATTGAATTGAATGGCGCCTTAGCTAGGGGTTATCCTGGTAGGGGGCATTACATACTTTGTGTAATTTAGAATATGTTAAATTTAAATTTATGAAAATTTTAAAAAGAAATTTATGATAATTTCCTAATTTCCCACCCTTTTGCTATTTTGTTTCCCTTTTTATGATAATGCCAGGCTAATTTTCCCTCCAAAACACAACTGCTGACCATGCACATGTTCTGCATGTTCCTTTTCCATTAACTATTTAACGAAATGAGTGGAGACAGGACCAAATGTGAGAAAAATTTTAAATTATGGGACTCAATTGGAATTGGGTCTTAGTTATGGAGTTAAATGGAATTTTCCTAGCAATTCGCACCCTTACTAAGGAATACTTGATGAGGAATTAATTTGAAGAATTCAAATAGAGTATGCTTATATTTAGGAGTATTATTAATAGTTTGAACTTTTATAAAGGAGCTTTTTGGGGAAGACTTTGATTATAAAAAAATTAGATAGTTTATATTCATATCTAAGAGCATTAGTAATAATTTAGGCTCTTACAAGGAGTAGTTGCAATTTGGAGACAAGGGTTAATTGTTCCAAAATCTCCATAAGTTGGTATGAGTGTTTTTGTCTACTTGCTGTAGCTCTAAATTCCATGTCATATACTTGAGTTGTCAATTGTCCAAAACTTTGTGGCTTTACTAATATGAAGAATGTAATGTAGCTCTTGATACATGGTCAGTATGCATATTTCAATAAAGGAAGTATCACATTGTTCTTTCTTACAATTGTGACTTAAACTCCTCCATTTGTTAATGTAATCAATATGGGTTCATCAATCCACTAACACGTATTTGATATGATAGTGGAACAATTTTAGATCAATTATTGGATAATGACACATATCTTAGTAAATAGAATATCAATTTGTGCAAAAAATAATAATGGTTAAAGACGTTGTATCAAATGATGCAATTGGAATTAATTTCTAGGTTATTTTGATAGATATGAGCCCACTTCCCAAAATGAACTACTTACATTGAGAATGAATTAGATGGAAAGGCATATATCATTGAAAAATAAAGATGTCTAGGTTTTAATGAAACAAACGGTGCTCAAAAAGTATGTCTAGAGAGCTATGCTGAAATTATTAAGAATTGTTAGATTGGTACTCTATTGTGGCTAGTTTCAAGAATATCAAAAGGCATATTAAGATTTGGCCAATTATATATTTTTTTAATTTTGTTTCTTAGTTAATGTTTAGTCTAAGAGCCTTATATGATTTTTCTTAATATTTCCTACTTAAAATCATTAGCCTTTGCATTTTTTAAATTTTGATAATTATATTTTGCATTAGAAATCATTGTATGCTTGAAGGCTCATTCCAAGCTTTGTGTAAATAGAGCTACTTATTGTAATCATTTTCAGTAGACTATTTTGAAAAATATAATCCATACTTTGAACCTTTGACTTGTGTTTAAGAAGAGAAATCTTCTTAGTCTTACTCTAAACTCTTAGATGGATTTATATAGTGGTGAGTGTTGCTAGCATTTGAGTCTTGCCTTGTGGTTCTACTGCTACTCCATGCTTTCCCAGTGTCAAGTTGGTTATCAAAGATTTAGTTCTTTTCAATGGTTGGTTATTATTAGAACACGCTAGATAATTATGATCTTATAGCTTGTGAAAGAGACCTTCATGATATCGAGTTTGAGAACATTAAGGAGACAACTATATCAACTCGAGCAACATCTTGCTCACTGCAAGCTTTTGGAACATGATGTTTAGGGTCGCATTTTAGAGGCTGATTCGAATGAAGTGGATTTCAATTCAACTAAACACTCATCATCCCCTCAAAGAATTTTGAACATTGGTAATATTCAACCACATGATTTTAAAGTTGACATTCCAGATTTTTATGAAAAACATTATTCCAATGAGTTTATAGGTGGACTCAACTATGTTGAAAGAATCTTTGATTCAATGAAATTCTTGAAGATTGCAAGTTAAAGCTAGTTGCTATCAAGTTTAAGATACATGCGTTTATTTGATGGGAGCATTTGAAGAACCAACTTGCTTGTGATGCCAAAAGAAAGACCTAAACTTGGGATAAAATGAAAAGAGAACTTCGAAGAAGATTCTTACTTGATAGTTATCGGCAAGTTTCATTTATCAAATACAAAATTTTAAGTATAGAAATTTATTCATGGAACACTACATTATTCAATTTAAGATTTGTATATTGAGATATGACATTTGTCAAACACTAAAATTTCAAGTAGCCCTATGAAACCTATAATAATGTATGCAAATTGGCTTTCATAGTAGAATGACAATAGAAAGAATTAATCAAAGGTGGTGTTCAATTTTCTTCACATGGAGGTACTTCCAAAGGGAGTATGTCTACTTCAAAGACTAAATCCATACCAAAGATGAAATAAAGATTCTATTGTAAAGAAATCAAGTGGTGGTGGTTATGTAAGATTAAGTGGCCTTAACGCTCAAAATTTTTTCTTCAAGTGAAAGGATTTAGGGCACTTTATTGTAGAATGTCTAAATTGTGAACATATCATTCTTGTAAAAGAGGTTAATAAATATTTTAATAGGATAATCCATATCTATGATGAATCAGAGAAAGAGAAAGAGATTATTTATGAATATTTTGGATAATCTTTAGTCATTTGACACTACCTTAGTGTGATATAAGTTGAAGATGACTTTTGGCTTAACAATAATATATTCCACACAAGATGCATCTCTCTTAGTAAAGTATGCAATGACATCATTAACAAAAGAAGTTTTAAAAAGTTGTAGTTACTATAATGATGGAAAAGCTAAAGTTGAAAACACAAGACCATTCTCAACTGCATAAGCTAATCATGACTTCACATGAAAGTAAAAGTATATAAAAGATGTCTTGTTCAGTTTTCTATTGGTAACAAATATATCGATAAAATTTAGTGTGATGTTTTCCCAATGGATGTTTGTTATGTGTTTTGTTCTTGGCAATATTATAGGAGAATTTTTCATAATGATTTTAAGAATACTTATTCTTTATCAACAATAGCTAAAAAAGTCATATTAGAACACAAAACTTCCAATTCAATATTTTGTACAATCTTTGTGGTACAAAAATTCAAACTTTCAATATTTAAATTGTGAGTTGTAGTACACAAAACCTCTACTTCAATATTCTGTGCAAGTTTTTTTGGTACAAAAATTCAAACTTTTAATATTTAAATTGTTACTATTGTTCCAAAACCTCCAATATAGTATTTATGTAGTTATGTATATCTCTCTTTTCTGCAAAAATAATGGTTAAAACTTGAGGAAGTGCACACCAAACTACCAAAGGTAATAGAGACTCCGAGCTATACTCTCAGTGCTCTTTAGGATACTTTAAAAATATTATGAAAGAGTTGGACAGTAAGATGGACTTTAGACATATTGAAGCACTAATGAGAACTCCATTTTTTGTGTACCTTAAAATAACTGATTTGAGTAATTGAGTACTAATAGTGTTTTAGAGTTGAGGCTCTCTTAAGAAAGTTTGATATTAGGTCTTGTTCTTTTATTTTTGCTAACAATATTAGGCCTCCTTTTACTATGAGGGACTTTTCTATTATTTTGGGGTTGCAGCACGTAGGGTAACCTATGAATTTTGATATAAAGATAGAGTTAGAAATTGTAAAATGATTATTTGAAGGAAAAAAAATAAGAATGTCACTCGAGTGGAGATTTGTAAAAGAATGAATGAGTTGGCAGAAAAACATAGTGATCAGGATATAGATTATTTTGTTAAGATGTACATACTGCTAGTTTTCAACTATATTTTGTTTCCAACTAGAAACTATTTGATGCCTAGATTCCTTTTGTTGTATGTGGATGATTTATCTTCCATTGACCTTTGTGCATACAGAGTTGGTGCATTTAAGTTTTCACTTGATGAGATTTTAGTGCATCTTGGAAATGAAATGGGGAAATGTCCAAAAACGAAATACTCTGATAGATGCAGTATTGGCCTAATGGTACTGATGATGCATCGGTCCCTCGCCACATGGCGGCCTCCCCCCGAGGTATTGTCCCGCCTACGCTCGGTTGACCATTCGCTACGGGGCGTTCGGGCCGAGCGGGGGGTTTTGTCCTTTTCTTATGAAAAGGCGCCTCATGAGGAAGGGGAGGGCAAGCCGCTTATAAGCTGGTTCAATCCCTCTTCTCCATCCGATGTGGGATAAACTCCACACATATCATCAGCCCCCCAGAAGAGGACTTGACAGGCCTTTCGCTACGTGGCGTCCGGACCTGCATGGGCTACCAAATGATGATGCATGGGTCTCTCGCCACATGGCGGCCTCCCCCCGAGGTATTGTCCCATATCAGGTACGTTAATGGCATTGTTACTATAATATTTTTTATTACCATTATTTAGTAACTACAACATTGCATAATTGTTGTTTTGAAAAATAGGCTTAGGTTTACGAACGTATTCCTTACTTGGGAATGACAAATTCATTGCATTCATTTCCACGATTCCTTTGAAGGTATGAAAGTAAGATCTATATGAAAGTTGTTGATGCAAATGAAAAATTCAAGACGATTACTAGAAATATGGTAAAAATTTATATTCCTTATCTTTGTTATTATAATAGTTTTATTGTTATATAAAATTAAAAACTAAGATACAGAGTTATGTTTGAACTGGTTGTGGATATTTATCCATTCCCTGATGAGGAAATATTATTGTTACCAATGCATCATGGAAAACCAACTGTTGATGTGTATGGCTTGCATGGAATGTTAAGTGAGATAGAAAAAAAGATAAAATTATTGAAAGAAAGACTTTCTTTTTTGAGAATAAAGAACTTGCTATTGGAGTTAAGACTAAGAAGAAAAAAGACAAAGGAAAGTTGAAAGAAAAAGTGCCTGAAGAAGAGGAAGAAGAAGAAGAATAGAATGAGGAAGAAGAGGAGGAAAAAGAAGAGGAAGAGGAAGAGAAACAGAGAGAAGAGGAGGGAAAATAATAGGAAAAGATGTGGAAAAAGAAGAGGAAGAAAAAGAGCAAGAGGAAGATGAAGGTGATAATGGTGGAATTCACCCTAAAAGTCTTGAATTAGGAGATGTTTTACCCTTAGAAGTGACCATAGCTTCTATCATAAAAAGAATACAAGACTGAGGTGAGATGACCCAAAAAGAAAGAAATAGACATTATTTTACTTAGTACCACACCACGAAGGACAAGAGTAAAGCAAATTGCTCATAAGAACCGTGGCAAGAAGGAAAAGGTATGTGAATACAAGTTTTAAATACTATATTTTGGAGTTTTTATAATTGATGTAAGTGATACAAATACTAAATTGCATCAAAAAAAATACTACATAGTTGATCTAAAGTACTGGATATGTGTATTGTATTTTTTATAGGAAAAGATGAAGGATGTGTAAAATATTAAGTTTATAGACATTAGATCTGTAGACTATAATTTATCAGATACTGAGGACTTCTTTAATCAATTTTAAGGACGAACAGATTATAGAGGGCGGTCCAAGATATTTGATAAAGATAGAAAAATTATTAACTCATATATGCAATGAGATAAAATAGAGTAATTATAGTAAATACACATTATTTTTTTATAATAATTTTATGATTTGAGTAACATGATGAATTATTATTGTAGTGTTACTGCTTGGGAAGGGCCTGATCTTCAAATTAGAGGACATGTGTTTTGCAATCTGTTATTCAAAAAAGAGTTGAGGTTAGATTTAATTGATTGCTACATGAAGATTTGTGCAGCCCTTTATTTAGAGAAAATGTGATCCCAATATTTAGTGTTTGACTCTGTATGTATAGGTATGTAGTGTTTATTTTGTATTTTCAACTACAAATAACTTAATTTAACACGTTTTAGCATTAATTGTTGGCAAAAACAAAATTCTGAGAGAACTTTAGAAAGCAAATAAGAGGTGTACTATGAAGCAAGACAAAATTTCAAAATTTATTGGTCAATTTAGCACACGCAAGTTCCTAGAAGAGCTAAATTTAGATGTGTTGAACAAGTCCCAATTTATTTTATTCCCCATTAATAGCCATTATCACTGGTTCCTCCTTGTGTTGGACATGATTAAGAAGAAGTTCATACAGATGAAGTCATCTTAGTCTCCCCAAACAAAAGCAACAACAAAAGATTTTGTAAGTTCGCTTATATTTGTGATACATTTATCCAAGCATTTGAATAAAAAGTAACAAATAAGTTTGTGGGTAAGTTTTTAACTGGATACTTGAAACACTACTTTGGGTATATTATGCTGCAAAAAGAAGTGCAAGTATGTTTTAGTCGCCAACAAAATGGGGACTTGGACTGTGGAGTTTATGTATGCCTTTTGACTGAGTGTTATGCAAGAAACATGAAGGATTTCTAGCATTATGCAAATGAATGTTCTATGGATGCATATCAAGCACATATTGTTATAAAAATTCTAACTGATGAGCATGGTTTAATGTGCTCTAGAGAAGAAGAATGATGATCGAATGGTTATTATTTGGATGAATTGACTATTTTTTTATTTTGTATTTTAGCATTTCTAAATTCTTACTAGATAACATTTATAATTTGTGTATTTTGGATGATTAGAAATGGATGGTGTTTACAATTTATAGTATAATGTAGAAATCTATTTATAAATAGATGCTGGTAACAATATATATGTTACAGGTTAGTTCAAAATAAGTACATGTGTAATAAAACTCAACATGCATGAATGCAGAAAAATCAAGTACATAAATACAAAAAATTAGTAAACAAAATTAACAAATTAAATATGTTTATGCAGTTTTAGAGTATATAACTGTCAAAACTAGGTACTTATTTGTGAAGTTTTTGTATCATTCTCATAACATAAGGGATTTAGTTCAATTCGGTCTAATTTGACCGTTATGTGATCATAAAACCATGACATATTAGTCTTAGAACTCATATAGTCATGATATGTTCACTGGTTATTGATGGTTGTGACAGGAGGATTCATTTAGCTCATGCGTTAATGGTTTATATTACTATTTATAAGAGTGCAAGTGATTGGATGTGTGTATTTGAGTTTCCAACCATTTCAATATATACTATTACAACCATTTATTCAATAAATTATAGTTTTATCGTGTTAGTATGTCTTATGTGTCGTTCTACGCATCGAATTGAACCTCATCTTGGCCTTTGCAAAGCAAGTACATAAATACAAAAAATAAGTACACAATATTTGTAAAGTAAGTACATAAACATAGTTCTGGAGTGCATAAATGCCTATACTAGGTACTTTTTGCGAATTTTTAGTATTATTCTCAGCACATAAGGGATTGAGTTTAATTTATCCTAATCTACAATTGCGCGATCATAAGACCACGACATATTAATCGTAGAACTCATAGAGTCATGACATATTCACTAGTTTTTTTTATAGTGGTGTCAGAAGGATACATTTGCCTCATTCATCAATAGTTTATACCACTTTGAATAAGAGCGCAAGTAGTTGGATGTAGGAGTTAGAGTTCCCAACCGATAAAATACATACTATCATGATTATTTCTTCAAAAAACTATAGTTATGTCGTGTCGAGATGTCTTATGCGTTGTTGCACATATCGAATTGAGCCTCATCCCAGCCTTTGAAAAAGCAAGTACATAAATATAAAAAAATAAGTACACAACATTAAAAAATTAAGCACATAAACATAGTTGTAGAGTACATAACTATTAAAATTGGGTATGTTTGCACCAATTTCCATTATTATTCTTAGCACATAAAAGATCAAGTTCAATTCAGTATAATCTAGGCATTGCATAATCATAAGACTATGACATATTAGTCATAAGGCTCATATAGTCATGATAGGTTCACTAGTTTTCAATGGTGGTGTTCGGAGGTTTCGTTTAACTCATGCATCATTGGTTTATACTGCTATGAATGAGAGTGTAAGTAGTTACATGTGGGTGTTTGAGTTCCCAACCATTTCAACATGTACTATCATAACCATTTTTTTCAATAAATCATGATTTTGTTGCATTAGCTAGTATGCCTTATGTGTTGTTCCATACATCAAATTGAGCCTCAACTTAGCCTTTATAACAGCAAGTATAGAACATATGCATAATAGGTACACAATATTAGCAAATTAAGTACATAAATGCAGTTCTGGAGTACATAAACTGAGTACTTTCTGTAGATTTCTAGTATTATTCTTAGCACATTATGGATTTAGTTCAATTCGACCTAATTTGTCTATTGTGTGATCATAAGACCATAGCATATCATTATCAGAACATTACGGATTTCTAGTACCATATATGAATGATTTCACACTATTGTAAATAAGAGCATAATTGGTTAAATGTGTGTGTTTGAGTTCCTAACCATTTCAATATATGCATATCCTAACTATTTCTTCAACAAACCATCATTTTGT
Organism: Jacaranda copaia; assembly: GCA_014898725.1. Classification (NCBI taxonomy): domain Eukaryota; kingdom Viridiplantae; phylum Streptophyta; class Magnoliopsida; order Lamiales; family Bignoniaceae; genus Jacaranda; species Jacaranda copaia. The sequence continues at coordinate 717,495 of JACGDI010004765.1, read as the reverse complement.
TGCGTTTGGGTAACTTATGAGTTGTTCCATGAATTAAATTGAACCTCATCTTGGCCTTTAGAAAGCAAGTACATAAACACGAAAAATAGGTACACAATATTTGCAAATTAAGTACATAAACCCAATTCTAAAGAATACAAATGCCAGTATTGGGTTCTTTTTCGTTAATTTTCGATATCATTCTTAGCACATAAGGGATGTAGTTCAATTCGGCCTAATCTAGCCATTGCATGATCATAAGACCATGATGTATTATTATCAACACATTAGAGATTTTCGGTTGGATGCAAATGTTTGTGCTCCAAAACATTTCTACATGTGCCAATCCAAACTATTTGTTCAACAAACCATACTTTTATTGCATCAGGGTGTATTATCTATAGTTTCACGTATCGAATTAAGCCTCATCTTAGCTTTTGGAAAGCAAGTATATAAACACAAAAAATAAGTACACAACATTGGCAAACTAAGCACATAAACGCAATTCTGGAGTACATAACTGCTAATATTGGGCACTTTTTTTAGTAAATGAAAAATTAATCTAGATAATAGCTATAATGTAAACCTTTCCAATAGTTGAAAAGAACACTCGTTCATGATTTCTTTCACATTAAAACGATAATACAATATGTCCATACTTTACAAAGTATAAACCAAAAGTAATTCTATAAAAAAATTTCGATTAAAATATAATATAGTACAAATACTACAACTTAACATGTCCTCTAGACAAGGATGAACTTAGCAACTACCATAAGTATGTGTGCATTGTCTATTTATAATCCATCTTTTTTTAAATCTTTTTCTTCTTTGCTTCCTCTTTTTCCTAATTGAAGAGAAATTAAATCAATCAAAGTATTATTTATAAGTAATGACAAATAGTAATATAAGTATAAATATACAATAAAACGGTAAACAAATCTATCATTGTATCAATTTGGACTGAACAGTAGGAAAGCGACTTTTATTCACTAGAAGCACATGCTTGCTTCCAAAATATTGCATCATTTTGCAATGCGTTCTATCATCTTGTTATACAATAGACATAATTTATGTAAATCCAACTATATAAATCCACAACACAAAATTTATTAAGATCTATCATCTCAAAACTCGTACGACTACTAATGTGCAGATTGTGCAGAAGTATTGGAGTATTAGAGTAGAAGTACTAAATTGCACTAATTTAGTATTAATTAGTGAACTACTAAGTATGAAAAATCTATAAATAAAGTATCTTATTAAGGAGAAAGAACATATAACAATCAGGAACTAATTGAAACATAGCAAAAGTATAACGAAGGATTAATGCAATGAAAATATGAAGAAACTTACCAATACATATAATAGATTTTCTTTCCACATCTTTCCAATTCATTTTTTCGAATAACCATCATATCAATGATCCTCATTTTAAGCAAAATATGTGATCGAATCATATTCAAAATATCATTATCAATTTCCAAAATGACATACGTTTTTGATGTGTGGTAAAATAATGCAATTTATTGAGCTCAAAACTAATTATAGGCCACCTTTTCCTAATATGAAATAATAATTTTATCAAACTCATACCTTCATAAATTGATAGAATATAGAGTTTTCCATTGTACACATAACTTCCTAATACTTGAGTTTTAGTGTATGGGCCACTCAAAGACATTCATATTATGGTCAAATTCATGAATTCTTACCTTTTTCAATGCACAATTAATATATTACACCTCAAAATAAAGCAGCGATAAATGGAGACAAAGTAGCCCTACTTCTTGCTAGTATGTTGTAGCCGATTATAGAAAAAAAAAAAAAAAAGGAGAAAGAAGCTTCTTCTACCGTGGAAAGATGAATAGAAAACAGATGGGCAAGAGAGAGAGAACTAAGGTCATTTCAATCATTTTAAGTAGGTAGGGAGTGAACCCAAAATTGAACTTTGAATTGGTGAGTTAGAATTAAGAAAAAGGTGGGTGAGGACTAAACACAAAAGTGAAAGTGGATTTGCAAATTTATAAATAAGTTTCCCTTTTAGTTTTATGCCTTTGCCTTATTTAGCTCATTCTTTCTAATGGCAATCTTAACTCTAAGGGCCTGTTTACTTCTTTGGATGGATCAGGATGAAAGCCCACATCCTTTTTTATCTTTTATTTTTTTTAATTGATGATGGCCTAGTAGAAAAGCAATGACCCACAACTATTTGCATAAAATGGTGGATAAGGCATCCTGGCCCAAAGTTGTGATTAAAATGTCCAATTGATAGCCTTGGTGCGATGATGTTTATAAATTACAATTTTATTCTTTTTTCTACAATACTCAACCTAGGTACTTTTTCTTTCTTTTTTTTTTTTTTTCTCTTCTTTGAGATAGCAAATGCAAAAATTATTGTTGTGAAGAAAAATTATATTAGGTATTATCTTTTGAGAAAAGAAAATTTTATTATAAATTTCCTTTTATACAAATTGTTGTTTAATTAATATTATCATATTAAAATTATTTTTTATTATTATTATTATTGTTATTATTATTATTATTACCACCACCACCACCACCACACCAATATAGTAATTAAACAAAATGTATTTATCTTAAAAATAATTGAAAGATATATATAGTTATACTTGAAGTAATGATATTGATAATAAAAAAATGTACCCTAAATTCTTTGAATTTCAAGATTTTATTTCATATGTAAGGATGTTGTGTTGGAATGGAGAAAAATTAATTTCTCTATGTTAACTAGAAAAATAAATAAATTTTTTAATTGAGGGCATTTTTGTCTTTTTAAATTTATCCTAGTAATATCTTCCATCAAAGTAAGCATTCAATACAATTATCCACTTTTATCATTCTTAGCATCCCACAAAGTAAATATAATTTTAAAAATATAAAATTATCCTAATCCTACTTTTCATCCTTTAATTCATCTCATCACTTTACATCCCATATCACCAAGTAAATGGGGAATAATGGTTAGTGAAAGTGGCAAAAGTAATTACTTAACTTTCCATAATCAAACTCAAATTAGATGATTTTGTCAAAAATATAAATGATAGACAAACTACACTTATTCGTAAATGTGCTCAAATGGTGATTGAGAATAAATAGAACATTATGAATAAACTCATATTATAATAAAGCTTGAACTCTTTGACTAGATTTTTTATATGAAGCTTAAATAATTTTAAAACACGAACATAATTTTAATTCATTTGTTCATTGTCAACATCCAGGTCGCAACAGTATTACGCAACTCGTGTATTTTTTTCATGTTGACTTGTAAATAAAATTGGCAAGATAGACTAAGATTTTTGAATTAATTAAGTTAATTGCACAAAAAGTACTTCTAATCTTTTATTCTAGATTCAAGTAAATTAATTATTATTTATTTATACCCAACAAAATAAAAAATTTCACAACTCAGGCTAATAATCATCTCTCATTAGGTTAATAGTCATAGTAAAATTTTATTTATTTTGAATAAAATGGCAAATGGATAATCAAACAGAATATGGACTACATTGGCATTTGGTACTTCATGTTACACTACCAAAAAAATTAGTTTTACTGACCATTACATAGTGACTCCTCCAAGCGGTCATTGATTTGTGATCGATTTTATTCAAAACTTTAAAAAAAAATAGTAATGGATTAGTGACCAATTTGTGATGGAATTAGTGACCCCAAAGATTGCCATCACTAATCAGTCATTAAATTAGTAACTTATTTTTCTTGGGTCACAAACACGGTCACTAAATTAGTGATTGATTTTTCTTGGGTCACAAATGCGGTCACTAATTTTTCTTGGGTCACAAATGTGGCCACTAAATTAGTGATTGATTTTTCTTGGGTCACAAACGCGGTGACTAAATTAGTGACCGATTTCTCTTGGGTCACAAATATAGTCATTGATTTTTCTTGGGTCACAAACATGGTTACTAAATTAGTAATTGATTTTTTTGGGTCACAAAAGCAAACACTGATTTTTCTTGAATCACAAAAGTGGTCACTAAATTAGTGATCAATTGTTCTTAGATCACAAAAGCGGTCATTAAATAATTATATAATACTTTAAGTTAATTAGATAACTTCTTATATTAATAAAATTAATTTTTCTAATTAACTAAATAAATTATTATATTTTTATGATTAATAAAATTAATTTGTTTAATTATATTATATTTTTATAAATTATAATTTAAATAGATAAATATTACTTATATAATTAGATAATACATTTAAATAAGTTATTGTTTGTATAGTCAAATAAATTTTTGGTATAAGTAAATAATATATTTTTAATTTAATAAATAATGTCACACGTTACAGTAATATATAATATGAAATTATAATATGAAAATAGTAATACCTATTAATTATTAATCATACCATTTCTTAAAATTTTACAAATTTAATTATAATCTAATATTAACATAATAATATATTAATTTAATAAATTAGTTTTAAATAATTATTTTATTTATTGCTAAATAATTCATCTAGCAAATAATATATTAATTCTTTAATGCTTTAAGTTATTCAAATAACTTATTACATTAATAAAAATTAATTTATTTAATTATCTAAATCAATGTTCAATAGTTTTCATAAAAATCTAATTTTTTAAAATTTTATTAAAATGTAATATAAAATATTTACTACCAAGGTGTGAATCAAGTCATATATAACTAACTAGTGAAAAATTAAATTTTGAATTTAAAAATTAAGAAAATTAATTATTATAATTTAATAAAAAATATCAAAATAAAATATAAAACAATAAAAAATACAAAAATCACATGACTAAACCATAACCCATTTTACATTTCAATTCCCACCCTTCCCTCTATTCTCAACACTCAGCAGCTAGGTACACTTCTTCCTTTTTTCTATTTTTTCTTTCTTTTTTTAGTTTTCGTGCTGGCACCTTTGCCGACGAGATGATCGGAGCTGGGATAGAGAACCCAGTAGCAATTGGAACCATTTTAGCTGCTACTAAGTTTGATTTTTCCAAGTCCCAGCAGCAACTGGTGTTGGAACCATTCCAACTGTTGCTGGGTTTGGTTTCAACTTTTTTTTTTTGAATTTTTTATAATTAAAATAATTTTAATTTTCATAATTAAAACTATTTTTTATTTAATTTTGCAGGTTCAAAATTTTGCATTTGGGGGCATTGTAAAAAGTTAATTTATTTTAATGTTAAGTTATAATTATTTAAATTGTGTTTATGAATTATGTAATCAATATTTTGTTTCTTATGTTTCCTTATACATTTACTAAAAGTTACACATAAATAATATGAATTGTGTTTATGAATTATGTAATCAATATGTTTATTATGAAGTGTAGTTCTAATTTTGCATTTTGGGGCATTGTAAAAAGTTAACAACAATGAGAATGCAAAATTATTTTAGTGTTAAGTTATATTCATATGAATTGTATTTATAAATTATGTAGTCGATATTTTATTTATTATGTTTCCTTATACACATACAATAAGTTACTCATGAATTATATGAATTGTGTTTATGAATTATATAGTCAATATGTTTATTATTAATTATGTTTATGAATTATGTGTATGAATTATACTTAATTATTGATGATTATAATTTCTATAATTATATGATGGCCTCAATAATATTGCAGAAAATATATCTAATAATTGAAGTTGGATGTGACAACGACTTGATGCAAATGGTTTTCTATCTGATGAGTTTGATAGAGGGGCTAATGAATTTTTAGACTTTGCTCATTCTCTTCTTGAGATTGTTGACTATGGTTGTATAAGATGTCCTTGCTCAAAGTGCCATAATATGAGATTTGAAAATCGTGATACTGTACATTATCACCTTAAAAAATATGGATTTGAGCATGGTTATACTACATGGGATGCACACGGGGAACCTTGGATCCAAAGTTCTGTTGGGGAACAATCTAGCTCTAGAAATAATGAAAATATTGGGATGAGAAATATAGTTATAGATGCTGCATGATATAACTTTGGTTGGGAATTTGATAGGGATGAACAACCAATGAATACTGAACAACCACCAAATTCAGATGCCCAAAATTTTTTTGATCTATTAAATATGCTAAAGAACTTCTATGGCATGGTTGTAGGAAGCATACTAGACTGTCAGCAGTTTCTCAATTATTAAACATTAAATCTAATTTTAACTTACCACAATCATGTGTTGATCATATCATATCGATGATGAAAAGTATGATGCCAAGAGATGAAACTTTCCCGAGTAACTTGTATGATGTAAAGAAGATGGTGACAAGGCTTGGTCTAGGTTATGAAAAAATTGATGTTTGTGTTAACAGTTGCATGTTATATTACAAAGAGAACATAGAAAAAATGAGATGCTTAATTTGTGGTCATGCTAGATACAAGCCCAACACCCCAGCTTCCAAAAAAAATGTGCCTTACAAAGTGTTATGCTACCTACCTATAACTCTTTGACTCAAATAGCTTTATATGTCAAGAAAAACGTCTAAGGAAATGACATAGCACTGGACAAATTAGTGTGAAGATGGTAGCATGGCACACCCTGCATATGGTGAAGCATGGAAATGTTTTGATTGTGCTCGTCCTTTATTTTCATTAGAACCATGCAATGTTCGTCTAGGATTATGCATAGATGGTTTCACCCCCTTCAATAATAATAGTACTCCTTATTCTTGTTGGCTAGTTATGCTAAATGTGTATAATCTTCCTCCAGGAATTTGCATGGATGAACCATATTTATTCTTGAATATAGTTATTCCAGGCCGTAAATCTCCTAGGAAAAAGCTAGATGTATTTTTGTGTCCTTTAATTGATAAATTGAAACAGTTATAGAATGAAAAAATTAAAACTTATGATGCATTTAGACAACAAAATTTTATGATGAAAGGAGCTCTATTATGGACAATCAATGATTTTCTTGCTTATGGTATGGTTTCTTGTTGGAGTACTCATGGAAAGTTGTCGTGTCCATATTGCATGGAGCATACAAAATCTTTTTGACTACAAAATGGGTGGAAGTAGTCATGGTTTGATTGTCATAGATAATTTTTTCCTCTTCGTCACACATATCGAGGACAAACTAATATGTTTATGAGAGGTAGACGTGAAAAAAATCCTCCCCCTCTGCGTTTGTCAAGTGGAGAGTTCATGAAATGTATATCTTAGTTTCCCTTGTAAACATATGATAAGGATGGCAACCTTAATCCTTTGCCTGGATTTGGTGTTACACATAATTAAGTTAAAAAAAGCATATTTTAGGAGTTGTCTTATTGGTGCACGAATCTTATTCATCATAATTTGGATGTGATGCATATAGGAAAAAACATATTTGAAAATGTCTTCAACATCGTTTTAAATGTAAAAGAGAAGTCAAAGGATAATGGAAATGCACAAAGGTATATAGATCTTTATTATAATCGACCTAAGCTCCATATATTTTATGATAATAGAGAAAAACTTTGGAAGCCTAAAGCTACTTATACATTAAGTGCTGAACAAGTAAAAGAAGCTTGCAAATGGGCCAAGGGCTTGAAACTTCTTGATGGCTATGCTTCAAATACAGCCCAGTGTGTAGATGGAAAGGAGTCAAATTTTTATGCAATGAAAAGTCATGATTGCCATGTTTTTATGCAGAGGTTGATTGTAATTGCTTTTCGTGACCTTTTGCCTAAACCTGTGTGGGAAGTAAGATCAAAGTTGGCTATTTTCTTTAGGGACATATGCTCAACTATTTTGCATGTGCAATATATGGAACAACTTGAGAAAAATATTGTTGACATTCTTTGAAAACTTGAAAAAGATTCCCACCAACATTCTTTGATGTGCTGGAACATTTTTTGATCCACTTGGCCTATAAAGCTAAAGTTATTGGGCCAGTACAGTATTGATGGATATATCCATTTGAAAGTTATTATCCCTATATATTTTCAAAAGTCATTTAATTAACACAAATTATCTTATGCTTAAACTTTAATATTTGAAAATGAACTATGGTGTAGATTTTTGTGCCGTTTAAAGCAAAAGGTCAAAAATCGAGCTCATGTTGTAACTTCTACTATAAAAGCTTACATCATTGAGGAAGTTGCAACATTCTGCTTATTGTACTTTGATTCCATTGTACAAATAAGACTAAATGAGGTACCAGAAATGATAATGGTGGAGAGATGGATCTAATCGGGCTTCTTTCCATCTTTTGTCATCCAAGGAGACCTCTTGGGGTCAAAAAAAAGGTCAACTGTTTAGAAATGATGATGAATATATGGCAGTATATAGATATGTTCTACTAAATTGTTTAGAGGTTGTTTCTTTAGCAAAGTAAGTTCTCTCTACAAAATTCATGAAAATAATAAAAATCTTGAAAAGATTTAACTTTATAAATATATCTTGGGTGTTTGTAGCATTTTTGATGAAGAGATGTCTAGATAATATCCATATATAATGAACATGGAATTAGGGAGATTATGAGATACAAAATTTCCACAATGGCTTCAACACTATGTAAGTATTAAACATTCTATTTTTAAATAATATCATTGGTTACATAAGAGTATAATAGTTAAAGTCTTGGAGTAGGTGATGGATGGATCCCACATGGTTGGAGAGAACATTAGGCAAATAGCACAAGGCCCAAGTCGATGGGTTAAAAGTATAATGGTTATTTTGTGAATGGGTTCAAGTTCTACACAATCAACTATAGGCAACATAAATCAACCATAAATAGTGGTGTTTGCATGTGGGGGAGCTCCTGGAGCAATAATGAAGTTGATTATTATGGCATGTTAGAAGAAGTGTTGAGCTAGAATACTTTGGACAAGGAAACAAAGTGGTTTTGTTCAAATGTCATTGGTATGACTTGTCTAACAGAGGGATCAAAGTGCACTCACAATTTGGACTTGTTGAGATCAATCATCAAAGGAAGCTTAACATAAATGATCCTTTTATAATAGCTCAACAAGCACAACAAGTGTACTATACAAGTTTTCCATCCATGAATAGAGAAAGACGTGATTGGCATGCAATGTGCAAAATAAAAGCAAGAAGGAGAATAAATATCCCCTCTACTTTAATGCAAAACCAAGCAAATAAAGCTAGTGTTGAAGGTCCATATCAAGAAGATAAAGTGGGTACCTTATTTGAAGTTCCAATTAATGTTGATCTTGATAATTCAAGCATCTTAGTTGATAATAATGCAAATTCAATAGAAATACATTCTGATGAAAGTTGGTGTTCAATCCCATTAACGAGAAACATAATGGATGGAGAAGATAAAGAATTAGAGGAAATAGAAGGAGAAGATAGTGAACAGGAAGTGAAATTTGAAGATTTTGATTCAGCAAGTGGTGAGGATGAGGTAAATTGGTGTCATTATTGAATGTTATAACTTTTGACGAATAATATGCAATATTATTTGTTTGTTTGATTGTATTGTATATCAAAATCATTTCTTTTTTTGCTCATTTTATTTTACACTATATCTCATTACTTAACTTGTTGGCTAATGTTATTGTTTAATTATGTTGGATGACGACTAGAGGCAAAGGTATCAATGGGAGAGGTAGAGGTAGACATGGCCGAGCACAATTTGATGCACGTGATGAGATTCCTCATATGGAGCTACCTACTTCATTAGTTGAGGTAGAGGATAGTGTTCCTTCTTTAGAATATGAGGAGCATTTATTGTCTCCAAATCATAAGATAGAGCAAGAGAGACAATCAAGCGAAGGCCAAAATTCATGTCATGGAAGGGCAAGGGGTGAAACACAAGGAATCCATGCACCTAACAATCATGATAGCTGCACTTTTATATAGTGAAACCACAATGGGTATGTTCTTCACCTTTCTACATTGATGTATAATTTATTATTATGAGGGATCTAAAACATACTTATTCAATAATATTTATTTTATCCATCTTCTATTATTTGTCAGCTTTATAACATGGGTCTATGGCCAACTTGGGAGCAAGTTCTCAAGATAGGAAGGAATTTCTTTATGAAAAATTTAGAGTAAATTATTTTTTTTATTATATAATGTTTTGCACAATAACAATATTAAATTATGCAATTAAACTTTCTAATATTAATTTTGTCTTTTCTTTGTGTATTTGACGTAGGAACATTTTGTGTAGCTTCCTGAACATGAAACTGGTATTAGGCAGTCAAGAGAACAAACCCACAAGAGAAATTTTAAGAACATCATATACCGATATAAAAAGAAAACAATAGTTGAAGTCGAAGTTGATGACCCAAGAGATATTAAAAAGGTTGTACCTAAAAACATGCAGACAAGTGATTGATTGGGAAGCAATTTGCACCTTGCATATGAGTTCACCAAATTATCAAGAAAGGTGAAAAAAAGCAAGGCTAAATAGATTGACAAAAAAAGATGGGTCAATAACCAAGCACACTGGCGGCTCTATTTCTTTTGCCGAGCATGCAAGGAGAATGGAGGTTAATTTCTTTAATTAATTTATTGTTATTTTTATTTATCTACTACAACTTTTAATATTAACTAGTTTAATGTAGACACAACATGGTAGACCGATTATCTAAATCGAGCTTTATGAAAGGACACATAGAAAAGCACAAGGAAAAGATGAACATGTTGATACAAAATCTAAGAGGATCCAAGTAATTACAGGAATATTATCCATATAGTCAAGTTAGTAAACAATTTCAAAGTAAGTAGTATGAAATATTTTATGGAATTTGTAGATGTAGCATTACATTTGTTTGTAGATTTATTTCGCATGAATAGCATCAAGTTAGGATTGTTGTGATATATGTGATATATATTATATTATATTATTGAACTAAATATATGAATATTTTGATCTAGTGGTTAATAAGTTACTGCATGAATAATAGGTTAAATGTTTGAACATCAAAACCAAATGTATTCCCCCAAAATTTGACTTTTGTCACATAGAAACATAATTCGTACAAGTTACTTAATTAGTGCAATAAAGCTTCGTTTATATTTAAGCATATTATTCAGACTATATTTAAAATTTAGTAATTGTGTTTCTAATAATTGGATGTTTAAATAGAATGAATATTGTGAAGAATACATTAGTCAACATAGCAACAATCCTACTCCTGAAAGCTCATTTGATGCTAAAAAATGGCTTGAGATCAGTAGTGGTCCAAGCAAGGATAGAGTGTATGGCTTTGGAAACACTTACCACTGCTGTGAGCTTGTTGCTACTGGGACTTTCTCGGATTTACCATATACAACATCTTCACCCACCTTTGTGAGTCAGAAGCAACTATAAAAAGCAATTGATCAGGAATTAGCTCAGCAAAGAGAAGAAGTAGCAACCAGAGGAGCAAGCATTATGGGGCAGACTATGAGGGTGAGAGAGAAGGCATTGAGGCTAGTTGAAGAATCAAAGGTAAGAGAAGAGGCTTTGATGAGGACATTAGGAGTGATGATGGAAAAATTAAATTCAATAGAATGTACTTCTTCCTCTCGTAGGGAAGAGAGTAATGGTGGGAAAGACAAATAACTTTCTTTAAATTAAACTTGACATTCTTGAATTTCATGAACTTGCTCATGTATGAAAAGTTTTGTTGTGTTTATGGATTTGTATACCATATTATTGAATTTCTGTTATTATTTTATGTTATTTGGAATATGATTTATGTTTTAAATGATGTGGTTTTAAATTGTTATTAATGAGAACAAAAAATAGGTTGACTAAATATATTAAATTAAGCATTACAAAATAAAAAATTAATAAATCTATGACCAATTAGTGACCCAAAGGTGGTTACAAATCTGTGACCTATTAGTGAACCCAATTACTAGTGACTGCCTATCAGTGATCCCACCAAATTGGTCACTAAGCGGTCCCTAATTAGTGACCTTTTAGTGATCGCCTACTAGTGACCCCCTAAAATTGGTCACTAAGCGGTCACTGATCAGTGACTGACTATTAGTGACCCCACCAAATCGGTCACTATGCGGTCACTGATTAGTGACCGCCTATCTGTGACCCCCCTCCCAAAATCGATCACTAACTGATCATTGATCAATGATCGCTTGTTCACTCTTTTATAAATTATTTTGTGACAAAATGTAAAAAATTAGTGACCGCATGATCCAGTGGTCACAAATTTCAATTTGTAACGAGGGTTTTTGTGACCGCTGTGAGTAGTCACTTACACTATTAGTGATCCCTTTTTTATTGAATTTGTGATCGATTTGGTGGTCACAAAAGCCAATTTTTTTTTGTACTATTAAGATAGTTTGGCATGATAGTAACTAACCAAAAATATCCTTCTTAAAAATTGATTGAATATAGTTCCAAAGAAATTAGTCTAATAAATAATTACATTGATTCAAGGCCTATTACATCAATCTAATCATAATCCAAATAATGGGATAGTATCATAATCACAATTTACCTCCCATGAATAAATAATCAAAATAACAAAAAATTCAATTTCATTAGCATCCAAAATTTAATGTTTATGCATGCATAATTACATGATCTCAATTGCATCATACAAATAATTACAAAAGTGCAATAAAGCAAGAAATTCATAAATATATTATAGGGTGGTTCATCTAATGATCAACTACACATGAAGATGGAACATATACATATACATAATTTTGACCCATAAAAATATTTGCATACAACCATTTTGCACAAAATATGCCAAAAACATTTTCTATTAGTTCCTAACAAAATCAATACATCTAAACAATAGGGTCAAAAAATATCTCTCTCTATTATCTTATGCTCGTTTTGGGCATATAATTTGTTCTTTTGAATAACTTATCACTCTATATAATATGATATAAAAATTATAATAAACATCCAAAAAAATCTTCCATTTTAGGCAAAAAAGAATTATCTCCACAAACTCAATTTTCAAACTAAAACTTAAAAATAAAAAATCATATATTCCTCATTTTTTAAGTATGTTTTTAAAGAGTAATTATATATCATTCAAAATTTTTTCTCACGCTCTAATATATCATTTTGGAATGCTTTTCATGTTCTATAAGATGATAAAAAATTATAAAATAAAAACAAAAAAATTGGGTTCAAACTTTTTCTTGTAATTTAAAAAATAAATATATACTTAGGTTCAATTATTAATCTATTTTTCATCAAATTTTAACTACATGATCTACGTGCCTAGGTCTATAGATGATGAAAAATTCATGCAAAAGTTTTATAATTCTAAGAACTGTACGCATTCTAATTTTTGTTTAAGCATAATATAATTTTATATAATTTGTATAAACAAATCAATGAACGAGTCTTATTGGTTCTGATAGTACTGTTGAAAATATTTAAACACAAAAGAACAATATCCGCATAATAATTTTGAAATGAGTGGTCACCTGTTATTTTTTATCAATGGAAGTTTTTGAAACGCCACCCTAGGACAATGTATGCGGTACGCTAACAAGCATTTATATACACATAACCTCCACATCTTTAACTTTGAATAGCTTCCAATCAATCTCTATCACCTTGAGGGACTGGTGCCAAAGGTTCACAAGTTCATGCACCTTAAACTTTCGGAGATAATTTAGTGACACTCCAAAAAAAATTGATAGAAAAAACTAATGAATGTGGATGAAATACGTAGAGAGTAAATACTAAAGTTGCATTTGAAATTTATAGGAAAAAAGCATTTTTATTGGTGAATCTCCAGGATTCCAACCCAACAAGGAGTATCAATAATGATATGATAATGATTCTCCTCACACAAGTAATATTTATCCTTCTAGATATCAATGAGTGTTCCCTATATAAGGAAGACCTTCAAATCCATCAATGAATGTTGGCCATCTAGATGTGGACATGATCTTCCTACACAAGGAAGAGGCCTAATCTAACAAGAACTATAATCTTGTTCAAGTGTAGATCAAATCTATTCAGATATGGCTGTCTATTGAGTTAAGAGTTGAAAACCTAACTCAATTTGTAACATTTACCAACCAAATAATGAAAATATATTTTCTTTGAACATCTATCCTTACACAACCAGCAATCAAACAATATTAATTGGAATTTTTATATAATTGCCTTATATATTTACCTCGAATTTATCCGGCACAATCTCATTAAAGCAATCCAACGCACGTGAAGCATAATAAAAATGTGAAGGTTATCAGTAAATATTGCCGTGACAATTTAAGGATAATGAGCATATGAGAAGAACAGGAAACAAGATTCAAGGCAATTTTTAAACCCGTCCAATGAAAGTTGAGCTTTCCTTAATTATTTGATATCGTGGAGATATGGGAAGTTATCTATTGGGAAATTTTTCTACAAATATACTGGGATGAATATAATGTGTTCCACACTTAATTTTCAAAGCTTAAATATGACCAAAGAGGCCAACAACGTTTAACCTTGGACTTTGTTGGGTGATTATGAATTGTACTTTTGGTTAGCCGTTGATATTATAAATTCCTAATGCACCAATATTTGAAGGTTTTATTTCAGAGAGAGAAAATCTATGTTCTTTTTTTTTTTTTTTTTTTTTTTTTTTTCCCGCTTTCTTTTCGTGCCGGCCTAAATAGAGGTAGAAGTCAGACCCAGATTCAAGGTCGCCACCAAGGTAAATTTTTACGGAGTTCTTAATTGGCAAACTAGAAAGATAAAAAGTGATGCCTGAGTCAAAAATGTTGGGCTTTATTATAGTTCACTACAAATTTGAAAACAAACATTAGAAATTAACCACAAAAACAAAGTTCACATTTATCAAACCCCTCAAAAAAGAGTAAAGTAACATTAAAGTACATCCAAAAAAGGAAAAATGTTTATGATGTTTGGAAATTGATTTCTTTGAATTTCTTTACAGTCACTTCAAGGGAACAAAGAATTATAATTTCCTACTAAAACTCAATTTGGCCTTTTGAGATACTTGAATCCCATAGATGAATCAAAGCAATCTAGCTTATCTCTGTACAGATTCATCAATTTTAAAAGCTCAGTCGCCTTCTCTTTTGTTGTTTCACCACAGCCAACTTGCAGCACAACCAATAGCTTCTGAAAAGCCCCAAGTTGCACGGCCTCTGCCAGAGCGTTTTCATTTTCTCCCAAGCTTAGTAGTTTCCAAAGGGTTGAAATGGAAAATTCTGTGGCCGCATCTGATACACGCAAGATCTTCTTTACGACTAATGGGATGGCTAACGCGTTTGTGCACGCGCTTTCTCTTCCCTCTACCAAGCTGCAAATACTATCCAACACGCCTAAAGCCTTCTCACAGATGTTTTTACTGCCATCAACAAGAATGTCGAGAATCAAAGGAATTAACCCTATTTGGACAAACCTTGATGTGATTATGTGACTCTTTCCTTGTAATAACATCATGTGGTGAATGATCATTAAGCAGGCCTGTGTAGCTTTAGGGCAAATTGGTACTTTCACAATCTGGAGCAATGTTTCTTCAATTCTCTCAATTTCCACTAGACCATCCACACAACTTTGATCTGCAGAAATCACCTCCCTCAACACGAAAATAACGTTTTGCCTCTGGGAAAGATCTTCATCCTTCAGAAACCACGCCATGCAACGTAGAGACACCATAGATTTCAACTTGGAGATGCCTTCTTCCCCTAGCGGAAAACTCCATGTCAATGCAGACAAGATTTCCATAAGCAAATTCGCATGCCGATCCACTGAAATACGCGCAAAGGAATGGAACATATCTGCCAATACGGTGCCAGTCCCATTACCAACAATGCAACGCTTGTCACGTTCACTTTCTTTGGCTGAATTCTTGATCTTCGTCAGCAATTCTTGGCACTTTTTCTCGTCTCCATCTCGGGTGGCAGCCTCCATTCTCAAACAGATCTCGACCACCTCGTACGGAGTGATAGGAATCCGAGGAGTTGGGATCCTCTCAACTCCATAAGACTTGTTCTCCACGCACCAATCTTGGATCATCTTTCTTATGGCGTGATTTGGGATTTGATCAAAATTTCTCAAGACTTGATTGGTCACTGGGCAAGTTACATTCCCGGCGTCGATCCACTTCTCGATGCTCTCTCGATCGTACGTTATTCCCGTGGACAACGACACCGGATCCTTCATCAAATCAAGTGATATGGGGCATCGAAAATGAGTAGGAATTATGAGGTCATTATCTGAATTTATCTCTTTCAAGGCCTCTCTTTTGCTGCGGCCGCCTCGCCTTCGCCTCCACAAGAAAGTCATGATGTCTGAGTACAATATAAATCCAAGGAAGAGATCAAGATCTGTTGTTTAGCAACAATAGATGAATATATGGTTTGTGCGTATAATGCTAGAATTGGGGAGAGAATTTGATGGGGTGTTTTTGTTACTAAGTAGAGAGCTTATATATTGTAATATGAGCTTATACATTGTAATATTGCTGTGATATATATGGGAAAGGGACGAGTAGGGGTCAAAGGCACTTAATAAGGTAGGAATTAGGGAAAAAGAGAAATTTGGAATTCGGAACGATTCAAAATCGTGGGATATGGAAGGTTTAACGTTGTAGTATTTGAATTGAATTTTTGACTGTTGAATGTTTGAAAATGGAAGTCCATTTGTTTCTTAATCATCATAATATACGGATAGAACAAATGAAAGGGTTGGCTAAGGTTTGACTTGCTGACCCGGTCAGGGTTCAGCGCGGGTACTCCGCGGCTGACCAGATCTTTTTTCATTTTTTGATTTTTTATTATTCAAAACAACTCAAATTCCATTTTTAAATGCAGGTGTGAAGGGAACCCGAGTAAGAAATCCGGTGCACTACTTTTGTTTTATTTCATGTCGCATCTTATAATAATACCAGTTCAAATTAAATATGAATTTCAGCTCCACACAAAATTTGAAATTTTCTCTCTCTCTCTCTCTCTTCCTCTTCCTTTTATTGTTTTTTTTATTTTTTGTATTTTTTAAGAAAAGGAAAAGAAAATAAAAGAAGACCACCGCCTTGTTATTTTCCAAACGTCACCACCAATCACATTTTTAAATAAAATTGCAAAATTTGGTGTCTGTTTCTTGCATGTAACTAGAAGTATAATGGACACAATAGAACACTCCATTTTTCCCTTTATGTTTTTATATAGTAAACGCAGTTTATAATTCAGGCCGCCGATTTAAATATTTTAAATTCTATTAATTGAAATTAATGAATTTATATTAATAAATCCAAACTAACTGATCAAATTGTATTATTTTAATTCTAATATTTTCTCTAATATTTTGAAAGAATGGATAATTAAATTGTAAAACATTTTATACTTTGCTTTGTTGGAGAGAGCAAACTGTAATATAGTTTGACACAACAAAATAATATCATTTATCTATGCTATATTGATGTTGCACGACAAAATAATATCATTTATCGATGCTATATTGATGTTGCATGGGAATAAAGTTAGGGTTCTTTCTTGTTCAACAGGATTTCAAGTTCTTTTTCTTTAGAACACAATGCAGAGAGTTCTCAATTCTCAAAATTTTTGCAAATAATTTCTCATGCCTATTTTTTTTTTTTTCAGCTTAGTATTTATAGTTTTTTTTAATAGCCTTTGGCCCACTTGGGTTCTAATGTTCTTAGTAGATTTAGTTAATTGGGCTCTCTGATCTTTTTATTTATTTATTTAATCAATTAGGCCTTTTTTATTCATTTTATTTTTTTACCATTGAGGATTTAATTTGTCACAATCAAGTTCCCCTATTTTAAATTTAAAAAATTATTTTCATGTTGAAATAATATAAGTTGAATATTAATTTTTATATATCTTACCTTAATTTGTTAAAATAAATTTATTAATTAATTAATTTTCATTAATTGCGTTAAGTGTAGGAATTTGCTTTCACTCAACTTTCATCTAACTTGAAGGCTTTGAAGTCTAATAAGTTTTTTGAGAACATGTCATTGGCAAAATTGCTTTCACCCAAGACTTAGGTAAATTTTATCAAATTGAAAAGAGAGAAAGGGGAAGGCTTTTATTCATCTTTTTCTTATATAATTTTGTTTCATTCTTTCAAAAAAAAGAAAAAAAATTCTCAATCCTTAAAGTCAGCAAATTTTTTTTGGATCATATCGAATTGAGTCATGATAGAAAATAGGTCCAATTTTGAGATAGAATTCATCATGGGGCCTAAGTTCGCAGAAGTGGGGGGAGGAGGTGGTGAGAGTGCCACCAACTGGCTGGTGTAGCCGTTTAGCAAATGCCTTTACAGAACCTATCCTAGGTGCCCGCGAAGCACCTATTTTAGGCAGTCAATTGCTAGTCGTGTGGGAGGTCACCGAATGATGAGTTCAGGTTTCTTTTTCTTAGTCGATTGGCAACATGGTGCTACTTCCCAAAGGGTATTTTATCATTTTTAGTAGTTATTTTTTGAAAGTGGGTTCTCCCTTCCATCGGATCCTTTGTTATTAGAGCTTTTAGGAGGCAGGGTTCTTTGAGTCCCTTTTAATGTGACAAAATCGATGTTAAAGCTTTAAGGAGGTTAGGATATTTAAGTCCCCCTTTAATGTAACATATATATTTCCAATGAATACTTAGTATATTTTCTTTCTATTTATTATTTGTGCATGAGCTTTTGTTAATGCATATTTGCATTCTCACAAAAGAAGATTGACTTAGTAAGGATCTGCACTAGAAAGGCAAAAGAAGGTTCACATGAGAGGCGAATAGTACAGCATCACTGTAGGGAAACATCTCAGCTCCCCTAACTGGTGGTCAAGTAAAGCACATTGCCTTCAGCAGTATGTTAAGCTGAAGCAAATGAGAAGCCTAAAGTGGTATTTTGGACCAAGCAGAAAGTGCACGTGGACCAGCCATCGAGCACTTATTTGAAATTATCTTATGTATTCCATATCAGTGAGGGCAAGGAACTTTTTTTTATTATGGCTTATGATGGTGTTGTGAGGACGTTAACTCACATTGGGATGTTGATAAGACCATATTTCGCATTGATAGCTTGCAAGGCAAAGTGAGTGAGTACGATTAGAGAAAGTTAAAGGTATACTATTTTTCTCAATTGACTAAGCTTGTCATTGGGGACTTTACTTGGGTAAGTATTTGTGTCAACACTTAGTTTGTTGTGTATGTATGTTCTTCTTGTTATTATGTGTAGTTCTTCGATCATCATGCCTTATATCTTTCTGAATACTTGTTTAGAACTTGATTGTGCAAATGTCTCATTGAGTGGAGATAACGGCTGAAATGATTGCACAACTTAAATTGGGGGCTGCCAAATCTACTCAAAAGCATTCATAGAAGAAAAAGGAGTTCGCAAAGCTATTAAAGGAGCATGAGTAGTTGAAGGCATGTTACATGAAAAAGATGAAAATTGAAGAAAGCTCCTAGATTGTTTTTGTTGGGAAAGCATAAATCAGCTCCATTTACGAGGAGGCAATCAAAGAATTCAAATGTTTTGAAGGAGTCTTCATGGCAATTGAGACAGAGGCTATAGTAATCTACGAGTAGATCATTCACGCTTGTCATTGCATACTGTGTGAAGCTGGATGATATCTAGCTGAGGATTTCTTAATTCTAAATCCCAACATCTCAATTAATCTTTCTACTAGAGTGTCTAGAGAATTGTAGAGACTAGTAGATCCTAATGACGCAACTTTGCTAGAATAGATAGATGTTTAGACTAGGAGTAGTAGATATAAGTTTTTACTTTTTTTTTTAGGACTATTTGGCATTTTTCTTCTGTAGAAGTATTTATTTAGTTTGATTTGTTTTGATTTTCTTTCATAAGTCCAGTGTTCGCAGAATTTTGCACTTTATGATGTTAGGAATGTTTACTCCCTTTTTCTCTTAAGAAATTTTTTCTTCCATTCATTCATTTTCATACACTTTGTCAAATATATCGCTTTCAAGTATTGTTGTGCGATTAAAGTGACACGAAGGCAAGTCAACAAGGTGTTTTGTCCTTTTTCTTTATCAATTTTTAATGCAATCCCCCATGAGGAGTTTCATCATAGTTATGCAAAAAGGTGCATGAGTGCAAGTGTGAGCCTCATTGAAAAGTTCTTATCATAATACTTAGTCATTTGAATCAAAGTTATTTATGTGCCTCCCTAGTGAGGTCTTAACATGATCATTAAGTCGTACCATGACATTTTGTTACAAGCCTTATTCGAAGGTCTCAACATTAAAATTAAGTGCCATAACAATGCAAAAATGCTAGCCTCATTCAAAAAGTTTTATTGTAGAAGGCAAGTGTCCTAATGATGTTGGAAACAAATGTCATGTAGGAAAGTTTATTGCTAATGTTGAGTGTCGTGATGATGTTTAACATGTCACCACGTACCCCCAGATGGGTTTGATGATTGATTTTGATAGTCCAACCTCGTATGCCTTAAGTGGTTTATAATAAGCTTATGTGCAACAACCACATACTCTTAGTGGAGCCACATAGTAGATTTACACCATGCATTCTAGTTTATTTGTAAATGTAATTTAATTTAAAGTGATAGGGTATTGGAAGTTTCCTCCAAAAAGGATTTTCAATAGGTTAATGTGTAGCAACCACATACTCTTAGAAAGATTTGCATTGGGTTTATGCATAGCTACAATGTACCCTTAAATGGACTGTGTTAGGGGTTTATGCCAAAATCAATCTAGGGTACTGTCACTTACCTTCTATAATGGTGTATAGGAGGATTTATGATGGGCTTATGTGTGGCTTCCATGTACCCTCTGGGAGATCGTATAGTAGGTTTATGCCAAAAAGTATCAATAGAAGATGCTATCATTAACATTTAGGGAGATTTATGGCTTATGTGTAGCACCACATACTTCCAAAGGTGCCTCCAAAGAGCTTCATTGTGCAAGGTATCATTATAGATAAATCATAATTTGAGACAATAGTGAAAAATTGGTAAAATTTATTCAAATTATTTGAAATAAACAAAAATTTTCACCTCCATATGATTTAACGTTATTCAACTTCAATGTAAATAATTTTGAACTAAAAGAAACCAATACTTAAAAAATGGAAGGAAAATCATAAATAGTAATCATAAATTAACTTAAGGAAAATGTGAATGTGAAAAGGCACCAATGTTAGCATGTTTTGTTATGCTGGGGATGACTCCTTGCACAAGTATTACCATAACGTCAACATTATGAACCACACCACTGCCCTAGTACTTCTTCTTATTGTCTTATAGCTCTTTTGCTTGATCAGTTTTAGGAGTGAAAATATTAACATTCTTTAGGATGTTAGAAAGCATTCCTTGGTGACACATTGAACACTGACAACATCTGTTGTTCCATTAGACATGAGAAACTTCAACTTCATATGGTACATTGACACTACAATATTGAACAAATTCAAGGTAGATCTACCTAAGATGATGTTATAAACTAATGAGGTCTTGACCACCAAGAATAGCACAATCTTCATGACTCATTAGGGATGAATGCCTAAAAAGAAGGGCAAAGGAACTTTTCTCATTGCATTTACAAGATCACCAATAAACTCAATTGAAATAGTGTTGATCTTCTAAAGTTAGGCATTGTCTACTCCAAGCTTGAGAAATACATCATGGAAAAGGATGTTAGCTGAGCGACTACCCACCAGTATTTTCTTTATTAAAAGTTGGCAAGAAAGAAGAAGATCACTAATGCACCATGCATTCTCTTTACCCAAGCTTTAAATCTTTTTCTCCAAAGGTAATGTTGGGCACTCAGGGTTGTACTTTAGTAATTTGTAATATAGGATTAGTTGAATAAGCTTGTATCTACCTCGCTATTTGCACTAATGCC
Source organism: Jacaranda copaia (assembly GCA_014898725.1). Lineage (NCBI taxonomy): Eukaryota > Viridiplantae > Streptophyta > Magnoliopsida > Lamiales > Bignoniaceae > Jacaranda > Jacaranda copaia. The sequence continues at coordinate 695,750 of JACGDI010004765.1, read as the reverse complement.
TTCCTTACAATTGTAGAGTTTACTCCAACTGGTCTTCCTAAAATTAGTGAGATAACATTGGTCGTAAGTAGGTTCTCTTTGTCATGTTGGTGCTACCAATCTTTAGGTTCTTCAAGATTGTTGGCAAAGGACCTCACTTTCTCTAGCTCCTTGATCCTTTTGTGACTACTTGGCCCTTACGCCACATATTCCTTGATGTATCCTCTCTGGATCAACCTCTAAATCTCATCCTTCAAGTGTCTATACTCCTGAATGGTGTGTCCTTGGTCATGGTGAAAGTGGTACTACTTGTTAATTTCTACTTCCTTTTAGGTCTTCCATTATCTTTTGAGAAAAGTATTATTTTGCTACAATGCTATAGCCAAAATCTCTATTTTGGAGATAATAAGTGGAGTGTGGACAGCGAAAGCCACGAGAGGACTATAACCATGATTTTCTTGCTTTTCGTTATTGTTATTGATCCGTTCATCACTCACTTTACATTTCTTGATTTCTTAAAGGTTTACATCTTCTTTAGTCTTGATATATTTCTCTCCATGCACAAGGAGTTCCACTAGAGTCAGGGGTTTTCTGATTTCCAAACTTTTTGATGTTTCAAGTTCAACTAGATTATGCTTGGCATGAGCTATTGGTTAAAATAAGGGATCTCATGTACCGCCTGGATGAAGTGGTTGAGATAGTTTCTCAAGGACTCTTCATCTTTCTACTTGATGGTGATAAATAAGTCGTTATTTTTTATACCTATAGTTGGTGGAGAAATTTTGGAGGAAGTATCAAGCTAAATACTCCTAGCTTATGATGAATCCAACTAGTATCTAATTGAACAACATTAAGGCATGCTTGATGACTATGGTATGAAATAGCTTGCAATATGTGGTCTTTCTCAATTCATAAAGCTCCATTCTTACCATGAAGTTGTCCAACTACTTTTATGGATTTGTCGTACCATTAAACTCCAGTAAGTTGGTTATCTTCATTCTAAGGGAAACACCTCCCCCAAGATAATTGGGGAAAAAAAACATTGCGCTTGGAGAGTGACAATTAAAGGAAACTATTAGCTTTTTGCTATTGAGGGCTATGGCACCAATAAATGAGTTTGGACTTCGGGTAGTTGCTAAGCGGGGGTTTGCTTAGAGGGATGAATGCATGTCCACCTACTAAGGCAATGGGGAAAAGAGTATTATCTCACTATGAGTTGGTTCTTTGCTTTGTTCTCTATTGGGATGATGAGGCCCTCCAACCCTTTGCTTTGTTCTCTATTGGGATGATATGGCCCTCTAGCTCTGGCAAGAGGATTACTATTGTTCCTTTCTCAACATATTTAACAACCGCTTGGCCACAACTTGAGCAGTGATGTTTTCCATCTAGTTCTTCCATGCCTCCTAGGTCGTATGCAAAATTAGATCTTTAGTAAGTGGTGCTCACTACATTGGCATCTTCTCCAATATCGATTACATTTTCTAGCATGATTATGCCATAGGCTAGTGGGTGGTAGGTCTCCACATTTTTCAACCTTAGGACCACTTGTTTGTTAGAGTTCCTAGCTTTGGATCTCTTTAGCATTCTCAATGTTCCTTTTTCTTTGTTTAGAATTCTCACAGACAAATAGAAGGCACTAAGATAATACGGCATGGAAATGGAGCTAGGTTCCTTTTTAGTAATCAACAAAATTTTCAGTTCTTTTTCTCTAGAATGTGATGCAGAAAGTTATCAATTCTCAAATTTTTTATAAATGATTTTTCGTGCGCAATTTCTTTTTGAGACTTAGTATTTGTGGTTTTTTTTCTTAAAAGGCTTTGACCTTCTCAGGTTTTGATGGCCTTCTTGGTAGGCTTAGTGAATTGGGTTATTTGGCCTTTTCTTTGATTTGTTTATTTAACCAATGGCCTGTTTGATTTGTTTTTACCTTTTTTTTACCCTTGTAGACTTAATTTGTCATATCATACATAAAAGAAACTTGAGAGCTCTAATTGCAAATTAACCTCATTTCAAAACAATGGCACTGTAAATTTTTTGTTTTCTTCCAATTTTCTGATATTTTCGTCTCCGATTATTTATTTTTCTATTATTTTATTTTACTTTAACTTTTTTATTTATTCTAAAAATTAAAATAAATATATGAAAATATTTAAAAAAGTATAGTAATATATAAAAGCAATTAAATATTTTAATTCATTGTTATATAATGTAGATTTTAGCTTATGTATTCAATTAAACTGTTATTGTTTAACTGTGACAAACTGTTATTCACCCTAAAAATATTAGATAAATTACTTCTGTCCCTTAATCCCTAGAATTCAAACCACTTCGTCGATTGAGTCGATGTTTATAAGTTCAACCAGTTAGGTTTTGAAGATTATATCCCATATCTAGTCCTTTACCAATATTTATTCAATGGAGAGGCAGCAGTTTCAACATTGTGAAATAATAAAAATGGAATCCTTCATCCTTTAGTTTTGTTTGGCATGTGCCTATTTCTGGCTTCGTATTCACGCGAACCTAAACATGTAAACTTAAACGAGAAAAAATTAATTTGGCTGTCAAGTATTTTTCCTTCTTCATGTTCCCACCGGCCACCCCTAGAATTCTTTCCATACGTCCGCTTCTTGACTCGCAAAAGTATCCTCT
>JACGDI010004765.1:641365-692897 GCA_014898725.1 Jacaranda copaia | reverse complement strand
TATTATTATTATTATTATTATTATTATTATTATTATTATTGTAGCATCTCAAATTTTACCACAAATTAAGACAAAAACTCATAGTTAATATAAAAGAGTATATTTTAAGTATGGTTTAAGGTGTAGGCAAAATTGTAATTTTCGTCCTATAATTATACCTCAAATGGATTTTGGTCTAATAAATTATATAATATCAATTCTAGTCCTATATGTATTAAAAAATTCACTTTTAATCCTTTTTTTCGCCGAAAAAGCTAACGTGGCAGCTGGGCATGTGATAGTTTATTGTTTTTGCCATGTTAGACTGCCAAGTAGGTATTTATCTTTTTCTTGCCTAGTTGGCAATGCACAATCCTTTTGTGTTTTTTCCTAATTTCACATATTATAGAATTTATATATACACACACATATACACATCTATATATATATTTATATATTACATATCATCATTTTTCCTCCAAAACACAATTTTTTTTCCTAAAATATCCTCTACTATTCTTCATTATCCTCAAAACTTGCCCATTTTTTAATATATACACACATACATTATATATATCATATATATTTTTTATTATTCTAATATTAAAAAAATCACTTAATTCCATTTTCACCTCAAAAATTTTATAAAAAAATATTAATTTGACAGCTACAATAAAAAAATATCTCCTTCAAAATATAAACAAATATATCAAAATTTTTCAGAACTAATTTTTAACTATTCCCCAAAACATAACTAAAAATCAATCACATTTTCCAACACAATTTTCTCATTATCCAATAATTCATTTTCCCAAAATACAGAATAAAATCACACAAAAAAATATAACCAAACATTTTCCTAATTTTCGATAACAATATTAATTTAACTCACGTATTTAAAATAATTTAATTAAATTTAAAATAACTAAAATTCCTAACCCCTACCCCACCTCACCATGACCCACCCTGACAGGCTGGCCATGCCCGCCTAGGCCATGGCCAGCCCATGCAAGCAGCCACCATGGCCACCATTTGGCCATGGTGAGCTTCTCTAAGCAATCAGCAACCGCTTGGAAGCTCGATCAACCATGGCTGCTGCTTGGCCAGGCGGCAACCATGGCTTACCATGACCTTGCCTGGCTAGATTTGGCCAGGCAAGGTGCAAGTTAGCTGGATGCCCGACCAGCCACCATGGCTAGTCCATCAGGTGGTGGGATGGGGGCTTGGGGCACATATATAATATATATGTATATATATGTATGCATATATAAATACATATATTTAATATAAATATATATTTTGATAGATATATATATATGTATTTATAAATATACATCACATTTATGATATATGATATATATCATAAACATTTTAGTTAGCATTTTTTATTTTTTTTTCAATTGATTAAGCTATGTCAACTGCTAACAAGGCAGAAATAAGAAATGTCCATGCTCTTGGTGAGTCATGTCAACTTTTCCAGCGACTTTCACCAACTCAGGCGAAAAGGACTAAAATTGACAATTTTTTGATACTTATAGGACTAAAATTGATATTATATAATTTATAGGACCAAAAATCATTTGAGGTATAATTACATGATGAAAATTACAATTTTGCCTTAAGGTGTAGTCCAAAATAAAAATACAAAATACAAAGTCAATATCATCCTGTGATTATAACAACTATGGTTAGTAAAAAATCTAGAAGCCACCACAATACAATTTACAAACTTTCAAAATTAATCTTGAGCCAATATATCACAAAATTACCATATCACACAACGAAATTATTATAGTCAACATAATTTGACAAAAAGATATTTACACATATGATAAGGATAATACTTAATTAAGTTATAATATATATACACACAAAAGAATCATATTTGTACTAAACATTGTAATATAATACATATACTAATTTTATGCATTATTGATTGATATGAACAATTAAGTCCTTGAGGGGAAAAAATGTAAAAACAAACTAAAAAGGCCCAATCAATTAAATAATGAATAAAGAAAAAAACTAGAAAGCTTAATTGACTAAGCTCACCAAAATGGGTACTTAGACCTTAGTAGGTCGAAGTCTACTAAGGAAAAGAGATTATAAATACTAAACCCCAAGTTAAAAAGGAAATGAAAAATCATTTGCCAAAAAACTAAGATTTGAAAACTCTTTACACTGCGTTTTAGGGAAAAGAATTCTAAACACACTAACTTTTGCAAAGGACTTTAGCTCCATTTTCGAACAACATCAACTTAGCACTATTTGTGAAAAGCTCTTAAGGAATAAAAAGGAATGCTGAGAATGCAGACAAGATTTAGAGCTTAAGATTCTAGCAACTAGGTGGTCCCAATGTATGAGAACTTCAAGACCACCAACTTAACGTGCACTCACATCTGGATCAAAGCTTGCCCTAGAAGTGCAACCAACATTGAAGGACATGTATGCACTGCAGGCACCACGTACTAGAGAACCACTTCTACAGTTGACTAAACAGGTGTTGAAGATATTGTTGCAAAACACCTTTGCTCTAGTTGTGGCCAAAGCGGTCATCTAGTACACTGATTGTTGCGAAACGCCGTCCTAAAGAACAATAGTAATCCTTTCATTAGAGCCAAAGGGCTTTATTATCCCCGTAAGGATAGAGCAATTGACTAATTTAGGGTAAGATATTGCTCCTCCTTATTTACCACAATAGGTGGGCAAGCATTTGTCCGTCTGAGCAGATTCTTCTTAGTAACTATTCATTGCTATTGGAGTCCAAACTTATTCATTAGCACATCAGCCATCAGGAGGAAAAAGGAGTCAGAACCTTTTGTAGGGATTGCTCTTCCAAGATATAGTTTCTTCTGCCTAGCTATCTTGGTAGAAACATTTCTTTTTGGAAAGAAGATACTTAACCTAATAGAGTTTAATCTCATAGTAGACCTACAGAAGCACCTGGATAACTTCTTGGTGAGGATGGAGTTTTACAATTTGAGTGAAGTTGCATACTACAAACTATTTAACACCATGCTAACCAAAAAAATGCTCTAACATGGTTCAACCAAATGCCAATTAGATCTATCATGAGTTTGGAAAAATTAGCACAGTGTTTCCTCCATAACTTCTCTATTAACTATAGGTACCCTGGGATAGCAGTGTAATTATTCACCATTAGGTGGAAAGATGGAGAGTCCTTAAGAGATTGTCTCAACTATTTCTTCCAAGTGATACATAAGACACCTCACATCAACCAAGAGTTCATGTCTCATATCATCCAATAGAACCTGAAACACTGAAAGTTTTAGGAGGTTACAGTTGAAAAAATCTCTACTACTCTAATGGAGCCCCTCGTTCGTATGTAGAGAATATTAGGATCAAGGAAGTTATGACTCCTCAAGATGATTACAAGATTTAGGATGAAAGGAGTAACAACAATAACAAGAAGCTAGGAGATTATTGGGAAAATCCTCTCTAAACTTTCTCCGTCCATACTCCAATTATAGCTTATAGAATAGAGATCTTAGCTATGGCATCATAACTCATCAACACCTTTCTTAAAAGACAAAAGATGATCTAAAGAAGTAGAAGTCTAATAAGTGGTGCCATTTCTATTACGACCATGGACACACTATTGAAATGTGAAAACACTTAAAGGATAAAATTGAGAGATTAATCTAGAGAGGAAACCTTAAGAAGTGTGTTGCACAAATATAGGGTAGCCTTAGAAGAGGTCCACAAGTTAGAGAAAATGAGGACAACCGATGACAACCTAATGATTGTTGGAGCCCAAGGACTAGTAGTACCAACATAAGCCAAAGAACTTGCTTATAGTTGGAATCATCTTAGTGATTTTTAAAGGGACTAGTTGGAAGAGTTTCCTCAAATGTAAAGAAGGCGTAGGTGTGAGAAATCTGGTAGATACAAGCTCATTCAATAGATCTTATACTGAGAATTTATGAAGTGCATCCCCCAATGTCCAACATCACTTTTGATAAAGAGGACATAGAGCCTAAATGAGAAGAGCACACTGAGGCTTTGGTGATCTTGACCTCCCTTGCCAACTTCTAGGTAAAGAAGATATTGGTGGACAATAGTAGCTCAACTAATATACTTTTTCACAATAAATTTCTCCAGCATGGAGTAGATAATACCTATATGCAAAAGATCAACATTCATTTAGTAGGGTTTACTAGTGAAGCTATGGAAGCATAAAGAGAAGTCCCTCTACCTCTCTTTCTCTTGGCACTCACCCTAGGTAAGTTATAAAGATGATGAAGTTTTTGGTGGTTAAAACTCCATCAAACTATAACAACATCCTACAAAGGCTTACCTTAAAGTTATTTCGAGCAATGGCATCATGTAACACAGGAAGCTGAAGTTCCCCACATCAAACAAAGTAGGTGAAGCTATTAGTGACTAATGTGCTGCTAGGATATGCTATGCCAGCATCTTGAAGAACATAAAGATTCTTATTGCCAAGATTGATCAAGCAAAGGGATTACAAGATAGCAGGACAAAGCATAGGGGTACTGGCATGGTCTATGATGTAACGTTATCGTGATATTTGCACTAGGAGCCACCCCAGCATAGTTGAACACGCCACTAATAGCAGCGCTTACTTTATTCTTGTCTTAAGTTGGTTTGTGATAGTAGGTATGCTTGTTTCTTCCTAGTTTTGAAGTATTATTTTTCTTTAATTAGATGTCATTCTAGTTAGAGTTCAATAAATCAACCTTACAGGGATAGCCCTTTCATCTTATTCCTCTTATTCCTTAATGATTTTAATGAATTCTTCTCCACTTCACTCTTGGCTTGAATTTTGATTTATCTAGAACCACACTTTACACAATGAGGCACTCTAGAGAATACTTGATCATTTGAGGTAAAACCCAATATTTTGCTCCTCTAGGAATATATGGTATATGTGTGTAAACTTACTATAAATCCTCCCTAGAAGTAAGTGACAACATTTCCATCTAAATCACTTTAGCGTAAACTCACTGTAGGGATCCCTTAGAAGTACATGCTCACTACATGCTAGCTTATTGCAAATCTTCCTTGTAAGTAAGTGGCAGCACCTCTATCTAAATCACTTTGACATACACCCATTATACTACTGCTTAGGAGTACATAGTCATTGTGCATTAGCCCACCGTAAATCCTCTCCAGCGGTAAGTGGTAGCATCTCTATTTAAATTACTTAAGTGTAAACCCATTATACTGTTGCTCCCAAAGTATGTAGTCATTGTACATAAGCCCACCATAAATCTTCTTTAGAGATAAGTGATAGCATCTCCATTTTAATCACTTAGGCACAAACCTAATACATGGCTCCACAAGAAGCCCATCATAAATCTTCCAAAAGGTAAATAGTTGCACCTGCAACTAAATATATTTGGCGTAAGCCCACTATAAGGTTGACAAAGGTACATAGCTATACCAACAAAGCCTAAAATGTCAATGATAAGATGACCCGAATGAGGCTTGCATTCAAATGCTATTGCAATACTTAATGTCTACATTAAGATCACTAATGAGGTTGGTAGCTGAATTCAATTTTAATAAGAAAGTATTATGGTAAGACCTTCTAAGTGAAGCTCACATTCGTACTCATGCGCAACACCACACAAACTACACAATTACAATTATAGATGGCAATTCCAACATGACATGATATCCCAGCATGAGTTTGAGATAAAAAATTAGATTTGGATCTACTTTTTTTGAGTTTGGGTCCAAAATTTGACTTTAGATTACATGACAACCTAAACCTACTTGAACTAACCCAACCCAACTTGAATGAAACAAATAACATTTAAAATCTTTTAGGGAAAAAATATAAATAACAAAATAAAGATTGAAATTTTGAACATTAGCAATAGTGCTTTTCCAATTTTTTATATTATTTATTTTCATAAACATATAGAAAGGGTGATTACAATTTTTTACTACTTCTTATAGTTATTTTTGGATATCCAAGTGAACATGAACAAGTAGTGACTAAGTCTCTGTTTTTATTTTTTTTCAATAATTTATAATTTGTTATTACCTAGAAAAGAGTGTATTTTATTTTTGAAAAAAATAATTAGCTTTCAAATTTTATAAAATCTTACATTTATTTAACAAATAAAACTAGTTAATCTTTGATATGCTTACAGATATTAGTGTAATTTATAATTTTACAAAGATAAATTCATATTAAGCATATATTTTTATTTTGAAAGAATATTGTTCATTTAACAACTTACAGGAAAAAAATTAGTTATGAAATCTTATAATCGTAGAAGAAATAATTTTTATATAAAAAACTTTATGTTTCTTAGATAAATACTATGTAAAAATGACCTTATAAAAGAAGTTTGATTGTACAAATAATTTAATCTTTTCTAAATTTAATTATAAAAATCGAGTCTTATCAATTTATATACATATATATTTGTTAATTAAGTCATATGTTTAAATTTCATATGCCTTTTTGTATATAAAAATGTATAAATATATGTAAAAAATAATTGCGTGAAAATATATATATATATATATATATATATGTAGGGATAATTTCATCATCTAATATTAATCCCATTGTTTCTAATTTTAGAATTATTAATCAAACCAAGATGATGGTTACATAATCCCCATACTTTAGAAATAATTATTGAACTTTTTATTAACAAATGGGCTAGTTTGAAATGTGCCAATCAAATTCTCTCAAAAGAAAAAAAAAAGAAAGAAATGCCAACCAAATATTCAATTACATTGAATTATGCATCTATCATATATAATCTTGACAAACAAACAAGCCTAGACTGATAATATAAAAACCAACAATTCTATGATTAAAAGTTCAATATTTAGTTAACTTTTAATGAAAATTATTATTATTATTATTATTATTATTATTATTATTATTGTTAGTAACAACAGTAATATTACTAGGTAGTACTAGTACATTTTTGTGGTTATTGTGCACAAAATCCTACCTGCTCAAAATATTATTCATTCGAATGAGTCACTATTTGCTGCACAACGTTGGCACGCTATAGCCCAGATGCGATTAATTACCAGCTTGCAGCCGTGCATATAGCTGCTGCTAAACATATCCCACACGATGATGGGTTGATGCCTTTGCCCATAACGCTCATAAGCTTGCTTGCACGTCAGCACAGGGACAGATGTAGGGGCAGTAACGGGGTCTCTTACTTGGAGGTTTCTACTGTCAGTACCCTTGTACATACCTGACAGTAAAAAGCCAATCAAAAGCCGTCATTTAAATTTTGGTACGAAACATTGACAAGATAGATAAAGAGGGTTGACTATTTTAGTCTCGTGAATGCTATGAAATCATACTTTATGTATCCCTTAATATGAAGATATGCTTGCAGCACGAAAATCACTAATATGAATGGCCACTCAACAATATGTTACTACTGTGAAAAGCGACTCAAATGGTAAAAACTGTTCTTGAATGAATAGCAAGCTAGTGTTTTGTTCAAAATAAGAGGTGGCCATACCATGTGCTAGAACATTGGAAAAAAAAACTAGAAATATGTAAAATTCAGTTTATTGAAATTTTGATTCAATCATTTGGAACACAAAACTTGCTAATATGAGTAGCATGTGAAATAAAAAGATACTATTTGGTGGAGATTAATGCAAATTTTTGTTTTTACCGCAATATGAAAAACAAAGAATCACTACTCATGAAACGTAGAAATTATTTATGAATCGAGAGCAATATATATTAATCTCTAACTATGGCAGAAATTTTGTTTCAATTAAATTGTAATATTTATAAAAAAATCGCTACTATTATTAGTGGCTATTGTGCAAAGAATTATTTTTAATTCAAGAGCAATGTAAAATTTTTTTGTTTAAAAATTGTTTCAATAAAATCGTTTTATCAATCCTATAGAAAAAATGTTGCTTTTCCATTTAGCAACTCAAGCGATGTAATTGTGTGCCCCAAACATGACGACACTCGTCCAAATGGCAATAAATTAGGGATAAGTTTTTTGAATAAAATCATTGTACAACATACATATACATGTTAATAGTACTGTGAAAAAAATAAATATATACATGCATATTAAAAAAATCTGTATCATTCAAACATGTTGTCACAATAGTTAGTAACAATTCAGAAAAAATATCTACACTAAATAACAATAATTTGAAAATTTTTATTTACACCTGATGATAATTTCGTTCAAACTAGTCGCCATTTGAAGTGGTAAAATAATTGGTGTAATAATTTGTAGGCTAGTCACCAAAACAAAATAAATAATTTTAAGCAAATAAAATTAATCGCTAACTCAAAGTGTCAAAGAAATCATAGAATTTTCTAGTTGTTTTTAAATTAATATGGTAGGGGTCATGATACTGCTAAACCATATATATGAATAAATTTTTGAATTGAAATACTACACATAAAAATATTGTCCTGGGCCTAACCCAAGCCCAGTATGAAATGGTAGTAACAATTTTTCATGGGCTTTCCTCTCAAGGTTACTGTAAAGAAACCTCTCTATTGATAGTGTTTAAAAATTAAAATGGTCCATGCAAGGCAATAGTACTTCATATTTATACTGTTGATATAATTAATTAGTACTAAATATGAAAATATTTTTTTTTATGTTGCTTAGTACACTTTTAAAATAACAATTACATTACTTGCAACCGAATAAAATTTTCACCTCATCTGCTATAAAGAATTTTCAAAATTTTGCATACCAGCCATCTAAGCCATATTTAATATTTTTAAATGAATTATTTATAAGTTTAATTAATTTTACAATCTACTGAAACATAACCCATTGTTAAAATCTTTGGCTCTATTCGCTTATGTTTTTCATAAATAAATTAGGTATAAATATTGTTGATGTTATCACTAAATAATTCATTTATTGGATAATATATTAAATTAATTAAATCTACTTATTAATTAAATAATATATTAGTTATATTTAATATCTAATTTACTAATAAAATATTACATTTATTCATTTAGTAAATAAATTAAAATGTTTTGAATTGATAAAATAAATAAATTAATCTTCTTCAACAATTATTGCTGATCAAATATTAATCTTCACATTAATTTTATATTATAATAAAAATTTGATTATAGGGTGACATTTATTAAATAATCTACCAATTTTCATAAATTCATATTGATAATTTTAAATAATTATTGTGATAATTAATTAAATTTAAGTAAAATTATTTGATAATTTCTAAATAATTTATTTATTAAATATTGTACTAATTAAATAGTGAGTTACAATAATTAATAAGCTTATTAAATTAATTTTTTTAAATACCTTGCTAGTTATATATTAACTATGTTTCATATTTTATTTATAATTAACTATTACGCATATTTATTTAATAAAGAATTTAAGATGATGAAATTTCATATAGTGCAATGTTAATTTTTTTAGTTTGATGAATCATTATTGGGTCTTATATATAAATTACTAAAAAGTTATTTTATTAATATATATTTTATTCCTAATAATACATCACTAATAATTAATATTTATTAATATATATTTTATTCCAAATAATACATCATCTACTAATGTTAAAAAAATAAAAATATTTATTCCATAATAAATAACTAATTAAATTAAGTACACTCATATTTTAATCATTACAAATATATATACACACATCAAGCAATGATAAATATACATACATATAATACATAAAAAAATTCACTTTCAAATTGCAAATCCAATAAATAAGCAATTAATTTGACATCTACCGCAAAATTTGCCTCCTCCCTAAATAAAAAGAAATCAACTGCTCATTCTCATATCATTTTTCATGTTTTCATAAAACAAAAGGAAACACTTGCACATTTTTCAAATTCTCCCAAAAAGCCATTCCCCTAAATTTTTTATAGAAATTGGCCAAAACATTGAAGAGCAAGCCCTTACAATCTGGAGAATTAATAAGGATTAATTCTAATATCATCTGATTAAAATCTCTTTTTAATTGTGGTGGTTTTTCTTGATAAAATTTACTAATGCAGTAAGTAAAATTAATAATTGGCTTCAAAAAAGAATGTCAAAGTAGTCGTCAAAAGAAATGATGATTACTTTTTCCCATCAATTTTCTACCTTAGAAAATGACAGAATTTTTGATAAGTACACTTAATATGTGACTTCCTAAACCAACATCACAGTAGTCGTCAAATGAAATGGCATTTACTTTTTGCCAGCATTTTTCTACCTTGAAAAATGATGGATTTTTTAAGGACAAACTTTTGCCAATGACATCACATGTTTGTTGAAAAATCGCTATATAGAAATGTGATTACTTTTGTTTGCCCTTTTTTTCGTGCGAAGACAAAAATGCCTTCACAAAACCTGATATGTCATACCTATTAAACGGTGGCGATTTATCTCCAACCATCTGACTATTTTAAACCGTTAGGTAGGTACGATGCCTACCTGTCGGTAGAAAGCCCACTTTTACTTCCTAGCTTTACATACATACATATATATGCTCTCTATAGCACAAATACATTTTAAATTTATATTTACAATCAAATAATTAAATGAAAATAGATTGCGCCCAATAAGGAATTCCTATTTCATTTGTTTGAAAATATGTTTGTAAGGGTCTAATATTTTTAAATTCATATTTACAATAAAATATTTATCAAAAGACAATTAGATTGCGCCCATTAGGGAACTTCTTTCTTATTTGTTTGAAAATATAGTTAGATGGGTCTAATCAATGATAATATTTAGTGGGACTTACAAAACAATAAAAATCTCTCATTTTTTACTTCAACTGAACTAAAAAACAAGGGTAAGTAATATTTTTTCAAAAAAGCTTTTTTGAAATTTTCTTTGTTTTTAACATGTGGTTTATTGATTTTTTTTATTTATTCTTCTCTTTTCTTAGAATAATATATATGTTATTATCTTCATTCTTTAATTTTATAATATATTTTGGTTGTTTGTTCATATATATTTTAAAATATATATTTTATTGACTTATTGCATCTTTCAATTGAAAATAACTAAATTTACGTGTCCTTTTAGGTTTTGTGAAAAGAAATTAGATTTATGGTCAAATATTATTATATAATCAAATATATGTTTGATTGTTATTCTCATAGACATTACTTAAAAAAATTGACATTCATTGAGTTTTATGATTTAAATAAGCGTCACAGTCAACTGAATGTAAATATGTACTTTGAATTTATAAATTATAAAATTTATGTTTAACTTCTATATCTTATAATTTTTTCCCACACTATTCATTCTCATTGTTGCATCTATCCCTGTGTCAGCACACTCAACAAATTCCTCATGTCTTGGCTCGTTGTAGCCCATAAGCTTGGCAATCATCGTATTGTACCCAACACATGACCACAAGTCGAAGTCACCCCTTGTGCCAATAGTCCAGCACGAATGCTCCGCATCCACTCGGTGCATCTGGTTAGCTTATGATATATATTTTCATCCTATGGTCGCCTTAGAATTGTCCCAACGAGCAAGTTATGCCTCGGCATATTAGCCCATCACTTAATGGATCATTGTCCGACCGGGCCCCCAACACAAAAATGAAACCTACGTTACCTAAATCATCTCAAAATAAGCTGCTACATATGTGCTTGCCCAGTAACTCATGTCAATTGTCAAGAAACCAACACTTAATCTACCTTATAAAAATAAATAAATAATTAAATAAAAAGAGAGAAACCAACACTTAGAGGGAGTTTGGCTAAACTTATTTTAAACATTTTATAAACTCCTGCATCTTATAAAATATTAGATCTTATTTTTAAAATAAGTTGTTAAATTGTTTGGGTAAAATAAGATTTTGAAGCTTATAAGATGTTAATGATGGCTAATTTGGAATTAAAATTGTTAAAAATAAAGAAGTTTGTTAAGATATCTAAAATAAGTTAGGGTCTCGTTATTTTTTTTAAAAAGGTTTATAAGCTCCTAACATTTTATTTAGAATTTTATAAGCTCTCTTTCTAACAAGTTACCGAACAATTTTTATCAACTTATAAACTCTTAAATATCTTGTAAGATGTTTTGAGGTGCTTATAAGCTTACCCAAACCATCTCTTAATTAATTAGACATCCAATCGCCGGCTAACGTGCTAATCTTTCTCATTAGAGCACCTATCAAGGGGCTAAATGTAGGCAACTATAACTATATGAAAGAACTTTGATTTGTAATTTGCGAGTTACTAAACGGAGTTAATGTCTTTGGCCTATTGTTGACGACAGAAACCTATATATAGATTGCTAGATGGTTTATTTATATTCCGTATGTTACATAAAGGATGTTCGATAACTATTACATCAATCATTCCAAGGAAATATTAATTTTCGAATAATATGAAGAAGTTAAAGCAATTATAGCAAATTAGCAAAATCCATTCATTTAGAAATGACATAAACTTGACCTATTCAAACTTATCTCCTAATAAAAAATGCGAATACAGCCGCTGGCAGATAGTCCAATCATGCTATACAGCAATTGTGATTTAAAAATGGATAGAGTTCTATTCCATATCTCAAAGCTCAGACAAAGTGTGAAGTTGGGAATTCGCATTTAGCGGATTCCTGATATATAAATAAAAATATATATTTTTTAGATTTTAATTTATGTTCTTGAAGTTCTAAGATACAGCACAACATCTAAGATTATTTATTTTTTTCAAAGTTGTCCTATAACTAAAACAGTGATATAACATTATTAGCTCACAGTTAATATTCTTTAGAGCAGTGATGTACAAATACTCAAAACTTTTACTTTTCTTAGCTTCAATTTAAATTAAACTGCATATTGAGCGATATTTTTAAAGTTCGGCCTCATTCATTCAGGCCAAAGCTCCCTGATTCAATTGTTCGTTGAACTGTGTTTGAATGATATTATAATTTTATCATAATAGCAATTAATATATTAAAGGGTAAACAGTAGACACCTGCAATGCATATGGGTATGTGCACTTTGTCCTTCAATCTTTGTGAATATACAGAATAATTACCTAACTTTTGCTAAATATGCTTGAATGCCCTTCATTTTATTTTCCAAAAGAATATTCCACCAAAGAAGCTAAAATACTTTGAGTATGTATCCCTTTATCGCATCAACTCTAATAAAATATGCATTTAACTATCTAAATACTCTAAAATATTGAACTTTTATTATTAAATTTTTATTTTTGTGAAACAAAGTGAAACATTTTATAAAAATATTATCATACACAAGCCACTCGCCAATATATGGATTGCTAAATCAATTCGAACTATCTTATAATCTCAAATTAATTTCATGATTATGTTTTACTTAATTTATATCCATAGATGGTTAAAACTAATTTTATAATTATACCCTAATTGATTTTTATATTAATGTAACATTATACATATTTGTTAACAAATGATAATTAAATATTTTTAATCCAAATAAAGTAACAAAAGAGAGAGCTAATGTTGATACTAAGATTTACATTATTTATTTCCAACATTGTTTTGACTAACGTCATTTATCTTATTCTTATTCAAATTAAAACCCCAAACCACTTAATTTCTTAATTAAATAAATAAGTACACCACAACAATCATTTGGGAATATGATCCTAAATATAATTTTGAGCATCATAGTATTTCCTAACTGCGAAATAGTTTAAAAAATAGATAATAGTCACTGATTTTTCTGCTTAAAATTAATACAATATAGTTTTACAATTAAAATAATTTTTTTTCTTGTTTTTTTCTCCATTTCGGGAGAGTATGAGGGTGCCCTATGTAAAAGATAGTCAAATATTTATGTAAATATCAAGTCATCACTTCTTTATTAAAAAGTTACAAGTTTGATAAATGAATAATTATAAATTAATTGATATGTAAGTCCTTAATTTATCAAATTTTTTAAAATTTAATTATTTTTAAGATAATATTTTTTAAAAATATAAAATATTTTTAGACAAAACTATATATAAAATATAACAAATAATTTAAGTGGAAGAATTCATTTTAAACATAAAAAGCTACTTCCTATAACAACTATAAACTTTGAACTTTATTTTTATATTATTAATTTAAATCATTTTATATAATCCTAAAATAATTTTTAATTATTGTACACAAATCATTTAAAAAAATTTTAATCATTAAGTTAGTTTATACTTTTTAGATTACTCCATTTGGTTGAACTGGTGATATATTGATAATCAAGAATATATATGGTAAAAAAATTTTGACAAAATATTTTGCTTTATTCCACCAAAATAAGAGTTTAATACAAAAGGTAACATTTAAGGTACTTTAGGTCATTAAATGTAACTTTTTTAAAATATTAGGGAGCAAAATGAAATATGTATTAAATATGTTTATGGGAAGTTGGAGCATGAGGTGTTTGAGCACATTTATAAAAGGTGGATAATCGTTTTAACACTTGCAATGATTGGAGGACAATGTGCAAAAGATCCTATAGGTTGGGTGGTGTCTACTATTTACCATATATTAAAATATGTTTAAAATAATAAAAAATACATTTCAAGTATAGTACGAAGTTAATATATTCCTGAATTTAGCAAAAAATTACTACATTTAACATTCTAGAATAAGATTCATTTATCTTTAGTCAACAAGAGCAATGAACTACTTACTATTAGAGTGAAATTATAAACTAAGGATTATCGCCAGCAAATGTAAGCTGCATATTCTTAAAGTTATGCACTTTTACTATACAAATTTATATATAGTGGTTACTTTAAATAATGATATTCAAGAAATTGTTAAGAGCTTTGTATTGGTAAAATAAATAAGTAGTGGTCTTTATATGTGATTTTGGACAATCTACACTTTTTGAGCTAGCTTTTATAATAAGTTAGATCCAAGTTCATTCTGTGATATCGTATCAGAGCCATGCACTCCTGATGTTGAGTTATGTTGTTGGGCAATTTATTTTATATTATTCTACACTTTCATTTCTAAGCATGTGTAGGGTGTGCTAAGAGTCCCACATCTATGAAATAAATAAATAGTAGTCTTTATATATGTGGCATTGAACAATTCTCATGTCTTGAGTTAGTTTTTAGGGTGAGTTAGACCAAAATCCATTCTTTGACAGAGGGTGAAGAGAGAGTAAATTTAGAAATTTAAGACATGAATTAATTAATTTAATATATATAAAATTAGTGCCATTACTTAGTTATTGCTTTAGTGTCTTATTTTCATACGTTCTTCACTTTTGGGGGTAGAGGTCTTTGGATTCAATCCCAATTTATATGCATTTTGATATATTTGCTTTATGAATTTGGGTGGGAACAAGAAAATATTTGAAAAAAATATTTTTAATTATTGGGTTGGTCAGGAAAATACTAAAAAATAGAAAATTTGGAGAGAAATATAGTGTATCTGAGAAAAATGAAAATTTTCTGCAAAACATAAGAAAAATGAGAGAAAAGTCTATTTGAACTCTCTCCTTCTCTAACATATCAATGGCCCTTCTTTTTTCCATTCCATACTTCATTGTTTTCTTTAATAACCAAACAAATTTAAAATTTTCTATTTTTTAATTTTATCTTTCTTTGTCATAATATTTTTTTTCCTTGTCAAAATTTCTACACCAAACATAGCGTAAAGAATTTGTCAATCAGTCGGTTTCCATGATCCAATCAGTTTGGCTGTTCTACTAATATTAATATAGGAAAAAATAAAATAATTCTTGCAGCATGTATCTCGCAAGCCAAGCGATAACGAATGACTATGGACTGATCAGATTTCAAAACATTGATGTCAAGTCAAAAATAAGAGCCATCCTTTTAGGACTCACTTATTTAACAGACATTAAAATTAAAAAAAAATATATATTGGAGGACACGGGAAAATCTCATGACTCTTTTTTCCCGTAATTGAGGCCTATTTAATTTTTGATTAATAGAATTAAAGAATTTTGCACTTTTAGTTCTCTATCTTTTAAATTTTCCCATGTTTTCATATCTGAACTCCACAAATCAGAAAAAAGGAAAAAAGAAAAAAGAAAAAGAGAATAATAACAAAAACTACCTCTAAGATTTGGAGTAATAACAAAAATATTCCATGTAGTTTCCAAAATTACAAAATCCTCTTAGAAAATTGCAGTCCAAAGATCGTGACAGAAATTGTCAAAAAACTGTTGTATCCTTTAGTTTTTCAAAAAAAGAAAGACTCAAAATATTTGAAAAGTAAAAAGACAGTAATACCCTCTAAATAAAAAAAGAAATAAAAGTAGAAGAAAGGTTAGTTGTTTGTGCCGTTCACAAACACACCCACCAGTCTAGTTCTCTGGCTTTCTGAACACATAATTTAGCCGATTGCCCTCCTGAACCATGTTTGCTGGTATATTAGAGGAAGACCGATCACATTGGTCGTAGAATTTTGGAGTTTTTGGGCAATATTTTCTTGGGGTTTAAGTGAAATGAATAGTAAAGGTAATATTTGATCTAATTATTCACTTTTTTGTTTATTCCGTTTGGAATCTTCATATAGTGTGTAAAAATTGTTTCTTTTTTTGCATCATTGTTGTTGTTTAAATGCCTAGGATTTTGTAAGGATGTGTTATTTGAAATATGATTTTTGGATAATCATTTAATGAATGCATCAAGTTATTTTGTTCGAGTTTGTTATATTTCCAAAAAAATCCCAAATTTTGAACTACAAAATCCTAATTTAACAGTTTTTTTTGTTCTATAAGGATGCATCTTGCTTTATAGTGTTTTTTTTTTTTTTTTTAAGATTTTACTAGGATGCATCATGTTTTACAAGCAAACATAAGGTACTATTGTTGCTGCTTTAAACTACTTTATGTCTTAAAATATTTAAAGGCCTTTCTATAATGGGTTTTAGCACATAAGGAGCTAATGGCAATCATTTAAAGTTTGTTGTTATCTGAATCAAAATTCTGGGCAATGTGTGAAAATATTTAGAGTTCTTTCTGTAATGATTTTTAGTATAAAGGGGGCTATTGTAGTATTTTAATGTTTGTTATTAGTTGGACCTAAGTTCTCTGTAATAAGGAAAGAAAATATTTAAGGTTCTTTTCTTAATGATTTTTAGCACATAAGGGAATAATTGTTGTAATGCCCTCACTTTTGGAGTAGAATTTGAAAAATATTGAGAATTAACTTAATTTGATTTTAAGTAATTAATTATTAAAAAAAGAATTTGGAATTTAGAATCCTAATATTGGATCTAGTGGAAGAACAATAAAAATGAAATAGACTTTAGGCAAATCACATTTATATTTATTAAGTTCTTAGTATAATATTGGAAAATTGGGAGGACTAAAAAAAATTAACAAAATTGGACTCAATTGCAAGAATCCAAAAGTTGGGCAGGCCTAATGTAGGAAAAAGGAAAACTAAGGGTGCCAATTGAAGAATTAGGGTCAAATGTAAGGCACTAAAAAATTGGGGGACTAAATTGAAAGCAATGGAAAAAATTTGGGGGTCAAATTGAAATTAAAAAAAATAATAAAATACAAAGCAAAGCTTATTGCCATTCTCCTAATTCTCAACATGTAACCCAACTCTCCCTCATCTACCCCTCACCATCACACTACTTGAAACACCAAACTGAACCAACCAGCACCTTTCTCTCAACATGGCAAACATGATGGTACAATTTCAACCTAAATGGACCGATCGAATGTCGAGGATTTTAGCTAGATGGTAGTAAGTTTCAAAGGTGGCCGTTCCACAGCGATGAGCAATGAAAAGTGAAAACCAGCTATTGGGTTTTAACAGGCTCGATGAGAGAGGAGTAGTGGTGTTTTCAATTTCATGATCTGATCACTTGAGAAGGAGAATTGAAGGCCGTGGCACACGATGACAGATGGTGGTGCTATGGCATTATGCTTGAAATTCATTAGGAAGGTGGTGGTGAAAGCTAAAATTGATAAAAGGCTTTTCACTAGCATATCAGGCTGCTCATTCTAGTTGGTTAGGCACCTATTCTGGTGGATGATGGTGCTGCAGCAATCAAAGTACAACAGCACTAGAATTTGATTTCGTACTCATTCAGGTTGATCTCATGCTTTGAATTGGATTCGCCCCAGTTTAATTTAGTAATTTCTGACTAAGTAGTCATTAATTTGACTAATTGTTTATTTGATTCAATTGAGAATTGATTAATAACCCAAAACATAAATTTAATTGAAATAAGATTATGATTGATCAAAACTTTAACAATAAATGAAGATTTGACCTTGAATTAGTGAAGACTCGATTGGAGTTTAGCAAATCAAATTGACTCTAGTTATAAAGATAAAAGAATCAATTATATAAAATCGATGACTAGTTGAAGGAATTAAATCAAATAAGACTTAGACTATAGCAAAACTTTATGTCACCCTTACATATAATTAGATCCTTATAGTAATATATCACTCATAAAAATTAGCCAACATATTTGATATTGGACCCGTTAAAGATATTTGAAAGATACAGTTAGTGTGAGATTAGAGATGCAAGTAAAATAATATTGGAAAGATTGACGTAACTGAGATATATAATGGGATTTGGTTAAATGGGCTCAATGAATAGATGTCATGAGGCCCCATTATTGTTACAAGTTAAGGATAGTGATATTAGTAATCTACCTAACGACTTATGAATTTAAGAATATTATATTAGATTCTTGTGCGCATTTGGGCATAGAAAAGGATTAGAAAAATATGGCAAAATAAAATAAATTAATCATTAAAATTTAATAAGGATAATAGGTATGGGTGCATTATGACTTAAAGAATTAGTATAACATTAAATCAAGATATCTTACAATAATCTTTGGATTGATTAGGAAATAAGGATGCGAGGTACCCAGTCAACTAAGGAAGTCCCTTTGTATTTGTTAGCTGAGTTTTATACTTACTATTACAAGACATTCTTCCTAGGGAGAAAACTTATATGTTATATCTATGACTATTATTGTATGATCTTTGATACATGTTTTCATGGTACTTTAATTATAATAAATATTTCACATATTTGAGAGTCAAAGCTTGCATGGTTCTTCTCGAGATATACTCTTTTCAAAATCTGGTTTCTTGGTTTTTAAACCTTTAAACTACAATTTGATATATGAAACAATCATATCGCCATAATTTGATATTGTATTGTGATTCAGTTACAGTATTTTATATTCCGATTATATTGATAATTTTAAGTGTGGCAAATGTGCTATGACATGAATTATGCTAATAAAATATATTTTTAAGGCCCTGGGTATGCCCTTGGGAAGTTTAGACCAGAGGGACGCCATGGGAAGTTGGGCCTCGAATTAGGTTTGGAAAGATGACCAAGCGGAATAGACCAACGGTGATAGATCTCTTGACTAGTACCTACTCACAATCCTAACTCGCAAGTAGTTGAAAATAGCTATGTGTGAGTGGTGGGATATGGCATATGGTCGACCATGCCATATATGTTAGTTATGTTCGAGCCAATCACTTGGAATCTAGAGGGATAAGGATTTCAGTATTTTTGAAAGTAGAGTGATAATAGTCTTTTGTGAAATTGATTGATATGTTTTGATATTTAAATTCTGGAACTTGAGTATTTCATACAAGTTAATTGATTGTCTGAAAACCATGCCAATCATTTTCTCTCTCTTAAGACTTAAAACTTCTTCAAGAAATCTATTGAAATTTGTGAAGTTTTGGCATTAGTGTGGGGTGTTGAGATGGAACATTTAAGATTTGAAAAAAACCTTTTTGATTGAAAAACAAATCATTTCTATTTTATGTCATGACCAATATGAGGACATATTTAAATCTTTCATTAGCATACCAACTTACTAAGTCATTTGGACTTATGGTTGTTTCTACATTACTTTTTTTCCTATTCTTTACCCCAGATAGAAGCAAGTGACAAGGGGCATGGAGCAATGTTTCACATAAGGTATACAGTCAGCGGAAGTATATAAATATATAGGTTGTAACATACTAAAGCTGTGACATAAATGAAATGGAAAAGCTTGCAGTGTGACTTCTGTTGGTGTGAGGATAAGTTTGAGTTGTTGAAAATTGTTACTTATGAAATTTTGTTCTATTATATCTACAAAGTGTTGATTTAAAAAAGGTTGGGAGTATTTTGGTGATGTTATATGTGACTCTTGATATCATGAGAATGGATGTGGCTTGCAGATAACTGAAGTTTATGTAACTCTCTATCATCATGACTGTTAGGTTTTGTTGTGGGTATGTTTGAAGGAATGATGGCTATGTTAAATGTAACTTCCCAACTTCTGATTATGGGTTGATTTTGTTAAAAGTTGGCCGTTTGAGTTAAATGATTTGGATTTTGAAAGGTTTATCTTATTCAGGAAATTGGTATACAAATTGAGTAGCACCTCAGTCAGGAGCAGGAATCTTCCTGTTAAAGGCACTACAATTGTAGTGTTTTAAAGTTTGATGTTAGTTGAATTCAAGTTTTGTGTAATGTTTGAAAATATTCAGGATTCCTTTCGTAATAGTTTTTAGTACATAGGGGGCTCATTGTAGTATTTTAAAGTTTTGTGTTAGTTGAACCTGTGTTTTGTGTGATAATGTCTAAAATTATTTAAGGTTATTTTTGTAATGGTGTTTAGTGCACATGGGGCTAATTGTATTATTTTAAAAGTTGTTATTTGAATTTGACTTTTATGCAACGTTTGGAAATGTTTTAAGGTTCTTAATGTAATTTTTTTTTTTATACTCAAGGGGCTAATTGACTTGGCTTTTAAAGAAAGAGATAGAGGTTTGTTTGCTGGAGACTTAGCATTTGATGATAGATTTTATGCAACAGTTAATGGATTTGTGGAGAAAATTATTGACAGTATAAGTGGAGTTGGAGGTTATGATGAAATTGGAGGCTATGATGGAGGTGCTACAAATGCTAGGGTTACTAGTGGAGGTGCTATTAATGGAGGGGCTACTGAAGGAGAAAATTGAATATTGTTCTTGGTCATGAGATTCAACTGGCTAATTTTTTGTTAAGATATGTGAAGAATCAAACCAATACATTGTGTAATTTGAAAAATTGAATATTGTATATGTTTGGTATAATTTTGGTGCATTACTTTGTGCATTTTTTGTGTAAATGCAGGTTTAGTGTTTAATTTTGTTGCATTGCTTTGTGCATTTAGAATGTTTGTTTTGCTCTTTAAGTGATGTACTTGTAGGTTCTTAAGATATTGAAAGTTTTATATGTTAGATAGCTAAATGTAGAGGGGGCTATATGAAATGTTTAAATTTCTTGAAGGGGTTTAATGTGATTGTTTAAACTTGAAAATTATAGAGCAACAAAAATAAATAATATTTTTAATAAAATAATTTTTTTTGAAAATTATAATTAGTTAATTAAAAATGATTTAATTAATTAATTAACTAATAAATTTGTTAATTAAATTAATTAATTACTAGTTCATATTTCCAATGGCAACATTAAGTATTATTTTAGTTTATTACTTTAATAAGGATGACACCTCTCTGGGGAAAGGGCAAGGAGCTACTCCCCCATCCCTGTCCCCATCCTTGAACCCCACTCTGTCCCCAATTCTCGCCATGGCAAAATTTTGCTCCCTATCCTGTTCCCTAAATCCCCATGGGATCACAGAGATTCCCCAAAATAGCATATATTATCAATTTAACCCAATTTGAGGCTAGAAGTTAGGGGTAGAGATTAAGATTTAGGAATACAAATTAGGATTTACGAATAAAAATTAAATTTTAATTATAATTTTTAATTTTTTGTAATTTATGATTCATTGATTCTTATAATTTAAATGAAATTACTACAATAATAAAAAAATGACATATATGTAAATATAGTTAAGGGGTTATAGTTATTTGATGAGGACGAGGACTCTACAGGGCAAGGAGTTTGATCCTCATTCCCATCCCCAAATAAGTGTAGAGGGTATTTTCATTCCCATCCCCATCCCTATGAAGATAATTTTCCTTAATTTGTGGACCCGAAGCTAGGGATCCCCACGAGAATAGTTAATGCCTGGAATAGTTAATTAAAAGGTAAAATTGTAATTTCATAAGAATTTAACAAATGATGTTGGCAAAATCTGTGAGTTTGACTAATGAAAGGGCCTAATTGTTAGATGACAACCAACTTCAGAAGAAGGTTTTGTTAATATTCCAAATCTCAAGGGTAGTTAAAAAAAAAAAGAAAGAGCAAGAAAAAGAAAAAAACAGAAAAAAAATGATTGCAAGTCTCACATGGCCATTATTTTTCTATATTTGGGGGTCAAAAACCACCTTTCTTGACTCACAACTTAATGGCCATCGGTAAGTGGGAATGCAATTAAGTGATAAGAGAATGACTTCAAAAATAAAATGAAGATGGGAGAAATGAGGTTAGTGTACTAATTATTTTATGCATAATATGCATAAAGAATGAAAAGGAAATGGAATTGTTGTTCCTACTTGATTTCAATCTCATCCTGGATATTTGGTAACGATTGATTAAAATGAATCACATTATTGTAAATTATTAAATTATCTTTTCGTAAAAAATTATCAAAATATTGTTCATTAACATTCTTTATATGTTACTTTAAGAAACTACAGAGCCAAATCTACAATTAAATAATTTTAATATCATTTTTAATATTTGTCAAAATATAACAATCATTATATATATTTTATTTCTTATCAATTATTTTATATAACTGAAATGCCTTTATTGTACTTTTTTTTTAAAAATAATTAAATTTGAAGAATCACAACTCTCCATTTCCTTTTTGTTTGTATTTATTTTCTGATCATTTCAAAGATGCCCTATTTCAATCAATACCTCAAGTGTTATATATATATATATATATATATATCATGTTAGACGTGAATCAAGCCAATGCCTTTAATTTTTTAATAATAAATTTAGACAGGAATCTTATTGAATATTGATGTGACAAATTTAATTCACAAGACTAAGAAAGTAAAAACGAATTAAAAGACCTAATTAATTAAATGAATCAATGAATAAAAATATTAGAGATCCTAATTGATTAAGCTTTTGGTAAGAAGGTTATCAAAATCTCACTAGGCTAGTCGAAAGCTACTAAGAAAAAGACTATAAATTCTAACCAAAAGAAATTGGATATGAAAAATCAAATGCAAATATTCATGAATTGAGAACTCCCTACATGGCATTCCCAAAAAACTAAAATAAAAAGACTCTGAATTCTGTTGAATTTCGAAAAGGAACCCAACTGCATTTCTAAATAATATCATCTTGGCACCATATGTACAAATTCTCAATGAAGAAGAATGAATAATGAGAATGTAGATGAGATCTACAATTCAAAATTCCAACAACCAGCAGTCCTAAGGTCAAAGAATATGGAAACCCACCAACTCAACACATAATCATGTCTAGCACTGGAGCATACTCCAAAAGTGAAACCGACACTTGAGGAGATGCTTGCACAGTAGGCACTACTTTCTAGAGATCCAATTATGCATATGACTCAAGGGCATTGAAGACCTTGTTGGAGAATGCCACTGCTCAAGCTCCTGCCAAAACAGTTGCCTAGCATGCAGAGGAATGTTGCTCATAGAGCAAAAGCAATCCTGTCATTGGAGCCAGGGGACTTCGTCTTCTTTAGAGAGGATATAGTAGAGGATCAATTCAAATTGATACCCCACTCCTTCTCTCATATGGTGGTATATGAGATCCCTTATATCAACTAAGAACTTTTGCCCAACAATATCCAGTAGAACTTAAGCACTAGAAATTTTGAGAATTTATAATTGGAAAATGCATTAATACTTTGGAAGAGCTCCTCGTGTGCACTAAGAAATACATCAAGATAGAGAAAGCTATGACTCCTCAAGATATTGGCAAATGTAAGGTATGCGATGAAGGGAGCAACAATAGTAACAAGAAGATAGGAGTATGTAAGTATAGTCCTCTCAAAGCTTTCGCCACCTACACTCCGCTTAGTGCCCCTAGGAAGAAGATCTTGATTGTGGCATTTTAATGGGACCTCATCTAGCAATCCTAAAATAAGACAGCTGAGGACCTAAAGAAGCATAAATCCTACAAATGGCACTACTTCCCCTGCAACTGTGGAGACACCACTAAAGAGTGTAAACACTTGAATGATGACATTGAGAGATTGATTCAAGGACAACATTTTTGAGGAATATGTGAAGTTGAGTAGTCCCAAAAAGGGTCTAGGAGTTGAAGAGAGTGAAGATCGATAATGATAAACTAGTAAATGTCTGAAGCTTAGAGACCAGCAGTATCAATGAGGCTTAGAGAACCTGCCCACGACCAATTTCATCTGTTAATTTCAGGAGGACCAACTGGAGGGGCCTCTACAAATGCAAAAAAAGCATTGGTGAAACTAGTGAGGTAGACTCAAGTTCATTTAGTTGATTCCATGCTAGGAATTTTTGAAGTGTTTTCCCAATGCCCAACATCTCCTTTGAAAAAGAGCATATAGAGCCAAGACAAAGAGAAAATAATGGTACATCGGTGATCTTTACATCTCTTGCCAACTTTGAGTGAAGAAGATACTTGTGGACAGTGGTAGCTCAACTGATATCCTTTTCCAAGGTGTATTTCTTTAGCTTGGAGTAGATAATGCCCCAACTAAAGAAGATCAACACTCCTATAGTAGGGTTTACTAGTGACGCTTTAGAAGCAATTGGAGAAATTTCTCTACATTTCTCCTTAGGCACTCATCCTCTACAAGTCATGAAATAGTAAGGTTTCTATTGGTCAGACCTTGTTAGCTTATAACATTATCTTGGGGAGATCTATCTTGAATTTTTTTTTGAGTGGTGGTGTAGATGTACCACATAAGGTTGAAGTTCTCCATACTTAATGGGATAGGTAAAGTTGTCGGCGATCAACATGCCACCAAGGAATGCTATGCTAGCATCTTGAAGAGCATTAAGATTTCTACTATTAGTACTAATCAAGTGAAAGAATTATGAGCCAACAAGAAAAAGGACAAGAGTAAAGGCGTGGTCCATGATGCTGTTGTCATTGTGATACTTGCACCAAGATTACCCTTTAATGATTGAACGCACCACAATCAGTGCTTGTTTACTTTCTTCTTTTCCTTAGTTAATCTGTGTTACTAGTTAGAATCTTATTTTTTGTTCTGAAGTGTTGATTTCTTTTAGTTAGATGTTATCTTATTTAGAATAGAATAAAACTAATCAATATGGGTAAGCTCTCTGTATATTTCTAATTATTTTAGTGAATTTTGCTTTTTTCTCACTCCTACATCGAATTATGACTTGTCTAAGACTATATGTTGCACAATAAAGGTCTTCGAAGCACACTTAATCTCTTACAATAAGGCTTCTTCAGAGTCTATGGTAGCCATATATAAGCTCACCATAAATCCTACCCGAAGGTCAATGGTAACATCTCCAACCAATTCTAAGAGTGATTATAAGCTTAAAAAGGGGAAATGAAATAGGCTTATTAAATTTTAATGTAGCAAAAAACTTATCACTTAAAACTTTTTTTTTCTCTTTCAAAATACCTTAGAACTTCTGCTAAAAAGATGTAAGATAATGACTGGAATTTATAAAATCATTTAAGTAATAGGTTAGACCAACAATATGATAAAGCAATAAAGCACATATAAATTTACACTCAAATTTATAGTGCTTTGGCAAATCTTACTCCACTATCTAAACTGTCATTTAGGATTTAGAACCTATCAAATTAATATTAAGTGAGAGAGTTTGTACAATGTAAACACAGTAATTTGACAAAATAAAGAGATAAGGATCAAGACACTCTAGTAGGGTGAAAATAAGCTCTTAGTAGAAAGCAAAACTAGAATCTATTAATAAATAATAAAATATGAATAATTTAATATTGAAATATTAAATTTGAAGATAATTTGTATTGAAATAAGTTGTAGAATGCAAAAATTTGCTAAATCTAAACCTATAATTTATACATAAATTTTTTAAATGATAAAATTTTATAATTAAATAAAAAAATTAAGAAAATAAAAATGGAATAGAATATTTTATCCAATACATTTTTTAAATTAGATGCATATATATATATAGATATATATATATATATATTGATAGCAAACCAACTTGTTTAAAATATAAAGTCTTTCAGTATGATTTCTTAATAATGTGGAATTATAATTGAAATTTTCATAATATTTTAAAATTTTAAAATCTCTTTGTACTTCATCTATAAGAGCAACTTATATTAAGTTATTGTTTGATCTTCAATTTAGTATGTGGTTTGTAATACGTAATGTTTTATAAATTAAAATTTTCTTGAATACTCGATATAACTTTGAGAAGTGTTTTTTTTTTATTATCTTGTGGAGTTATTTTATTATTTTTAAAATTATCAAATAACATGTATTACGTAAATGATCATAAAATTATAAGCAAATTTCAATATTCAATTCAAAATATAATGTCAATTTCTCACAATTTCTTTTAAAAGTATAAAATATACAAATAATTGAACATGATACTTAGTTTCAATCAAATTTTTTTAGACACACCATTACATCCAAATATTAATATTTGCACATGAGTGAAAACATACTTTTCTTAATTACTATTAAGAAAAAATTTAAAAAGAAATGTACACAATGTAAATATAAAATTGTGCAAATAAATGTACTGAAAAAATAAAAATTAATATCATTGCTATTTAAGTGGTCATTTATCGCGCTTTTAAAAATTCAGTTATGTCAACCATATAGTCCTCTATAAAAAAAAAAAATCAAATAAATGAGAATTAGTTCTCCATTATTATATCACTAAAATCTAAAATGGTTTTAATTAAAAGTATCTATATTATTAAAACAAATAGAGAGTTTATAAATGTTGTGGGAAGTAACTTTTTATATTTGAAATAAAAATTAAATTTAAATTAAATTATTTGTTATATTCTATATATAATTCATCTAAAAATATTTTACATACCTAAAAATATCATTATAAAAATAAATAAATTTTAAAAACTTTTAATAACTAGAGGACTTATATATCAACTAATATATGAATATCCATTTATCAAATTTCAAGTTTTTATTAAGGAAGTGACAATTTGATGTTACACATAAATAGATGTATTCTATCATTTGCCAAACAAATAAACAAGTGCCAAAGCTTTTTAAGCAAGTTACAATATTAAGAGATAATTATGATTATTAAATATTTTTTACTTTTGAAATTTGTAAATTATTTAAAGTTATATATATTTAAATTTCTACGTAATCAAAAAATTATTATTTAAATAAGATATAAAACTAATTTGTTTGATCAAATGATTGAATAATTTTTAATTAATTAATAATTATTTAATTTTTTGATTAAAAATAATTGAATAATGTACTGCTTCAACTTAAAATAAAGTGCTTATATTTATATAAATACAAAAAAAATATTAAATATAAAAATTAGCAATTGATTTGAAATAATTTTATTATTAACTAGTTTATTTGGATAAGTTGTGAAAAAAAAAAAATTTAACATTTTAGATGAAAAAAATTTAAGCTTGATAATTTTAAAGCTAACATTTATTAGATAGTCTTAATATGATTACCTTTTTTTAAGCTGTCATTAGGGTTGTAAATGTATATTCAAAAATTCATTTACCGTTTGCAACCGAATTTGTTTATAGAGCATATTATCCATATCCATTTAAGGTAGATATTATCAGTATTTAATTAGTAAAAATTTGACTATAAATGGATACAAATATGGTAATTGCCTATCCAATATGTTCAATATCTGCTTCGAATACATATTCATTGGATATATCCATTTATATATTTGATTATCTATAATTTAATTAAATCCGTTATCCATATCCGATAACTAATATTTCAAAAGTTATTATATATAATATATTCTAATTTTTTATATATTTTTATATATAAATATTGTTTAAAAAATTATCATATATAATATATTATGGTACATAATAAATTATTTTTATTTTTTCAATATGAAATCTCATAATCTATATATAAATGAATATAAGTATAAATTAGTAATTAAAGAATTAATAAGAAAAAATTAATAGTTAAGGATTATGAAGAATCGATAGATAGTAGTAATGATAATTAAATACTATTAAATTGAGTAAAAAAATTAAAAAATTAATTATGAACAATAAAATTAATCAATATAAAATTATTATTACTTGACTTTATAATTAATTTATATTGATTTTATTTTATTAATATTAATTAATCTTAAAATCAATCATTAAATTTAAAAATTAACTACAACAAGAATAATTAAATTTTTAATTCTGAAATAAAGTTGTAAAATACTAAAATTATTAACTAGCTAAAGGGAAATTAAGAGGGTGTTTGGCAAAACTTATTTAAAAAATCTTATAAGCTTCTGCATTTTATACGATGTTTTTGATATTTATATGATGCTAACTTTTTTTTTTTAAAAAAACAGTTCATAAAATATCTAGATAAAATATGATCTTGTAGTTTTTAAGGTGTTAACAATGACTATTTTATAAGTGATATGATTAAAATTAAGGAAGTTTGTTAATATCTTAAAAATAAATTAAAAACTCCTTTTTTTTAAAAAAAAGAGCTTACAAGTTTCTAGCATCTTGTTTTAAAAGCTTTATAAGCTCTTTTTTCGAAAAAACTATGAAATGTTTTTTAACATCTTCATAACTATGAAGCAACTTATAAGATATTTTGAGTAGCTTATGAACTCACCACACACAACTTCTAAATGTTTTAGAATATCTAACTATACTCTATACAGATAACATAAGATGAATATATTATTTCATAATTTTATTTTGTAGACTTGTACTATTATTAATTCAAAAAACTAATAAAATTTATCTAATATAAAAATTGAACTCTAAATCCTAAAATCCCATGACTCTATAAATTTTAAACCCCAAAATATGAATAATGAAGAATATTTTTATAAATTAACATTATTATATCTGCTTATCTAAAACAAAATGTCAATACGCAATAGCCATCAATTTCAAATTATATTAAAATATAATATGCAAAAATATTAAGTATCAAGATTTTAATTATATAAAATTTTCTAGACTTGCTAATTTGTTTGTTTGTTTGTTTGTTATTATTTCTGAATTTTATTGTGCTATTTATTTAATTACCCTTGTTTTAATACAATTTATTAGAAAAAATATGTATTTTTTTACAAATTAGCAATTTGGATATTCTATGGATATTCAGATATTTATAAATAAACATATCCTAATAATTATAATCAGATATAAATATATTAGTTAACATCCACCGGATACAAACTCAAATATTATTAAAAAATATCCATCAAATATAAATATTATAAAATTTAATAAATATAAATATAACATATTCTTACCATTTAATATTCATTTACAGCACTAGCCGCCATGTTGTGGGGTTTGCAGTATACTCTACCAGTTTATTTAACAGAAACGAATTCTTACAGCGCGACAAAAGAAAATGGAATTAATGACATTATATTACAAGGACTAAAAATTTCCAGTTGTCCATTCTAATAAGCCTCGCAATTGCCTGAAATAGAGTTGAACGTGGCTGAATTCCGATGGTCGCACGCCGAATTAGCTAGCAAGTATGCCATGTTCCGTTCATGGAAGATGTGAGTGACTTGGAAGTGAACGATTGGCAGAGATGTCAATGACTGTCAATGCATGCAATTCGAGCCACATGTTAGTCTGGAAGTCCTCTATGCAGTGCATTAGCTCCGCCAATGTCATATTAACCGTCCCCAGGAAAATATAAGATTACATCGTGCCTTGGATATTCCTTAATAATCCTCTTACCCCTACTGGGCAAGTATTACCACGTGACGGGCAATCCGTATTTAATTCCACCCATCCCCATGATAGTGTTATTTTTAAGGGTATAACTAAATCGAATCGAGACCGAATTTGATAGGTTCAAACTTAGTTTATCTATTAATTCATGAGATTGAGTTTGATCGAACCTAAACAGCCAAGCACAAGCTCAACTTATTGCAATAGGCAAAGACTCGGCGAACTTTATTGAACTTGATTTAATAAGGCTTATCATAGATAAATAGAAAAAGCTCGATTCGTATAAATTCGAATGAACTCGAACTCGTATAGATTTAGATTAACTCAAACTCATTTGACACAAAACAAAATCTTTAATCATAATTTCTTTAAATAATTTTGTTATATATTTTTCTAAAAATAAAAAATTGAATTATTATTATTTATTTATCTTTATAAATTTTATTATATGGACCTAGGTTATAATTATATATGTGTATATATATAAACTCATTTAGGCTCACGAACTTTTCAAGCCGAATATTACTGAACTCGACTTGACTCGGCTAGTTTGACTGACGAGCTCATGCACAAGCTCAAAAGAATCCAACTAAATACGAGCTTTTATCGAATTAGACCTGAATAATTTATAAATCATTTCATCTCATTTACACTCCTATAACATCCACTCAAAAATGGCAGGTTGTGGTGGTAGTTGTATGCGGAGTCCGAAATGTGCGGTAACATTTAAATCTCCTCGCCAAGAGTCACTCCTAAATCCATGCCCAATATGTATAAGGCTTTCTCGGTGTTTCACTTTCCAATTTCAATGCGTTTACTTTATGTATTGCATTTTCCTCATATCAAGGCACGAAAAATTAATTTAGTTGTTAAAATTATTAAAGTGAGTATACATTATTAAAATATGCAATGTATGAATTTTGTAAAAGAGTATTTATTTAGTTGTGAAATTTGGGTTTCTAATTGTATATAAACAATTTCTATAAATAAGTTATATATTTTATTTATTTGTTGGAAGAGAAATAATTTTTTTAATAAAAAAAATACTATCGATAAGCAAGATCAACTAATTGAAATAAACCTATTAAGCACATGGTGTTATATATAAACATAAACGATTATTTTTCATGCGCACATAATTAAAAATGGACAAATCAAATATTGCTAATAAACTTAATGAATTTTTTGTAAAAAAAATCTTATTGTATTTCTCCTTTCATTTGATAAGGAAATTAGAATTCTTCAACTATTTAATAAAATACTACAATGTTTTTGAATATTTTAAAAAATTGCATTTTAGGAGGTACATTATTTTTGGTGCTCTGCCCTAGAGGCATTTGCTTCGGGCCGAGAAGCTATTTCAGTCTTATCCACAATAATTTAAATCAAATACGTACCTCCAAAATATTCAGTTTAAATAGTTGCATAGCAACCAAAAATAATTTTTCCCAACTCACTATCACAATGGACTATCTAACATCCTGCAAGGAAATACAAAACCATCATACAGTTCCTAGCACTAAGTCTTTAACTGCCATTTGTATTAGAGCCATACACGCATAATCACTAGTTTAAACTTAGTATACAATTCAAAATATAATCATCTAACGTGCTACAAGTTCAAACTTAAATCATAATTTAGGAGATAAACAAAAACCAACATTTAAACAAGTCCCAACAATTGACAACTTAACTCTAAACCCAGAAGACCATTTCGTACAGTGCACAATGTACATACCAAACATTTCAAGGTCAAGTTTCATAACCAAACTTCAGCATTTACATATATTCTCAAGTTTAGACGTCTAGATTAAGTGTAATCTATATAAGTAAGCATAGCACCTAATCTATTACAAAATATAATTTCTCTTGGGCACGCCTTGAGCCCTTAACCTTTATTTTGACCTATTTGAGAAGAGAAAAAAGATTACAAAAAAGGGTAAGTCCTAAAGACTTAGTGGGGCGAGGGGAGGGGGAGAGAGAGAGAGAGAGAGAGAGAGAGAGAGAGAGAGAGAGAGAGAGAGAGAGAGAGAGAGAGAGAGAGAGAGAGAGAAATATGACAAACAATCAAGGAAAAACTGTCGTATGAGCAGCAATTCAAAACAAATTTATCAGCAAGCATAACTTGACAATTAGAAACAAGATTATCTCAGAACATAAATGATATTAAATTCAACAAACAGAAACATCTTTGTCCTTGTTGCTCCTAGAATAGAGTACAAATAGAATCAAACGATAACCCTAAAGTATAATATTTATAACAGATTTTCCTAATTCCTCCATTAACCTAAGCATATTAGCTTAGTACGATCCATTATCCCAAGTACTCCACTCGGCATCCAGGCACTCAACTTGGTCCATTATCACTATATATTGATATAATCGATAAATAATTACCTGACAAGGCCATACAAACAATATGTAGAATGATTTAATTAGAAGTGCAAAACACAATTTGGTCAATAGGACCCAAAATCAACATAACAAAGGAAAGCCGTGAAGGCTGCAAGGCATGTGGAATAAATAAAAGATAGGACAATAAGAGTTTTGGTCACCAAAACGAGTATAATTCAGTTTCAACAGAGATACACAAGGAATTCAAACAATCAAGAAACATTCACATCCCAGAAGAAGGTTAGGCTAACCCTCACCTTAAAACTCCACAGAGGTGCTATCATATCTAGGGGGCAATTGAGCTAAGTCGAGTCAAGTTTAGGCAAAATTTATAAGCTCAAGCTCGAGCTAGAGCTCGATGAGCCTAAAACTTTAAGCTCAAGCTTAACTCGATAAAGCTCAAATTGGTAAATGAATTATAAAAACTATAGGCTCAAGATTGGCTCGAATTAGAGCTTGAGCTCAACTTGCCATTAACGCTATGATATCTACAAAGGTCATATTTACTCTAGTGGATAAATCAATTCAGATTCCGATAATATTTAGTCCTTGAAATGTTACACAAAGGTTGGACATATAATCACACTGATTAATTTAATTAACAATAATCATGTCCTAATTACCAATCTGGGCCCAACAACACATTACACAACTTATATATCCAAATATGTTAGCTTGACATCATAAATATTTTTTTGATAGTCCTTAATTACAATTTGATGCAATTAACTTAACCTACATCAACTAATTCAATTTAATGAGAATTAGTTTTTAATTTATGATTCGAGTCCACATTTACTTACAGTCGAATTCCTATATGATCATTTTAGTCTATAATCACAATTCTTAATCCAATTTATTGAAATTTATAATGAAAATTAGCTTTATAATTTAATAAAATCAAATCAGGAATCATCAAATTGATTAAACAAAAATTACCTAAATTAACACAATTCAAAGCAAATTCATATTCCGAAATTGGCATGTATGCATTCAATATATTGCCTCAAAGAAACTACTCAAAAGTCACCAGACCACCACCGCCAGATCTGATTTTTTGCTACCGCCAAAAGATATGCCTTGTTGCATTAAGCAAGACCCCCAAGTTAATTCCACAAAACTCCTTCATTTAGCCAGTCGATTTGAGGAAGACTGCCATAGCTCGCACGCTGAGCTGTCGCCTATTTTTCTTTAATTACTTTTTCATCTTTCGTCGGTTCTCTAAATTGAAGGCACCACTATCTTCCTCCTGCTGAGCCCATTGGAACACATATCTGGGTCATATCTAATGATTGCCAAAATAGCCGCAACCATTGCCGTTTGTCGTGCCAAACTTTTCTTTCCAATTTTTGATCGTTTCTCCAATCGTTTGTGGTAGTTCTTGACACCGATATGTTCCTTGAACCGAGAAGAGTGCAATGGTGTACGGAGTGTTGTCAAGCTTCATGGGCACTGGAAAGAGTTCACTGGAGAAGGAAGAGAGGTTTGCATGTATGAATTTGAAGAAATATTAGTGGGGGTTGCTATTTATAAGGAATTTGCTAAAATTTCAAATTGACCTCTAAAGCTTTTTTTTAGCTTTCAATAGAATCCTTCAATTCTTTGAGTGCCTCACCTTGATTCCAAAATTCCTTTCTCCAATTTCAATTAAGTCCTCAAACTAATTAGTGACTCATTTTGACTCAGTTGAAAATATTTTCAATTTTACCCTCAAACCTTTGAAATGTTCTTTAATTAAGTCCTTTCCTATTTAAGTTTTGGGCCCAAAAAATTTTGTCAAATTATTATTTTGATTTTTAAAATTTCAATTTCTAAAATGCTAAATTTAGGGGTGCTATAACCTCTCTCTCTTAAAAGAATCTAGAAAGAATCTGGTCCCTAGATTATTTTCTTCGACTGAAAGATCTCTAATTAATACTGGTACATATAACACTCCTGTTCTAATGTTACCTTGATCAAATGCTGATTTATCCCATTTTCACAATATATTCCATTCAATTCCTAGTGATATTTATTTTGTTGAGATTTTTAAGCATCTCTATCTTCTAGTTTTCCAAATATACCTATTCTTACTAAGGCTCCTGGTGCCACCTGATTCTTTTAAGGTTGTCTAGTAATACCAATAGTCCCATAATCATGATTTTGTTATCCATCATCACTTAAAGTGTCTTTTGATTTCCACAATTGAGCTTATAGAAAGTGAATTTAATTATCTTGAGAATGAGTTTTAAACCTCTTTAGTAATCTCGTAATTCATCGAGTGCTATATGCTTATTTTCTATTGGCTAAGCCTTTGCACATCATCACATATCATCTCTATACTTAAGAGGTTCTCCAAGAGACCATAAAACTACTATGGTAACAGATGGCTATTAACACGACAAGTTCATATTTACATGATATTTACATTAAGGTGTAGCCAAATTCAAATTTAACATGCTTGATTTTTATAACAAGTCATACACTTCCATGCAGCTAACTACAAGCTCACAAAACCATACATACTAGATACAATCACAAATAATCCATCTTTTGCTCTTTATATTCCATTTAAGAAATAAAGCCAATAATATGTGGGATCAGATTTTCCTTTTATGTTCAAAAACTTAGATAGGACATTCAACTACATGTTTCCCTTTATCCTTTGGAGATTATTTGCTTGAGTTCCTCAACTTACTTATTGACGCTTGTATACCTTGCATTTCAATTTATTTCTGAGGTCAGTCACCAGTTTCCACATCTGATATCAAAATTTTCGATTCTTGTGATACTTATTTTTATCCATCATTCATTTTACCCATCTTTGAGCTTGTTAACCTATCCTCGAGACTCAATGTGTTAGGTCAATCCAAATTGTACCCATACCATACCTATTGGTATATTTACATTCCTTAAGGATTTCTCTTTGTCCATCATTGGTTGGTGTCTCTATTTTGTTAAAGTAATCACTTTCTCATGAGCAATTCTTTTTGAAATATAGGCATATCTGACATTTCCTTGAGTTTCCCAAAGACAAGTAAGAATATCACCATGATTTATTATCTCTCCAAATCCTGAAACTCTTTCTTTTGTTCAAATCAATGATCTTTCTTAGTTAACTCCATTAGAGAACTTATTATTTTAGAAGAGGCCGTGGATACACCTTTAGCATCAATCAGACAAACCCAAGAAACTTTTGTACCTTTAATATATTTTTTGGACATGTTCGATTGCTTATAGTCTTAATTCTGATAGAATTAATCCCCAATGTTTGTGATGCCAAACATAGATGTAATATAGAAAATTCCTCGATTGTAAGTAATTTAAAGGTTTCCATAAGATCCTTTTGGACCAATGATTTTTGTGGAGGATTAATAGAACTTAGTTCTCTTACTTGGAAGTGGGGCTGTTGATACCTTTTTGTTGCTCTTCCTTTTTTCCTGTGTGTGCTACCTATAATAGAATAAGAAATCAACTTCATTTTTTTGTGAATCTATCGTTTCTTGCAAAAGCTAATTTGTTCATAGGCAATTATTTTCTTAGTCTTACTTAGATTCAAGCTATACCCCGAGTGAGGTATAAAGGTTTAAAATCATTAGCAAGGCTACTTCCCTCTATTGTTCTTGTTCGAGAATAATGGAAAGCCTGTATTATAGTTATTTTGGGAGTTTTTGAAGTCCTTTGCAAAAGGGAAGGCACTTTTGTTTAGGAGTAGGTTTTCTTTCTTGACCCTGCCATTCAATTTCACTATTTGATAAGCAGGATGGCATCTTTCTTGGCGTAGTGGTTCTAGTTGGTGTAATTTATTTTATTTTAACTAGGTTTCACTCGAACTCTTACCATTTGCCCTATAGGTCAACTTTCGTTTTTTGCCCCTGAGATCCATTAGTGACTTCCTCTACTAGTAGTACAGGCTTAAGCAGAATGAGAGTCTTTCACTCTTTCATATTCATCCTTGGCAGTGATGTGGGCTAAAACTTTTTGTATGATCGTATCAAAGTCCCAAGCAAACTTGTTGATTACTTCTAAGCGAGAAGCCTCTACAAGAAAATGAGCAATGAAACTTTCCTCCTAGGGCAGTGGGGAGAGAGGAGATTTGATGAACACTAAGAGGGTAGCATTAGTGAGCACAAAAGACCTCTGGATCGGGTATTTTGGGAAATAAACTCCAAGACCACAAAAGGTAACTTTTCGGTGGCTCCATACCTTCACTGCCTCCTTCATCATTTTATTCCATCATCCTTCAAGGATGCTAGGTGTCCGGGACTCCTAGAAAATCCTTCCGACAAGAATGTTACTTGAATATTATATTAAATCATAATGTCTATATCACAAGTAAAGATAGTTCTTGGCCCACATTCTCCATGAGTTTCCCGTTCTATAGTATCCTTTCCTTGTCTTCGATTTTAAACAAACCTTAAACACATGCATTAGATTAAATAGCTTATGAGAAAAAGACATTTCAATTCTTAAACTTGATGAGTGTCGTCGAGCTCTTACTGTTACTCTACTTATCCTTATTAGTGATGCAAGATTCCTCCTAAAAGTAAGTAGTATCCTGAATTCCTTTATTCATCAAATTATTTTGAACTTTAAATTGCATCTCATTACTCAATCCGTACCCCTAAATTCTACTTATCTGATCTTTTTAGTAAATGGGGTAAAACTCTAGAATTTATTGAGGCTATCCTTCGTATGGTTTTTGTTGTACTCCTAAGAATACTGACATCATTTGCTTATCAATAGGGTTATAAGGTCTACCCTCCCACGGTAATAAATTTTATTCCACAGGTTTTCCTATCTTTGGATCTACTAGCAAGAGAAGAAGAAATAAGGTCTAACGTCATCTTCAATTTTTCCCATGAGATATTTTTAACTCAAGTGTCCTAATTGTAGTCTTTGAGTGTATTAGTTTCATTGATTGATGACCGTCCGCTATGATTTAGTTATTCCTCATAACTCCATTGTTGCTGGCGACCATTCCCTTGATAACTATATTGTTTAGGTCGCATCATACGAATTCATCAAATATTAACCTATCTATATAACCTTTTAAATTATCAAATGCAATTCTGTTTAGGAGAATCCACAACTTATAAATCAAAAATCTCACAAAACACACCTAAATGTGAAATATTTCTCCAAATTTCAATTTTTCAAAATTCAAAGAGTCCTGTGCTTGACCTCCCAAGATTACTAGACCATACATTAGTTGTCCTGGAAACATATCTTTTCATCATTGATTGTTTTCTTAATTTCCAGCCCATAGTCTCAAATTCTTATCATCATATCCTTTATCAATCTAAACTTACCATTTAGATTCCATTTGTATACGAAGGTCAAATATCACTCATCCTTAATAATCATTTATTTCTCAAATACATTCTTACCTGCAATAATCCATTTTCCTATGTATACAGACAACCTACTTCTCATCTGTAAGTATGTGACAAGGATTTGTTTGTCCTAGCGTAATCATTTATTGACCCAAATACATATCTTTTTAGAATGATCTTTACTCATCGGATATATCTTTCACGAACATTACTTGCATAATGTTAATTCCTAAAGTAACTCCTTACACACTAAATATAATTTTTTCCCCCCCAAAGTAGTCATCTACTCATCAAATTCAACCTTAACAAGTATTACTCATGTATCGCCATAATTCCAATAGTAGCATCCTCAATAATAACTTTACATTCATAAGCCTAGCATACTAGCAGTAAGTAGTTATACACTGGTTGGTCACCCTGATCATAACCATTTGCTTTCTTAATGTCAAGCATTATCTCAAAGGTACATATCTTATTCTGTTCCATATTCAATTCTACAATCAAACTTCATATTATCTTGCCTAAAAATTTCACATTCCAAGAATCATATACTAATATAGCTCAAGTAGTTTTACATATCCCAAATAGTTCCAACATAAAGCTTAGTCTTTATTAACTGAGAATTTCACATTCTGAAAATCATATCCTTGGATCAGATCTTGGCATAGCTTAGGTTTTTCCTTAACCCGAGTGTTCACATCCAAGATGATTCCCAATTCAAGTTTAATTTCTATTGAACCTATCGATTCCAACTACAAAAAATCATTGTTATGTTAACTCAGGTCATCAAAACCTAGGCATTAATACCACCTCTAGTGCCTGCCAAGGAGATGCCTACTTTGGATTGAGGCGCTATTCCAATTTTATCCACAATAATTTAAACCAAATACGCACCTCCAAAATATTCAGTTTAAATAGCTACACAACAACTAAAAATAATTTATCCTAACTTACTATTACAAAGCACCGTCTAACATCTAGCGAAGAAATACAAAACCATCATACTATTTCTTACACTAAGTCTACGACTATCATCTGTATTAGAGCTATACACGCATAATCACCATTTCAAACATAGTATACAATTTAAAAGATAACCATCTAAGGTGCCACCAGTTCAAACTAAAATATAATTTGAGAGATAACCAAAAACTAACATTTAAACAAGTCCCAACATATAGCAACTTTGCTCTGAATCTAGAAGATCACTTCATTGAGTGCAATATGTAGACACCAAACATTTCAAAGTGAAGTTTTATAATCAAATTTTAGCATTTACAAACATTCTCAAGTTTAAACATCTAGATTAGGTGCTAGGTGTAATCTATATAAGCAAGCATAAACTTAATCTATTACTAAACATAATTTCTCTTGGGCACCCCTCAAGCCTTTAATCTTCATTCAAATTTGTCTAGGAAGAGAATAAAAGATAATAGAAGGGGATAAGTCCTAAAGACTTAGTGTGTAGAGGGGAGAGAAATATGATAAATAGTTAAGGAAAAACTGTTGTATGAGCAGCAATTCAAAATAGATTATCAACATGCAAGACTTTACAATTAGAAACAAGATTATCTAACAACATAAATGAGATCAAATTTAGCAAATGAAAACATCTCCGTCCATAGTGCTCCTAGAATGCAGTACAAAAAAAATCAAAAAATAACCTCACAGTATAATATTCATAACAGATTTTCCTTATTCCTTCACTAACCTAAGCATATCAGCTCAATACAATCCATTATCCCAAGTATTCTGCTCAGTATCCAGGCACTTAGCTTGGTCCGTTATCTTTATATATCGATACAATCAATAAACATTTGCCAACAAGGCCATATAAATGATATGCAGAATAATTCAATTAAGAGTGAAAAACATAATTTGGTTGGCAAGACCCAAAATCAATGTAATAAGGTGGAGCTGTAGGGTATGTGGAATAATAACTTATAGGACAGTAAGAGTTCTAGGCTCCAAAATGAGTACAATTCACTTTCAATAGAGAAACACAAGAAATTCGAACAATCAAGTAACATTCACTTCTTAGAAAAAAGTAAGGCTAACCCTCACCTTAAAACTCCATGGAGATGCTACCACATTTTACGGTCCTAGAGACCCTAGCTCCTCATCACCTATTCCAATAGAACATTCAAATGTCAAAATGCTTGTATTACTTTCTTTAAACAATAATTAATTTGGTTATCTCTTAATATCAGTTATTTTCCAATTAGTACAATATTTTAAGGGAATATCGTAAAGTAACATGCTAATTAAGTTATTAACGTTATGAAATCTACGAGGTCTTATTTGCTCTGATAGGTAAATCAATTTAGATTCCTATAATATTCAGTCCTTGAAACACTATACGAAGGTTAGGCATATAATTACACCGATTAACATAATTAGCAATAATCATGTTC
This sequence comes from Jacaranda copaia, assembly GCA_014898725.1. Classification (NCBI taxonomy): domain Eukaryota; kingdom Viridiplantae; phylum Streptophyta; class Magnoliopsida; order Lamiales; family Bignoniaceae; genus Jacaranda; species Jacaranda copaia. The sequence goes on along the minus strand of JACGDI010004765.1, from coordinate 652,995 downwards.
CAATTACCAATTTAGGCCTACTAGCACAGTACAAAACTTATATATCCAAAAATTTAGCTTTACATCATATATCTTGTCCTCATAGTCCATAATTATGATTTGATGTGACTAACTTAACTTACATCAACTAACTCAATTTACTAAGAATTAGCTTCTAATTTACAATATGAGTCCTATATACTTACAATCAAATTCCTATATGATCATTTTAGTCGACAATCACAATTTTTGGTCCAATTTATTTAATTTTAAAATGAAAATCAACTTTATAATTTAATTGAACCAAATCAAAAATTGTTTAATTGATTAATTAGATTTTACACAAATTAACATAATTCAGAGTTAATTCACCATTTGAGATTGGCGTGCATGCGTTCAATGTGTTGCCCTAAAGAAACAGCTTGGAAGTCAACGAATCGTCGTAGTGCTCCGCTAAGTCTAAGTTTTTCCACCACCAAAAGATGCACCCTGTTGTGCTAATCAAGACCCCCAAATCAATTCAACAAAACTCTTTTATTAGGCCAGTCAATTTGAGGAAGATCTCCACAGACTACCATTAGACTGCAACCTCATTTTTCTTCAATTACTCCTTCGTCATTCATCGATTTGCTAAATTGAAGGCACTACTATCTTCCTCGTTTTGAGCCCATCTAAACCTATATTTGGATCACATCCAACGGTTGTTGAAACAACCATGACCACTATTGTCTGTTGTGCCAAACTTTTCATTCCAATTTTCGATCATTTCTCTTGCCGTTAGTAGTGGTTCTTGGCATTGGTATGCTCCTTGAGTTGAGAGAGTACAATGGTGTATAGAGTGTCAAGTTTTGCCAACACCAGAGGGGAGTTTGCCAAAAAGGGAAGAGAGGTTTTCATGTATGAATTTGAAGAAATATGAAGGGGGAAGGGGTTTGCTATTTATAGAGAATTTCCAAAAATTTTGAATTGACCCCTGAAACTTTCCTTTAGCTTTCAATAGAATCCTTCAATTCTTTGAGTGCCTCACATTGACCTCAAAATTCTTTTTCCTATTTTCAATTAAGTCCTCAAACTAATTAGTGACTCATTTTGACCCAATTGACCAAAAATATTTTCAATTTAACACCCCCCCCCCACCACCAAACTTTTAAATACCCTTTAATGAAGTCGTTTCCTATTTACCTTTTGGGCACCAATTTTTTTTTCAAATTAATAGTTTGATTTTTAAAATCTTACTTTCTAAAATGCTAAATTTAGGGATGTTACATTATTTAAATATAATTTCATTTTTATCTAGGTAAATTGAAAGCTTTACAATTAGCATAATAATAAAATAAAAATTCAATATCAAAGATAAATTCTTAAATGAACATACAAAAAATTTTGAAATACTATTTGATATTGTTTGAAATTGAGCTGGGGTCCTCTCTTGAAGTTAGCAAGTTCTTTTAAGTTCTTTTCTCTACAATGCGTTACAAACAATCTGAGATCTTGACTTTTTGCAAATAATTTTTCCTACTCCTATTTGATTTTGGGATTTTATATTTATAGTATTTTTTCTTAGTGAGTTTCGATCCTTTAATGTATAGATGCCCATCTTGGTGGGCCTAATTACTTGAGCTTTCTAGTCTTTTATTTTATCTATTATTTAATTAATTTGGCCCTTTTAGCCTTTTTTGAACTGTTTTATCTTTAGGGACTTAATTTGTCAAATCATCAAGCCCTTAATTTCAATTTGAAAATTTATTTTCATATTGAAATTATAATATAAGGTTTGTTTTAATTTTTACCTTGTAAGGCAATCAATTAATTTTTATTATTCATATTTTGTGGAGAAATTGAAAAGAACATAACTTTCCTCTAAGTTATAATAATAGTAAAATTAAAATTTAATACCTAAGATAAATTTTTAAATAAACATACAAAAATATTTGAAATGTTATTTGATGTTGTTTGAAAATTGAGCAGCGTCCTCTTTAGAAGTTAGCAAGTTCTTCTAAGTTCTTTTCTCTGCATTGCACTATAGAGTAATATAAGCTCCCGACATTTTACAAATGATTTTTCCTACTCCTATTTGATGTTGGGATTTAATATTTATAATATTTTTCTTAGTGAGTTTTGACCCTTTAAGGTTTAGATGCCAATCTTGGTGGGTTTGATTAGATAGGCTCTCTAGCCTTTTCATTTTATCTATTATTTAATTAATTTGTCCCTTTTTAGTCCCTTTTGCTTCTTTATCTCTAAGGAAATAATTTGTCAAATCATCAAACCTCCTACTTTCAATTGAAAATTTTATTTTTATAGTGAAATTATAATATATGGTTTGATTTTAATTTTGACCTTATTTTAATTTATTTTGATTGAATTTTAATAAGGAAATCAATTAATTTTTATTATTCATGTTTTGTGGAGAAATTGGAAATGACTCAACTTTTGTCCAAGTTAAGATTTTCTAGGTTTCAAAGTTTGGTAGGCTTTAGAGAGCACTTTGCCAACTGCCCTACATTCGTTTAAGGATTTAGTAGAATTTTTGGCAAGTTTGCATTATAGGAGAGCAGGCTGTCGGGACTAATTCAAGTATGTGGTGTAGACTTGAGCGTAAGAGGGTGTGTGAAGGGTGGTGTAAATTATGCTTCTTGACTCTATTTTGACACAATAGAAATAATGTTAGGAATGATTGCTTCTTGATCCTATTAGTTTAATACTAGCAATTCTCAACAGATTATTGATTTGTGCCTAAGGATACTGAACAACATAAAGTGCAATAATTAATAAGTAAGCAATAAGTAACAATAATGAACAAAGCAAGGAAAGAACATTGGGATTTTGGAGAACTTTGAACCAAATGATCCGACTGCTCCACCTAAGTTTTGTAACTTAGGATTTTGGAAAAGGTTGCTAAATCAATTTTTTATAGAAATAAATTTGACCTATTACACAAAATTTTATAGAAGTAATCCTAACCTAGTCCTTTACGACACAAAATGACCAAGCCTTGGCTTTTACAGGCTTGGCCAAAAATATTGGTTGTTTAAGGTTTCTAAGAACCTAACATTAACTTTTACAAGCTCAACTAATAACCGCAACCTTTTACATGGCTAAAGTTGAACCTTCAGATAGTGCATCACAGGAAAAAAATTTCCTTCATCACCCTGACTTTATGGATTAGTCTTAACCAAAACAGTGCATCCCAAGGAATGAAATTCCTTCAACACCACGACTTCAAGGATAAGTCTTAACCTTACAGAAAATTCACAATTATAAAAGAGAGCTAAGCTTATACAAAGCGTATTACAAGTGTTTTAACACAACTCTTAATACAAAAGATATGAAGATGGGTTTTTAGTTCCTAGACTTGAGAGATTTTGATTGACGCTTGAGAGAACTTGAATATGGTGGAATGCACAAACTTAGAAATTTATGCAATATCTCTCTTAAGAATTTAAATGACATCTTGGAGTATTTATAGGCAAACTAGCCATTCATGGATGTTACTCACAAGTATAGACATTTTTGAGACTTTCCCTTTTCGTGTAAGACAATCTTTTTTGCTTCCCAAGTTTGACTTACTGCATTTTTCATTTTTTGTGTAGACTTCTAAGTCATTTAGGTGGGATAATTCAATTTTTCAACTTATGCTACCCAAAGTGTTAGCTATTTCCTATCAACTGGAATTCACTCCTTCCTTTAGAATTTCCTTTCGAATTTTGGATCAAATAAAAACCATTGCTTTAACCCCTTTAATTTATCAATCATCACTTCAAGAAATTATTAGTATCAAGAGTTGGTTTGTTATCATAAAGACACATGGTTGGATAAAAAAGTCAACAATCTTCCCTTTTCTAATAATGACAAATAACCAAGTATTCTAATAAAAAGAAATTCAACCAACTAAGTATAAAGGAATACTTATAGAGCCTTTTTTTTTTCAAACAACTCTATATCTATCCTTGAATGACTATATTTTGCTTCCCTTTAATTTCATAGTAGAAGATATAGTTTCTTGGGAGACTTTTGAGAATATAAACTCAACAATTGGATTACATTAAGCATTTTCCTTTTAAAAGCAATCATTACTTCAACAATTTTACAATCCAAGCAAGCACAATATCTAAGAAAGCAATTCATGTTAAATTCATAAACTTAGTGTGGTTAGAGTATGAGCATATCATCGTGGTAATTGAAGTATAATTGCCTTATCAAATAAATGTTCGAGATTACTTCAGAACTTTCAATATAAAGGGCAATAATTAATAAGTGAGCAATAAGCAACAACAAAGAACAAAATAAGTAAAGAGCACTAGGATTTTAGAGAGTTTTGAACTAAATGACCCTACCTAAGCTTTGCCACTTATGATTTTGGGTAAGATCACTAAACATGCTTTTCATAGGATCAGATTTAACCTATGACACATACTTTTTTCGGAGCAATCCTAACCCAGACTTTTATAGGATCAATCTTAGCCTAGTCCTTTATAGTATAAAAGGTCTGAGCCTTGGCCTTTATGGACCTAACCAAAAGTATTAGTTCTTTAAGGTTCTGAAGAACCTAACCTTGAATTTTATGGACTTAGCTAACAACCTAACCTTTTGCACAACTAAGGCCAAACTTTTAAATAATATGTCCCAAGGAAACAAATTTCTTCAGCACCAAGACTTTGCAGATCAGCTTTAACCAAAATCATGTGTCAAAAAGAAATAAATTCTTTTAACACCCATACTTTATGAATTAGTCTTATGCAAAGCAGTATATCCTAAAGAAACAAATTCTGTCATAACCATAACTTTAAGTCAACAGAGTCAGAGTCCAAATAAAGTCAAAGTTCACAGAAGTAAGCATCGTCAGTTGCCAAGGAGCTGCTAAAAGCCCTAAGGGTAGGCGACATAGTAGTAGCCAATTAGGTGCTCATTAAGTACCTAATATTAGCATCCACTAGGCACTTAAAGCATGTGACCATTGGTTGCTTCTCTCGAGTGCTATAGGTAAGCACTCGTCGAGCCCTCTTCCTTACTATTTTGCAACATTTTTCAAAATTGAGGTTTCTTCTTTAGTCGCATCATCCGACCTAACATTAATTCATGAAATCAAATATTAAAAGTTAGATGATCATCATCCAGTTCCTAAGTTAACTTTATGTCAGAGTCTAGTTTTGAATTCAAAGTGGAGGATTTTTCTAATGAGTGGCCTGAGGATGCTCCTATTATTGATATTAGTTTTTTCAAAGTTGTGAACATTTCTTGTTTTCTTTTGTCTCTGGGTTAGAAATTTTGAGGTGTAAAGTACATGGTATTGATAAGTTCGAGTTTCTCCTTTCTTTATCAAAGGATAATATTGTGTTGGCTCCCTTGAGGTACTTCACCATATTTAGCATTAATTTTGTAATGGTTTTTTTTTGTACTAGATTCTTTTTCATTAGGCATATTTAGGAGTTATAGGTGTGTTTAAGTCAGTTCATCCACAACTTCTATGTGTATTTCATAGGATTTTGGTATTGTTTGGTAGATTTAGGTCTTTCTATATCTTTAGGTTTTGTTCTTTGTTTGGGTGCATAGAGTTCCAAATAAACCTTTCTTTCATGTCTTCCCTAAACTAAATAGTAAGTTTTTAAGTAGTTAGGCTTATTTTTTAGGGCTTCGAAAGGAGATGTTTTTCTTTGTGTGAGAAAAGGATTGGGGTGTTTGTCGTGGGTAGAGTAGTTCACCATCACTAGGGCATCTAAGTAAGATTCATCTTAACCTTCACTAGAGTTTCAAAGAGGCAGATTTATTTGTTTCTCTTTTTTATACGACTTACATGTTTTTCAAGTGTACTTAGTTTATTTTCCACTTTGTTGACTGTTATAGCATACATATCTGTTATTACTTTTTTGCATTCTCCTTAATATTTACATTTATTTCAATTTCTATGCACTTTAATAGGTAAGAAAATAGACTTAATGAGGACCCATGCCAAGAGAGCAGATGGAGGATTGCATGAGAGGTGTGCAATGGAGTTGTGTTGCTAGTTGGGTAGCATCCAAGTACCTCTTGATGGTGGTGGAGTGAAGTACATGCTCAGCCAGCTTTTGTGGTACATAAGACTAATGTAGGTGATAGTTTTAAGGCAATGCTCCTTTACTAGTTGGGAAACATGTATTAGGATTAGGTGCAAAAAGTACTTGTCTATAATCTTATTTCCCTTTTAATGCAAGCAAGAGAAATAGGTTATTTCACTATTGTTTACGTTGAATTTGTAATGTTGACTCATATTGGAATGTAGACAAGACCACCTTCAACATTAAGGATTTGTGAAGTGGAATAAGCGTGCTTGATTAAGGAAAGTTAGATGTATTCCCTTTTTCCTAATTGCTCAAGGCATTCATTTCGTAACTTAATCTGTTATATATGTGTATTTTCCTTATGGTTACATTATTTATTTTTTCATCATGCTTTTTACTCCTCTTAGCATAGGCTTGGAATTTAATCGTGTAGATGCTTTATTGTGTAGAAAGATAGTAACAATGATTTCATAGCTCAAAGAAACGCCACTAGATCCACTTAATAGTAGTCTTAGAAGGAGGAGGAGTTCATAAAGTTGTTGATGGAGTATGAGAAACCAAAGGTATATTATGTTAAGTAAGTGAAAACAATAACAATTCTTAGAGTTTGCTACTAGGAAGATTCTCATCATCGTTGTTCGTGGGGATGCAGTTGAAGAATTCAAGGGTTTAGATGAGGTACTTAAAGTGATTGAGACAACGGCTATAGTTATCTATAGGCAGATCATCTAGGATTGTCATCGCGTGCTTGGCATAGTTGTGTGATATCTTATTAAGCAAACATTACTACTTGACCCAAACATCCCAATTGATCTTTTTACTATATAGTATGGTGGGAGCTTAAGAGGCTAGTGCTAATGGTATGTTGGAGGATCCAATAGACGTAGCTACATAAGTACAAGTGATAGCAACTTAGGATAGGAGCTTTATTTAGTTGCATTTTCTTTTATTTAAGACTAGTTAGCATTTTTACTTCTGCATAAGTAGTTTTTTTGTTTGTTTGTAGGTTTTTTTTATGAGGCCAAGACTTGGCCTGATTTTATTTCATATTCTTTAATGTTATTAATTTTTTTTCACTTTTATTCAAGGACGTTTGTTCATACACTTAGTCAATAGAACGATTTTTGAGTGTTGGTGTGTTCTTAATGTTGGTTGTTGCACAACATGGGCATGGAAGGGAGGACATTTAAGCCTTTCTTCTCAAACTTACTCGTGATCCCTTCTTGGGGAGTCTTACCACAAATTTTAGTCACAATGTAATGTATAAATATTGTTTTGAACCTTGTTTGGGAGGCCTTATTATAGTAGTTTGTCATTAGGATTAGATTAGATTGTGAGCCTCACTCGAGAGGTGTTACTGCAAATGTCTAATGCTAAAAAAACATTTGACTATGAACCTTTCTCAAGAGATCTTACTATAGATGTTTGGTGCTTCAATAGCATTAGGCTACAAGCTTTGCTTGTGAGGTTTGATCATTGATGTTTGATAAGCTTGCCACATGCCTCGCTTTACGGTAGGCTTTAATGAGATGGCCATATACTCCCTGGGAGGCTTTATAATGGGCTTTGATGAGATGGCCAAGTACATGCCGAGGAATCTTATAGTAGGCTTAAGACCACATGCTTCACTTAGAGGGGGTGTATAGTGGTCTTGCCTTGCCTTGATGCTAATTTGATGTCAGGATGATGTTGATTCAAATCTACCATGATACATTGATTGAGATATGTGCCTTAGGGGTGTCATTGCAGAAGGTGTTGCTCTACATGAATCAAGATTCAAAAATAAGTACAAGATAACATAAAAAGAAATTCACTAAAATCATTAGGAAAGAAACAAAAGGTGTTTCCCCTAGTTGAGGTTAGCTTTCTTCAATGTTTACTGAAATAACTCCTATCTATTAGTATAATCTTGCTGAGGAAAAAGGAAAAATCATGTTGCTCTATTGTTGGCATGTTCAATCTTGTTGGTTGTGGCTTTCATTTTGGTTGTGAGATTGAAATATAGACATAGAGCATCTTCTTGGCTAGCACTCCTTTATAGTGCAATCTTATATCTAGCTGGCTTCTCCTAAAGATGAACAACTCCCAACGAGAGTGCTACAATAACATAGGCTTCATGGATTGAATTTTTATTTTTCTTTTGAACTAATTTAGTGACTCTTCTTCACATCACCTGGGCTAGTAGTATAAATTATCATCCTCTTAAGGTGTTGATGTAATATTCTCTACTAATGTGTTATGTGTTAAATTGTCTTTAGGCCTATCCACTTGGTGGGTGGACGATAACTGCCCTTTTTCTTTCTACTTTGGAATGCCCATTAGAAGCTATATGTTTCCTTCTATATGCTCTTTAAGGTATCCTTGCTAGGCCAACTTTGCAATGCATCTTCTACGTTCTAGCATTCTTCATTAGTTTGCCCTGGGTTGTGATGAAAATTGTTATACTTTAGGGACGTTTTGCTACCTTTGGGGCTCATTCGACCAAGCTTTGTACTGTACAACCTAAGTATCTCTACCCTTTTAGGGGTATGTATATAGGGGGTGTCCATTTAGGATGGTGTTAATGGTCATCCTACCTCATGTCAGTGTTGGTTCCTTCTTATTGTAATTTATGCTTGTTAGATCTATTAAATTCATTACTTTGTTGTTTCAAATATGTTCTCTACTTGAATAAAAAATTCTCGTAGGGTGCGAATGACTTCATCGTTACGGTTTGTTAGGGTTTCCTATGTTTTAGGTTTCATTGGATAATGCTAGGCAGGAATTCTTAACTAATGCATGTAATCTCAAGCTACTGCATAGACAAATTAGTTAATGTATTCCCTTAAGTTGTATTCATGCTTTTACTTGATGGTGATAGGTAAGCTGCCATTTTAAGGTTCTCAAGATTGACAAGGAAATAATGAAGGAAATACTAAGCCAGTTACTTCTAGTTAGTAGTGGAATCCAGCTCGTGTTTGGTAGAACTATGTCAACGTGTGCTTAGTGAGTGTGGTGCAGAATGCCTTGCAATAGGTAGCTTCAATCAACTCATATGGCTTCATCTTGTGAGGAGGTTATCCAAGTACTTCTAAGGATCCACCATGCCATCAAACTCTAGCAAGTTGGCAATCTTCATTCTTGGGTAAAGTAACTTTGCAAAGATAACTAGGTGGAAGGGGATGCATCTTGACAGACCGATAGCCAAGAAAGACACTAGCTTTCTAGTCCTCTTAAGTGTTGAGGCATAAGTAAGTGAATTTGAACTCCAATGGTAGTGAGCAATTGCTGCGATGAGTCAGCTCAAAGGTACTATGGCACATCTTTCTACCAAAGTAGAAAAGAAGCAATATCTTGCTCTAGATTAGTTCTTTGCTCTATCCTCTCCGAGGACAATGAAGCCTCTCTACTCCGATAAGAGGATTGTAGTTGCTTTTGAGGGTGGCATCCTCTAAAATGCTAAGCGATCGCTTTGGCTGCAATTTGTGCTAAGGCATTCTCCATTAACATCTTTAGTGCATCTTAAGTCATTCGTAGTGTTGGTTCTCTAAGAGGTGGCCTTGCTACATTTGCATCTTCTCTAGTGGGGGTGTGTTTCAAGTGTTGGCTCTAGCATTGGACGTGATTGTGCTTCAAGCTGGTTGTCTTTTATGTTCTTGCCTCTTAAGATCAAGTTTTTCCAAGCTCTTTTCTCTTGAACGGAATGCAAAGAGTCTGAGCTCCAAATTTTTGCAATGAGATTTCTCTCTCCTATTTGACTTTGGGATTTAATATTTATGGTATTTTTTCTTAACAGGCTTCAACCTATTAGGTTGGCATACTCACTTAGGCTATCTGACCTTTTATTTTATCTACTATTTAATTAATTTGGTCCATTTAATCCCTTTTTACTTCTTTAACCATGAACATTTATTTATCATATCTTTAATAAAAATAAATATATGAAATGCAATTAATTAAAATAAAAAAGGTATTGCATCTCAATATTTGTAATTAAGTAATATGAAGGTTACAACCCTAGAACATAAAAAATTTAATTTAAATAAATATTGAGAAAATAATAAAATAATAAAACAAATAAAATATTTAAATAGACTAGAATAATATCTAGTTAATTTAAAATCAAAAACAACATCAATATAAAGATGTATTATTAAAAAAATTATAAAAAAATATTGACAAAATATTTTTGTATTAAAAAGGAAAAAGTGACACTATCATATTATGTTAATTGGGGAAAGAGCTTTTACTATTAAATAACAAAACATAATGAAAATACAAAATTATAGAATAATAACATAGAATTAATAAAACATAGAGAAAAAATAATTGTGGAGTAACAAAATTTATGTGCCAAACAAATGAAATATTGATATATTAATTTTGAGATAAATTAAATTTATAGGATGGAATTTTGTAATAACTGAACTTAATGTGGTGCTTATAAAATATCTTTGAAAATCTAAACTATTTAACAATTATCTTATGAGATAATAAATTATAGTGCAATTTTGGATAAACATAACATAATATTTTAATTATATTAGATAAATTAATTATATCAAAAATAAAATTAGAAGATCATATTAACAACGATTGAAAATTTTATAGTTTACTTAAAAACCTTAAAATTCTATAAATTTTGAATTTGATAAAGTTAGACAATTATAACCAAACATAACTGTCCTGTATATAAGAGTATCAATAGTATGGATTTAAAATCCATCAGAATAATGAAATAACGACTCAAAATGGATGTTAAAATATTTAAAATTATTCAAACAAACCTTAAACTTATTATTATAAATTTAAAATTCTTAATTCCAAATGCTTCAATCCAAATGCAAGCTAAGATTACTTAACTATTGAAAGACCGATAATTTTAACATATATTGAGTTGCCAAAGGGTTGGACTCAAGCAACAAGCTCCCAAATTTGATTGATGAACTCTTTGAATTGAATGCCAATTCTGTTGACTCTTAAGTATTAAATATTTTAGTAGAATACAGATTCAACAAAAGCCTTAGAATCAAAATCAAGATTGCCCATAAGCGCACCTATCATTTCTAGAATTCTTTTTAATATTTGGAATTTAATATATCATAAAAAAATATCATTTATAACCATTAATTGCACATAAAATAATTTCAAACCGCAATTACATATAAAAAAGGTAATATCTCTAACAAAATAAATTAGATTTTACTGAATGTTTTGAAGCCGAATTCTAATTAAATTGGATTGTGCAATTTTTGGTTATTTCATACTTGGACTTAGATTTGAATTCCAATTGAATTCATAGTCAAACAAACATATAGAACTTATTTATTTACATTTCCTCAAAATAATATTCAACTCTAGAAACACTTCTAAACCTATGTAATCAATGAGGATCCAATCCAGCCAAACGTTTCCCATGACTAACTTGTTACAAACGAAAAATCTTTCTTACGAGAAACGAAGAAACTGAGCCAAACAAAAAAAAAAGATTATTTCCTTCTGTACATAATAATTCCTTAACTAAATGGACACTCATTCTTTATGACATACAACCAAATAAAGTTCGAAAATGAAAGGTAAAAAGCAACTCTTTGTTCAAAAAAAAAAATATTATAGTCTCTGTCTACTTGGTCT
>JACGDI010004765.1:542109-635882 GCA_014898725.1 Jacaranda copaia | reverse complement strand
AGGATCCGAATGAAGCATTCTTTTGCATGACCAGCTAAGAGAGCATATAATGCTTCATGTTCAATCGCAATGAGAACATGTTCTGCATATCCTAAATACCTATTTGCAAATGGGCCTCCAACTTGGCTACAAGTAATCCACTTGAAGACTCCTCTGGATGTGTACTGGTGTAGAAGGGTGATTGTTCATAGCTTAGCCCATACACCTACTCCTTCTTGTTATGGCCATCTATAGTTTGACTTTATAACTTAGCTTGAGACTTCTAGGTTTTTGTACTGCTCCTAATGATCTCCAACTGAGACTAGGATTGTAGCACCAGCTGAAAGCTCTCTTACAAGATGAAAAATAAATAAATGAATGCACTATAATGTAACTAAAAATAGATTATTTCATTATAACAAACTTACAATAGCTCCCCTCATCCTATAGTCTATGCAACTCCATTGACTCACTTGTGGTGGGTACGCATAATATCTCCTCCACCGACGGGGATCTCTAAAACACCCAAGCCTACTATATAGAAAGCAAGAATTAATATAATACTAAACTACAATAAATATAAGAAAAGAATTCAACAGAGCCTCCACTAAAATGAGTCATTACCAAAAAGATAAAAGCTTAACAACTAATAAATGATAACACATTACATTTGGGAAGTGTGCCAACATTTTTCTATCAAACAAATAAACGAATAACAAATTGGACAACACCAACCCTTCTCCGTCAACCATGTCATGCAAAGATTATAAACATAACACAAAGTAACAAACATTCTAAATGTAGAGTAAATTTACTAAACCCTAAAAGTTAGGAAACTTACTAAAGACTCAGCATTCCAAATAGATATACTCCCTTTAGTATGGAGGGATCCACCAATCTTAGAAGCCCAGTTCTTCTTGGCTTGCGCAGACTTCTTTTGAAGATCTTGGGATTGCTAGTGTCTTTGTAAGGCATCCCAAGTGTCCAAGCTAATCAATTCCGGCCTCTTTTCCATCTTTCGGGCATGACCATACATGTCACTTAGTTAATAACCTCCTTTAGTGTCGAAAGCAATATAAAAATGGCCTTCGTATTGTGAATCCCAATAGACATATCTCTGTGAAAGAAAATGAAATAAGTTAGTATACTAACAATACGTAGACATGATCAATTTGTAAAAGTAAATATATTAATAAAATTCATATATCTTTCACTCCCTAAACATCAAATCTCAAAGGCCTGGGGGATATTTGAGCAGATCCTATAGGCCTCATGTACCTTGCTCTTGATCATCCTTATCAAAAATTTGGTAGTGTCAAGCGAAAGCATATACCTGAATAAAATTATTAATATTAATATATAATTATTAAAATAATAATAAAATAATATTTATATAATAATTAAAACTCACCCACAGCATCCCTCCGGATACAAGTATATCCTGCCAAAACTAAAGGATGTAAGTTTTGATTCCCTTTAGCCCAATGTCTGGTCGACTAAAGAATCAACTGTTGCTGCTGCTACAGAATGATCTAGTGGATCAGTAGGAGATGATTGAGCGCCAAGTGAAGTGATGGATGGTGATGGAGTGTCTACGAGTAATGTGGATAGTGGTTGAGATGGGTAATTCTACTATGAAGGTGAATGTGGGAAATGGTATGTAGATGACCTCACTGCAATACAAAACGTCACAGGTGATGGTGATGAAGAGAACAATGGAGGCGTATTGTAGAGATGTGTGGGAAGAAGGCATAGGGTAGACCTAAAATGATGACCAACCAACATCGTGGTGGGAGACTAATCGGCTAGAAAATGTATATACTAGGTCGGAGACTCTTGTGATACTTATTTTCTATTTTTTTTTTTTTGTTCAATTTGGTTATTTTTGAAAACTTTATTTATGAACTACTCCGTCTAGCACCAAGGTGCCTATCTATTATGGTGCCAACCGTGCCAAAAATCTTTATCAATTTTCTAAGTATGATTTTGTTATATAACATATTCAATTGTCGAGGTGGAATATAGAAATTATGTAATGACTCCTAAAGAGAAATGTCAATGGTGTGGAAAAATATTCTACAATTATAAATTGAAAATTCACTTGAGGTATATATGTGGACCTCATATTGCATCTTATTTAAATTACAAGCTAACTTAAATTGATACAAACACTTTGAGGATAAACTCTAAACCTAATACCTAAACCCTAAACTCAAATTAGAATCCATAATTTATAATACCTAAACCCTAAACTTAAAATAAAGAATAATTAAATGAAAATAACACATCATTCAAAAAATTAAGCTATCCTAAACTCAAGAAAAATTATCAATAACCAAATAAACATAATTATTAAAAATAACTAAACAAACTAACATTACAAAGTCAAATAATCTCTAAACTCAAATTAGAATCCATAATTTGCAATACCTAAACCCTAAACTTAAAATAAAGAATACACAAAATAAAGCATCAATGATAAAATAAATCTACCCTGAACTTAAAATAAACCTTCAATAACTAAATAAATATAATTATTACAATTAACTAAACAAAATAACACTACAAAATCCTAAAATCAAAATAAACCATCAATAACCAAATAAACAAAATTATTACAATTAACTGATCAAAATAACATTTCAAAATCCAACTAAAACAATAAACATATAAAAATTGAAAAAACAAAAGGAGAACTAATGGAGTGATATAGAGGTAGGCTACGGGAGATAGCAAGGTTGCGAAGGCTCGGCAAAGGTGAAAGAAGAACTAACAATGTGATAGAAGAGCGGGCTACGGGGTATAGCAAGGCAGCGAAGGCACAGGAAAGGTGGCAACAAAGAGCGACTATAAGTCTACAAGCGAGGCAGCAATGACGGTGAGGAGAGATTGGGACTGTAGCAGTTAACCAGGAGGAGGGAAATGGAAAGGAGGAGAAGAGATACGAGGATAGGAGGAAGAAAGTTGGCTTAGTTTTCAAATTCAAGCGTCCAATGAATTTAAGATGGAAATATGTTTTGGCAATCCTTTACAAATTAATTTGAAATTTAAAAAAATAAAATAAAATTTTAAATATCTATTAGAAATCCATTGAAATGTGTCGGACACTAGACAAAAGCCAACCATTTTTTAATTAATTAAATTACTCAATTTCTAACGGTGTGTGCAAGGGATTTCCAATGAATAACTCATCAAGATTTCTTGTGCCCATTTCCTGCCACAAGCGCGTCAAAATTTCCAATGAAAATTCCACACAAGTTTGTCGAAAATCTTTAACATTCACATTTCTATCTGAAATTTCCGTTGAAAATGTAAAAGTTTTTTGTAGGGAGAGTATCTTTTTCTTTAGTTTAGGTTAATGAGGCTTGTTGCATGAGGCATCAACATGATCTCAATTATTCCAAACTATAGTACATCAAACTAACAAATTTTCATAAGTAAAGCCACTATATTTCTTTATATTTGGAGTTAAGTCAATTCCCAATGTTGCTGTATCGTATAATTCTAAGTCCTATTTTCATATTCCATTAGAAAATATATGTACAGCATGCTTTTGAATAACTACAAATTTATACATACTATTCTTATAACTATTACTTATTATATATATGCCTAGTCAAAGTTCTCAATGCAATCAAATATGTCTTACTTTTTTGCACTATTTCAAAAATTATGACGAAGGTGCACAACTATATGGTTCTTGAAGTTAGTGTCAAGTCAAGATTTAAAGAATAGAATCTGAATACCTTAAATAACAATTTTTTGTGTCACTATCTTATATTCATTAGTTATTCAACCTTCATATCATAATAAATGCCTACTTCACATTTATTGTGGCCACCTTTATAATAGTTCAAAGAGACTCTAATCAATAATCTAAGAGAAAGATAGCTAAGGAGTATGTCACAAATTTTATGAACAAAAGAAAAATACTAAGATCTAGAGTGTTTTCCAATTCAGGCCTCTTAATACGTTATAGCTTAAGGGGATCTAATGTCAAACATCAAATGTGTTCAATCACATTTGAGCTAACTGTCCCAAGAATAATCCCTCATAACCTTGATATTAGATGAAATTCATTCACTTATTTAAGTGGTCCAACATAAATTTTTGGATCAATTCTTAAGAGTTCTAGACCAAGTTCCAAAGTTTGAGAATGTTATTCCAATGTAGCATAAGTCAAAATCTAGGCTTTGATTATGATATTATCACACCCGAAAACCAAATCATATGGCCTATCTTCAAGGAGTGAAATTCCATTCCAAATAAATGATATCACTATCTAATATCATGATCTTAAACAAAAGAACTCCAAACATTCATAATCTTCCAAGTAAATCTTGCAACATAAAACTCAAAATGCCATATACTCCATCCTCAACTAGAACTTCATAAAAATAAAACCAAAAATTAATTTGCCAACACAAAAATGATACTAAAACTACTGTAGAGTTCTTATTGAGAAAAACATTCAATTTTGATTCTCATCAAAAGTGGGATCCACATCCTCACTTGAGTTAAAGTCAAATTCTACTGGGGGGAAACTTAAAAGTATAGAGTTTAAGTAAAAGATTCAGTAAATGCCAAATATGTGCAATATTAGTTCATAAACATAGCATGTCTAACTAACGTTTGTTATAAATGTTCAAGAAAAAAAGAGAAAAGTAGTTATGCATTAAGCAATAATAAGATGGGAATATAACAATAAATATTTTCAATATGTCAACATTTAAATGCGATGATCAAATCAGCATTTGTTGTAGTTAATCAACCTGATGACTCCTACTATGATAGTTCATATTGCTTAGGTTGAGACGCTACCTCATCAAATAGTGCCCAAGCTTAGGTTCTCGAAAAATCTACAACCCATCTCAATCATAAACAACTTATGTTGTTCAGTGGGGAGATTGAGCCATGTGGAGTTGGGGTTCAACCAGCAAGCTGTCTGCTGCTCAATGAAGTCCCTCGTACACTCAAACCAAGTTGGCCAGCATATAATATTAATAACAATAAACAAATTAGTTATGATTTGTGATCATCCTATTCAATTGCTAATCTAAAAACATGAATGAATAAATACCAAAGACTTTAAAGGAATATGTTTTTTTCCATTATGAAAGAAAATAAAGGAGAAATTCATGTTTGCAGTGGAATATAATTACAGTATAATGTAAAATCAAGAAAAGTTATCAATGGTTTTAAGTTATTGTGTATATTTTTTTGAGTTTTGAAAATAATGCAATATAACAATATTTAAGGTTTAGGGACTCATCTTCAAGACCGATCCTAGAAGAAAATTTTGTATTCCATATATTTTCTAGTCAATTGCATAGAAGTTCATCTAGCATGCTACATCACGATGGCAATATTATCTAAAAGAAATATTCCTACTCATGAAGATTTTAAAATTTCAAGTGGCATCCGAATCTCTCATGATCTTGAAAATCTAGACCGCATGGACTGTCGAGAAACCACAATTCACGAGTTAGATTATGTTATTCTAATAGTAGATGGTATGGTACTTAAAATTCCCAAAATTCATACCACATTGTAATTGCAAGGTTGCAAAAGGAATTCCAGTTTCCTTGATGTGTTTCATCGTGAGTTTTGTCAGGCCACCACCCACCTCTTTTTCTCCCTTCTTTTTTTTTCCTTTTTTTTTTAAGTTGTCCACTATCCAACATGTCAAGGTCATGGTTAATGCAAACACATAGAATACACAAGCTTGTCTACAATATAGAGTTTAATTCAATTTTTCCTAACCAAAATTGCTTCTTTTTCCTCTACTTCAAGCCGCTGCCTCTTTCTTTCTTTCTTTCTTTCTTTCTTTCTTTCTTTCTTTCTTCTTCTTCTTCTTCTTCTTCTTTAATTTAATAATGCAATTAGGGTTTTTATCTATAGGAAAATATATATGAGGGGAGTGTTTAATATAAGAGCGACTATTATTATTTTTTGTCTAAGACTAGGATAAATCTATAATAAATAATTCTAGTATCTTTACCATTGATTCCTAAAGTCTCAATGGTTCAACTCCTAGTATTATGATATTAATACAAATAAAATTATAACTTACTCTTCCCAAAATTTGGAATATCGACATATATATGTATATATATAAGAACCTCAAATAATAATTATCACTATTTGACCATGAGATAATTTAATGTTATTTTTTTTAATTTTTGGGAAAATGATATTTGATGCCTTACCAGTCTTTAGTTAAAATAATAAATGAAATAAAATAAGGTAAGAATCAATCAAATATGAGATAAAATTCTAGGCATTACAACCGACCTCTTTAAAGGAATTTGGTTCCCAAATTTTAACTTTAGTTAGGGAAGAGTTTTGGTTGATATTTTCGCATTTCTTCCTCACTTTTCCACGTCGCTTCCTCTATATTATAGTTTCTCCAAAGAATCTTTACTGGTGAATCTCTCTTGTGTATAGCTTTTGTATTTTTCAGTCAAGAATTTGGATTGGTCTTTCTTCTTACAGCAAATCCTTTCGAAGTAGCAAATCCTCATACTTCATGATATATGAGGGATTTGAGTGATACTTCTTTAGTTGTGACGCATGAAAGACATTATGTATTTTTCTAAGGTCTAGTGGTAGAAGAATTAGAAAAGCTACAGCCATAACCCTGTTACTATTTCGATGGGCCAACATACCGAGGGCTTAACTTTCCTCCTCTATTAATTTTTCTCAAAGCCCTTGTTAGATTACACTTAAAAATTATAATATACTTGACAATAAGTTCCAAATATCTTATCCTATTATCTGCACAGCTCCAATGTTGGCTTTTCGTGGCTTTAACTTTACTCGATCAAGTAAATTTTATCAATGACTTCTTGTATTATTTAGATCCTATTACTTTTTGGTGCCCAGTTGTGGTTAGACTGAGATGCTCATCCAAATCCCAAATAATCATGTTAACCTTTTTAGATTGCTCTTAATCTTGACATCACTATTCCATAGCTCTAACCTATTTCCTGCGTAGCTCTAAACTTAATATAAAAGTGCTTTACTAATGACAAATAAATTATTTATTTTAATTCTTCAAAGCCCATGCTAATCACAAAAGTAGCACACCATAAATCTCCATCTTCTACTAATTAAGGTTGCAGTAGTACAAAATTTTACTTTCATTTACATGCCAAATCATATCTAGAAATAAATAATAACTTTACAAACTCAAAATAATACATAGAGATCCAAAAGATATACGCAACAAACATTTTCCACTCAAGTAATTCATGTATCTACTATAATATTGAACAAATGTCTCTAATAGCTACCCACTTACAATAATCTTTTCCATTAAAAGTTAAGATCATTTTCCAAAGATCCCCTATTAGTATTGTTACTTGTTGCACCTAAGTGAAGGGATCAAGTTTCTGCACTGGCAAGGACCGTAAATTTAGTAGCCACGTTGATCTTGGCTTTCTTTTGCTTATTGAATAAGCTTATAGTTGACCTTGGGAAATGCCATTTCAAACTTAATTTATCTTATGACATATTTTTTATTTTCCTCAAAATAAAAGTTCCAACACCACAAGAGATAAAGTGGAGATATTTATGTTTGACTATTGACAATATAATTATAGATATGTCCAAATTTATTTTGCAATTACCTTGTGGATCTCAAATGACATAGAATTAGCTAGACTTTAAATAATTATCTCTATTTTATTTCTAAAATGGTCAAGGTATTTCATCTTTTGACCCTTAAGACCAAGTTTATTCCTAAAACTTGAAATTCAAAATGCATATCTTTATTCTAAAATAGATTGTAATAACAATATCATGTCTTTTCTTGAATATATATACATAAATTTATCATTAAATTGACACAATAAAATGGCATTGCATGGCAAACGTAGGGCTAAAAAGTATTATCTAAAAGTGGAAACTAATAATATGCCACATTTGCTTCTGAAAGGACAATGTTTCAACTCATGGCTAGGCTTGATCATATCTTTCCTTAAAGTGAATACATAACATTATGTGGATCTTAAATCTCCATGGCAATAGTACTCTTCTATTTTGGAATTATAATGAGAAATTTTTATTATGGGTTCTAAACCCCATTGGACATGATTTTAGCAAATTATTTAAAATTCTAGAGTTCACTAATATAATTAGTAGTCTTATGGTGGAACTAATAATATAAAGTTAGTTACTTTGAAGAGCATACTAAACTCAAAATGGCTTCTTGAAACAATACTCATAAACTTTGCTGTATATCTTGCTCATTTACTAACTGAGAGCACCTTATAATACCTTAATTCAACCACAAAAATGATGAGTAGATGATACCTTAACTCAGAGTTCATCATGATACTTGCAAAACAAATACTAATATATCGTAAACCAAAATATTTTTCTTATAGTCCTTGCAAAATCAATAGAGTATCTTTTTCTTTAGTTTAGGTGAATGAGGCTCATTGCACGAGGTGTCAACATGATCCCAATTATACCAAGCTATATTACATCAAACTAACAAAATTTCATAGATAAAGCTACTATATCACTTCACAATTAGATTCAATTCAATTCCCTATGTGATTGTATCACATAATTCAAAGTCCTTTTTTCACTTTCATTGGAAAATATATGCACAACATGCTTTTGAATAACTAAAAATTTATAATGCATACTGTTCTTATAACTATTACTTATTATATATTTTCCTAGTCAAAATTCTCAATGCAATTATATATGTTTCAATTTTTTAAACTATTTCAAAAATTATGGTGAAAGTGCATAGCGATTATATGGTTCTTAAAGTTAGTGTCAAGTCATGAACTAGATATAAATAATAGAACCCAAATACCTTAAGTAATATTTTTTGCATCACTGAATTATACTTCATTCATTCAACATGATTATTATGATAAAAGCCTATTTCACATTATTGTAGCCACCTTTATAATAGTTCAAAGAGACTCTAATCAATAACCTAAGAGATAGATAGATTATGAAGAAAGGAAAACTACTCAGATCAAAAGTGTTTCCCAATTTAGGCCTCTCGGTATGCTATGACTTAAGGGATCTAATGTCAAGCACCAAAAGTGCTCAATTGCATTTAAGCTAGCTATCTCAAGAATATTCCTTCATAACCTCGATATTAGATGAAATTTAATCACTTATTTTAGTGGTCCAACTTTTTGGAACAATTTTTATTGGTTCTAGACCTAGTTCCACAGTCCGAGAATCTTATCCCAATTTAGCCTAAGTTTAAAACCTAGGCTCTAATATCGTATTGTCATGCCTCAAAACCAAACCATATGGCCTAGTCTCGAGGAGTGGAGTTAAATCCAAAATAAATAATTTTACCTATCTAAAATCATGATCTTAAATAAAGAATTCCCAACATTCATAATCATCCAAGTAAATCTTACAATATAGAAACTCAAAATGCCTATACTTTGTCTTTGACTAGATGTTCATTAAAAAAAAAAAAAAAAGAAGCTAATTTGCCACTACAATAGTGATACTAAAGCTACTGCAAAATTCATATCAAGAAAAACCTTCAATTTTAGTTCTCGTCAAAAGCAAGATCCATATCCTCTCTAGGACTAGAGTCTAAGCTTGCCAAAAGAAAATTTAAAAACATAGACTGTGAGTAAAAGACTTAGTGAATGCCGAGCGTGTGCAATTTGAGTTCATAAACATCGCATGATCAAAAAATGTTTAGTTATAAATGTTCAAGAAAAATAATTGAAAAACAGTTATGCATTAAGCAATAACAAGACGAAAATATAATAGTAACATGTTCAATGGGCCAACATTTAAATGTGATGATCAAATTAGTATTTGGTGTAGCTTGTTAACTTTATAAATCCTTCTGCGATAGTTTTTATCACCCCAAGTAAGGTGTTATCTTACAAAACGGTGCTTGAGCCTAGGTACTTGAAAAATTCTATAACCCACCTCAATCATGAACTATTTCTATTGTACATTGAAATAGAAAATTTTGGAAGAATTTTAGGTTGCAATCAATTTCCAATCATTTGAAACTATTTCTTTTCGAAATACAAATACGGGAATTCCTAAAATATCTCTTTGATTGAAATAGTATGATTTGTAGTATAGATTACTCCATTGGACTCCACTAGGGTTCGAAATGTAGAGATTTTTAGTTGCAATAGTTCAAAATGTGTTGTAAAATGTTCTATAAAACTATTTATACAGTTTGATTCTTCAACGCAATTGGTAGTACTTCAAAGGAATATAATTTCTTTGCATCATGAAACAAAATAAAGGAGAAATTCATATTTATAGTGGAATATAGTTATAATTATAATGTAAAATGTTACGTTATAAGATATATCCTTCTTGATTTTGAAAATAATGCAATATAACAATACATAAGGTTTAGGCACTCACATTCCAAATCTATCCAAGAAGTCAATCACTTATCTCGAAGTTAATCAAGTCCATTATTGAGTCACCTAATTCATTTAATACACATATCAATTGCTAATTTAGATGACTAACAAAGATAAAATTTACTTAAAACTATAGCCATATGATTGCCATAAGAGTGTATTGTCTCAAAGCCACAATCCTAAGAGGTGCTAAAATAATTTACTATTTTTTCTTTTTTATAAAAGACCTGTGACTCAATCTTAACAAATTAGCTAACCTTTGCATAGACCAAACATGAATTAATCTTTTGAAAAAAACCAAATAGCTTGTAACACCCCTAAAAATCATATTATTGTATTAATTATTTAATAATATTTTTATAAGTTTTATTTAATATTCAAAGGTTTTATGGGTTAATGTGGGATTAGGAGAGACTTAATTTGGTCATTCTTTAGAATTTGAGAGGCTATCTTGGAAGACCAACAAACTTGGGGACTAATTGAATTTAGTTAGAACTTTTGGACCTAATTGAAATCTGACCAAAACTATTGGGGTTCAATTTGTAATTAAGAAAAGATCAAATCTATAAATACAGAAATTTCAACTTCACCCCTCATTTCTATCTTCTTTTCCATCAAAACCCAACATTTCTCTTTCTAGCAAACTCCACCAACGATGGCTAAAATGGAAAACCAACCCTTCCAAACTCTTTCCCTCACCTCTAGGACCTCAACCATACCTTTTTCTTGCAAAACCACTGACCAGTTAACTGGAAAATTTAGCTCCATGGCAAAAAAATTTCAGAGGTGATGGGTTTCTCTGTTTGACAATTAAAACCCAGACTTGAGTATTGGGTTTTGTAGCCCTCAGCTCAATGAGCATTTTGGTACCTTCAGCTCATAAAATCAACCATCGGACATGGTGGAATTGAAGAAAAACCAATATGGCAGCATTAGTGGTGGGACTTTAATTTTCTAGCCAAATTATGTCAGAATCTAAAATTATTTGAAGGGTTTGATTTGTGGTATTGAGGAGCATCTTCCGGTGGTGGTGGTGAAATTTTCCAACAACTAAGAATGGAGGTGGTGACATAGTGGCAACGACGGAGAGATAAATTGCTTATCTCAATGCAGTAATTGCATGCATGAGGATTGATCGTAAAGATTCCTTGTCGATAAATTTAGGTAAATAGCAAAAATAGGTTTAAATTATTTGCATGTGTATGTATATATCTTCCAAGCTTTGCAATGCTTTGTACATCAGGAAGAACACACGATTTGAGCGAAAACATAGAGTAATGCATATAATTACATATGTTAGTGAACTCGAATTTGAAATGTTATATGATAATCTTGGGTAATTAAAGTTAATTAGGTAATTTATTTCTAATTTTGTATAAATAAGTACTATGTGGTGAATTTGGACTATTAATAATAGTTGCATCAATATAATTAGCTTTGTGTAATATTATAAGATTAATTCTATAATTAAGGACGCAATTATATCTCTTTTTGAAATTGATGTAACCCAAGAAAATTTTTCGTAATAACAGCATGATTAGGATTAATACTTATTGATCATGTTGAAGCTAATCACAAAGGAGTAGCGCCAATAGTATAATAATATTTTTAGACTATTATTCGTATGACTATGATTGTAAGGACAATGGGGATTTTGGCAGAAACCCCTTTCTTCTAATTAGGTGATGAGGAGTAGGATTTTGCTGATGAGTAGCTCAAGTAGCTCTTACATTTCATGATTTTAAGGTGAGTGTCTTACAACCTGATAATTGTTTTGATTATAGCTATATGTCTATTATTGAACCCCTATGAGGGCCTATTGCTTTGGTTATTAACTTGCATAAGCTTTTCATTTTTGTTTTATATCGTGTGAGGTTCCACCAATCTGGTACTTGACTTGATTATAGCTTACTTTTTAATTACGAATCCCTATAAGGGTCTTCCACTTTAGGTTACGGTTTTGTATAAGCTTTCTCAATAATTGTTGAAACCCTATGAGGTTCCATCGATCTGATACCAGTCATTATTTATCATCATCTTTTGAATTTTGAACCTTGTGAGGTTCCATTGACTTGACACCATCTTGATCATCATTATTTGTTGATTTTCAAACCCTGTGTTGTTCTATTTATTTGATTATTATGAATATCTTGTGAGGTTTTACCACTTCAATAATCATTGGTGCACTTTTGTGAGGGTTAATCTCATTTGAACTCAGTATTTGTATCAATTAATCATTTTGTATACCCCTATGAGGGTTTGTTTAGTTGATCATACCTTGGTTTGAATAGATCATTTTCATTCTGATGCCTAGAACATCTCATTGTCATATTCGATATTGATTGAATTGAATTTGTTCAGCTATCACATGTTTAGCCTTGTCAACTTACATGAATTATTTCATATATCATTGATTTTTCTTGTCGGCATATTTGAATCATACTAATAAGTTGTTCCTAATTGTTAAGTTCATGATGTGCTGTTAAGTGAATCATTATTTTGTATATTGTTTGACTAGCTTTGTTGGCTTATTTGAATTATGCTATTAAGCCTGTTAAATTGTTCCCAGTAGTTGAGCTTAGGAAATGCTAATATGGCTAAAATGAAGAAATAAGGAAAATTGATAATCCTGACATGTCGATCCTAGCTGTTATGCTCGGGATATGCTGTTATGGTAAGCTTGTTATGTTGATCCAAACTATTGAGCTTGGCACGTGTTGTTACGTTGTTCCCAGCTGTTGAGCTTAGGACGTGTTATTATGATTGATATAACTAGAAACTATTATCGATTGAATTGTTATCGATTGTATTGTTACCAATTATTCTAGTATTTGATGATTCTATTACTTAACTATTCTATTATTTGATTATACTGTTATTTGATTGCTTTGTTATCTGACTGTTCCGTTATTGAATTGATATTGCCAAGCTGTTATGCTTGAGCCATTGAACTTTTAATCAATTGTTTGCTATAAAGAGAATTAGCTATGCATGATGTTTTTGATTTAATTAAAATGTATATACTATTGGGATTGTTATTCTTAATTGTGCTCTGCTTAAGGATCAATAAGGCCAGCGTGGTTGCCCAGTTTAGATCGAGTTGATGTCCTGGGCCATATGAACCAATGATAATGCCTCCCGATTGTGATAAGTTGAGATACCCTTACACCTTTGGAACATAATTGATCGAGATGACTGAACTGATGAGCTAATAGTTATAGTTCAGAACTAGCAATAACTAATAGTTTGAATAGTTAATGTTTTTATTCTAACATTTATGCTTTTCTTGTTTATTTATGCCAGTAGTACCCTGTTGAATTATTGATTCTTCAACAGATCTATGTGATTTACTTATCATCCCTCACTAAGTCCTTAAGACACACCCTCTTATGTTTTTCATGTTTTTTTTTCGGACAGGATTCGATGATAGAATTGAACTTCATGTTTGAACTAGTGGATATATTTGGTAATGGGATAAGTGCTTAAACATGTTTCTAGGATTGCTTGGACATTAGGCCTTGACTTAGAGAGATTATGATATGATAAATTAAATTGAAGATTTGCAACATGTATAAATTTGTGATGAATGATATTAGATTATTGGTTTGTATATATTGTGATTATGGTATCTTAGTGGTGCCAATTTAAGTTGTAAGCATGTTGTTGCCTTTGGAGATTGATAAAACAAATTTTTATGGGCCCATTGAATATGAAATCTACATGACTTAAGATTGATCAGAGTAGCATCTCAGGCTAAATTAGGCACCGCCCGGATGAGACACTACATAGCCCTACTATGTGGCAATCAATGACGAAAAGAGAGAAAAGATATAACCCCTTACTAAGGGCCAAAGTAGGCCCATCATAACTCTACCCATGCCTATGAC
Source organism: Jacaranda copaia (assembly GCA_014898725.1). Taxonomy (NCBI): domain Eukaryota; kingdom Viridiplantae; phylum Streptophyta; class Magnoliopsida; order Lamiales; family Bignoniaceae; genus Jacaranda; species Jacaranda copaia. The sequence continues at coordinate 621,625 of JACGDI010004765.1, read as the reverse complement.
AATAGTACAATATTCATACTCATACCCAATAAATAAGTATAAGAGCCGGACCCCACCCAAACCCATTAAGAAAAATGGAATGGGTAAGGATAGGATCTATATCCATAAAATACCCAAATACCCAATATTAAATACTCATATTTCAACTCTCTACTGCCCAACTTTAATCTTTTTTATTTATAAAACTTTATTGAGTTATCATTTTCTTCAAACCAAAATCCAAAAATATATTTAAAATAATAGAATGGGTGTAATTTTGTTTATACGCAAAACTTACCCATATATCCTATACCTCAAAATTACTCATTTTTCAAATACTCAAATTTAATTAGTTAACCCAAATTACTTATATCAAAATTAAATTTATACTGATAATCATGACATACTTAAAGTGTATACTTAAATTTTTAACATATACAAAAATAAAAAAAATTGAAATTATTTTGAATATATTTATTTGTAATTATTGTACTTCTTAATTTATTTCAAATAGTAAAACTCTTTCTTACATGCTCGTTTACACATTCCAATTTAGGCAAATCATGTGTTAATTTTTCATTTTATACCCTCACCCATTGTGCTTTATTATTTTTTTTTTCTAAAAATAGATTTATTACAAATTCAATTATATATTCAACATTTTCTTCGATACTAAGTGGAGAGAAATATTTCCTTTTTATTGTATATTTTTTCCTCAGAGGTCCAAGATGAAAAAAACATAGACTATAAGAGGGTGCTTGGATGACCATGAGCATATAAACTTCTCAGAACATTTTCTAAGATATTTATATGAGCTTATAAGATGTTAGAAAATATTTGATAAAATTAAAAAAAAAGTATATTTTATAAATTAACTCTCAAAATTCAATGTTATAATCTTATAAAACTAAAAAAAAAGTAAGGAGTTCATAATTTATTTGTACAATCTTAATGAATTGCTATAGTTTTAATCATATTAATTTTTTTATACGCTCTAAAATCATTTATATTTGAACACCGCAAGAATTTATCTTTAAAAATAAGATGTGACAACTTATAAATTTCAAAAGTGTCTTATAAAATATAAAAAATTATAAAAAATTTTAAATAAATTTAACCTTATCTTTTAGCCAAAGAATGTAGTGGGAAACATCACATATATTCTCAACAAATTTTTTATTATGGGCGGCAATGCCTAAATTTGAATGTTTGGATGATACTTTCTTTTCATATAAATCATATAAATATGATGTATGTATAAAAAAATTAAATGTATATTCTTTTTTAATTTTAAAAAAATTGAGTTAACTTTTTTAAAATATGTCGAAAAAAGTAGTCAATACTAATAAATTATTTTAGCATTAAAATATTAGGTAGTTTTAACATTTTGATTGACAATAAGAAAATTTAGGAAATATGAGAAAAATTAGTCAGATTAAAATACAATCCAAAAATTTGGTCTAATAATCTAGACCCAATGGATTGTGGGTTTGATAGGGTAGAGTCTTGTTCAGGATCTATTATTTTGGTATTTTAAAATATAAATCTAATTGAATTTATGAATTAAATAAAATAGAATAAGTATATGATCTAACTATTTAGATATTTTAAGATATTAGTTGTAACAGAGCAAAAACCTACCTATTCACAGGCATATGCCAAAGTACTACATGTAGCACGACAGCACACTGGACCGTATGATTCTACCCATTATAGAGCAATACCAGGTAACAATGATTAGTAACAACCTAATTTTATATTCCATCTATTCTCAAAGCAATTGCTTACAAGTTCAGATGGCTTGCTACGTGGCAGGTGGCAATATTGTATAAAAGAAATATTCCTACTCATGAAGATTTTAAAGTTTCGAAGTGGTACATATCCTAAGCGGCTGTTTGGTTTTATTTTCATTTTCAATTTTTAAGTTTATTATTTTTAAAATTTAAAAAATTAGTTAATAGAAATGAGTTGAAAGTGAATTTGTATTTGAAAAAATGGTTAGAAAAGTAATGATCATATTATTTTTAAAAAGTTGTAGGTGGAGAGAAATAGAAATAATGAAATAGAGAAAAAAAAATATAAATTATTGGGAGAAGATATATGAATTATTGAAAATTGCGTTTTAGAAATAAAAATAAAATTAGATGAAAATATATAGAAAATAATATATTTTATTTTTAAAATAATAAAAAATATGAAAATAGACCGTAGAAATAAAACCAGACAGATCTGCCAAAATTTTGAAAACCTATACAGCATGAATGGCCCAGAAATCATAATTCGAAGATTAGATTATGTTATTAAAATAATAGATGGTGTGGTACTTGAAATCCTCAAGATTCGTACAAAATTGTGACAAGCTAGCCAAAAATATCAAGTTTCTTCAATGTGTTTGACCGTGAGTCTCACCGGGCGACCGCCAACCGCTCTTCTCCCACCTTTTTTTTTTTTTTCCTTTCCTTTGAAGTTGTCTACTGTCCAACAATTGGAAGGCATGGTTACTGTAAATACATAGAACACACAAGTCTATCTACAGCATAGAATTTAATTCGGATTTTTTCTACCAAAATTTCTTCTCATTTTCCTCTGCCTCAAGTCACCGTCTGTCTTCTTTATTTTTTCTTCTTCTCCTTTTTTTTGTCTTTTTTTTAATCTTATGATATAATTAGAATTTTGATCCATAGGAGAATGTATATGAGAGGAATGTTCACCATATGAGGGAGTATATGAGGGACTCTTATTATTTTCCTTCTAAAATTAGGGTAAGTCTATTGTAAATAATTTTAGTGTCTTTATGATTGATTTCTAAGGTTAATGATTCAATTCCTAATACTGATATGATATTAATTCAAGTAAAATTATGATTTACACTCTCCAAAATTTGAAATATCTACATATATAAGAACCTAAAATAATAGTTATTACTATTTTTTCATGAGATAATTTAGTGTTAAATTTTTAATTTTATAACAAAATATCGATATTTGATGCCTTTCTACATCATGAATTAAAATAATAAATAAAATAAAATAAATTAAAGTAATTAATTAAATATGAAACAAATTATAAGGCATTATATGAATATTTTACCTCTTCCAAATTAATAATCAAAATCCTACCACCTATGCATCATAGATGTTCTCTAAACTTAGGTGAACCACATAAATTTTGGTATTGTTTATTTTATACTCTCATTTTCATAGTGCTATTTTTATGACAAACTAATATTAGGGCTTATGGTGGTCATTTGTTGATCTTTGATCCTTGGAATTTTGTATGTAAACATAAATTGAGAAGTTTTGATTGGTGATATAAGATAGCCTAACGTGCCCAACTCAATAGATATCAACTCCAAAGAATGCTTCCAGCCCTACTTTGCATGTGAAGCATAACTTCGCTTCCAATCTAGCTGGATCGAGTCACTTAACTACAACCGCCAAGTCGAGTATTCAATGCCCTAATAGTCAATGTGCCTCTGCATTAATGGCGCATGCCGCTCCAGTACCGCTTCTGCCACCAATTCTATCAAGAGATGTGCCTCCAAAGTACTATTCTCCCAGAAAAGCAGGAGATGAAGCAAATTGGAATAGTATAGGGATGAGAAATAACCTAGAAACCCTAGGCAAAGATAAAAGCCCTTTATACTTGATGGGGCATCTCAAACATATTATCAACTTGGAGAAGATTATAAATACCCCACTATCAGACGTCCTCCATGTATGCCATTTTAACTATGTACTCTTACTATGTTGCTCGATTTCCTCACTTGATCAATACTAACTTGAGCATTGGAGTGCCTTAGTTAGGGATACCCTGGCTAGTCTAATGTTTGCTAGTGGTTGCAAGTCTTAACCCAAGAAGATATCACTATTGGATCATTCGACCACCTTGGTCGAATTAGCCCAAACACAACCCAATCCAGTAAAACAGCTTTTAACCTCATCGTTTTGGCGATATCTGTGGGAACCTTAAGATTGCAACTGAAACAATGGTAAACACTAGGCAAGCTGTATCTAAGATGGAGGAAAATAGAAGGACAAAATCTCCACCTCTCCCTCAACCTCAACAAAGATCACATAACCTAAGCCTAATGCCCCACCAAAGCAAGCTGTTACCCAAACCATACCCCAACTAATGCAACTAATAAGTGAACAAATCTCCATCTGGATTTCTACTCAGCTTTCTACAACACTGAATAGGTACACAACCATACCCCCCAACTAGTAGTACAACTCTGCAATTGCAACTGTTAAAAGAAAGATGCCCTCGAGATAGTCATGGTCACCCAAAGTTCAGGCACTAGCCGACCGAATGAGAAGCCAACCCTAGGTACCTCTATAGAGAAAGGGGGTGATTGGAGCCAATAGAAGAGATTGCTAATTCTATAGACTATTATGTTCGACCTAATCGAGCATTGCAGCGCGCAATAGGGTTGAACATTCAAGACTGGACCAATGTGATGAGATAGGCAAATTAGCAGATCATGTGACCTCACCCATTCGAGCTCCATAGCACTATAAGGTCGAGTTCAATCACAAAATGACATAGGTGGATAAGGAGGAGTGGAAAGAAGTTTTCACCAGGTATAGCAGTTGAATAGACGCCTCGATGAGATTTCAAAGAAAAACACTGAAAGGATGCCCAACCCAGAGGGTCCCCAAAGGTCTCATCATTAAAGGGGATTGCTATTCATATAGGAGATAATCAATGAACACATTGCCGTCGATGTAAAGGTCCCAACCAAACTCTTATGATATGATGGCTCAACTATTCCTAATGAGCACTTGACGCAGTTCAAGCACATGATGTAACTATATAGACATAATGAATACATACATGCAAAGATACTGGTTACCACTTTTTAGGGTATTACGCTCGATTGGTTTATCAAACTTGATACTCCTACGACCAGCTATGTGATAAATTTTTGCACCGATTTGTTAGTTGATGAAAGGTAAAGCTCTCCCACCCCCATCTCCACACCGTCAAGCAGAATGAGAGGAAGTTCCTCCGTGACTTCTTTACTAGGTTCAACACGAATGTGCTAAAAATTGACAACCCCAGTATTGAGTTTCTGATTAATGTGTTGTTCTTGGGGCTTCAACATAAATAATGCACCAATGCTTTAGTGTAGAAACACCCACAATCGATGGAAGAACTGCTCGACCTGGCAGAGAGATACATGACTTAAGAGAAAATGAACAAATTAAAATTGGGCAACCTTGAGGTTGATAAAAAAAATAAAGAGAAAGATGACTAGAAGCAGAGGAGGGTCATCGATCTCCAATACACTCCACTAAACCACATGGGAAAGGAGGTGCTATTCACAATCTAGCATGATAACCTCCTTAAGATGCCAAAGAAGCTCACTAAGATTGAGATAATGAAAAAATCAAAGAAATATTACCACTTTCACAAGAAAATGGGGCATGACACAGAGGATTGTTTCAATCTCCATAATAAAATTGAGAGGCTAATCAAATAAGACCATCTCAAACAATTTGTTGCTGAAGGCACTAAGACTAAAATGGATAGAATCAACCAGACTCCCCATAGAGAAATGTCGGTTAGCCCAAAGAGAGACGATAAAGGAAAGAAACCCATCTAGGATAATTGCCCACTCATTTGAGAAGTAATTGACATAATTGGGGGGGTTTCCACATGGGGTACTCAAAATTGGCAAGGAGATAGGCACATAAGAGGCTAGAGTCAACCAAAGTCTCCCCAATCAAAACAACATTCCATTTATCCATTAGTACAGAGCCCATCTCCTTCATTGATGATGACTTGGCCCACCTCGAAGGAAAAAATATCAACCATAAAGCTGATTGTCCCATGGTAGTCTCCATTGAAATTGCTAACTTTGAAGTTAGGAAGATTTTAGTTGATAATGGTAGCTCTGCTAATATCATCTTTCTCTCAACATTGAAAAGAATGAACCTAGGCCAGTTGAAATTTGAGCCTGTACATACCCCTCTGGTTGGATTTGAGGGGTAGAATACCAAAAGATTCCATCAACCTCTCTACGTCATTTAGGGAGCACCTCACAGAAAGACACTGATGATAAAATATTTGGTCATTGATGCTCCATTTGCTTATAATGTTACAATTAGTCAAGCAGCTCTCAATAATTTTCTTGCCATTGTATTAACTTATCATATGAAAATTAAATTTCCAACTTTGACAAGCACGAGCGAGCAGCTATGCAACATTAAGAAAGCATAGCTATATTACCCCATTTTGGTTGTGTCAAGCAAGCAAAAGACTCGAATGTAATTAAAGATCTCGAGGGATGCCCCTATAGTGGAACTCTAGGAGGGCTAGGCTAATAAGAAGAGAAAGTTGAAAGATACTAGAGTGAAGCCCGATAAGGAGTTAAAAATGGTTGAACTGGAGCCTGGGAACCCCAGCAAGACAATCAAGATTAGAACAGATATGGGCCCCCACATAGAATGTCTCATGGTTGATTTCTTATGGAGAAATATCAAAATATTTATCTGGAAGGCATCCGACATCCAGGGAATCGACCCCAATGCAATCATTCACTGCCTCAACATTAACCCCTCATATAAGCCAGTCAAACAGAAGATGAAAACCTTTAATGTTGGGAGGAGCTGGATCATCGAGGAGAAAGTCAACAAACTCTTAGATATAGTCTATATTATAGAAATTCAATACCTGTCTTGGCTTTATAATGTTATACTCATCCCCAAGAATAAAGGACAATGGTGCATGTATAACAATTTCACCAATTTGAATAAAGCTTGCCCTAAGGATCCTTACCCCCTGCCTCAAATAGATTTATTAGTAGATTCTACGATTGGTTGTTAACTGTTGAGTATGATGGATGCATTCCAAAGGTATTACCAAATATTCATGGCCTTCGAAGACAGGGACAAAATGTCTTTTGTAGTCCTTAATGGAGTTTACTACTTTTTGATCATGCCATTCGGACTCAAAAATGTTGGAGCAACCAACCAGAGACTGGTCAACTTCATGTTCAAGAATGAGATCGGCAAGTCTATAGAAGTTTTTGTTGATGACATGATTGTCAAAATAAAGAAGGCTATGGACTATTTGCTTGACATCAACCCTACCTTTTCCATATTGTGAGCATTCAACATGAAGTTATATCCAAACAACTGTACATTCAGAGTTTGAGGAGGTAAATTCTTTGGTTATATGGTCAGTCAAAGGAGTATTGAGGCTAATCCAAAGAACATTTAGGCTGTACTAGACAGTGCTCCATCTCAAACAATACGAGATGTACAACACCTAGTCGGAAGGGTTATAGCACTTGGGTGATTCATAGTACATTTGGCCAACAAGAACTTACCCTTCTTCAAGATTCTTAGAAATGCCAAGAAGTTGGGTTTCTAGTAGAACAAATAGTGTGATTGGGCTCTAATCAAATTAAAGTAGTACTTGTTATCGCCCCTTATGCTTGTAAAGCTGGAGCTCAGAGAGGTACTATATGTCTACTTGGTTGCCTCGGAAGCATTCATTAGCTCAGTCTTGGTTTTTACCCAGACAAAAACTATCGACGAGTTTATTATTATAGTAAAGCACTACAAAGACCGAAACACAACTACTTGAAAATCGAGAAGTTTGGCTTGCTGTTAGTCGCTGAGGCTCAAAAGTTGCGACCATACTTCCAGCCACATACAATGATAGTACTGACAAACTAGCCATTGAAGTAAGTACCCTTGAAGCTAAACACGTCAGAGAGGTTAACAAAATGGGTCATTAAGTTAGGAGAGTTTAATATAACCTTTCAACCCAAAACAGCCATCAAAGTACAGGTCTTAGCCAACTTCATCGCCAAGCAGGTTGATCTCTCCAAAACGAGCAGTGAAACTCTTCTTGTTTGGACTTTACATGTCGATGGATCATCGACCACATTAGGAAGGGGAGTAGAAGTGGCTCTCTATTCCTCGATAGTAGAATAATATGATTTTGTGATTAAACTTAACTATACAATCACCAATAATGATGCTGAGTACGAATCCCTCCTCAATGGGATGAGGATGGCTCTTGATCGAGGAGTCAAGCACTTGGCCACAATCACAACCTCCCAATTGGTAGCGGAACAGGTCGAAGGAAATTTTGAGGTTAAGGACTCAATAATGAGCCAGTACCTGGTAAAGGCTAGAAAACTACAGTAGTCATTCAAAAAATTCACTCTCAACTAGGGACCTCAATTTGAGAACAAGTACACAAATACCTTGTCTAAATTTGCTAGCTCGACTAGAGGTACAAGAGATAGAACAATAACTTTTCTAGTCGCCGACAGACCATCAATAGGCATCCTCGAAGAGAATTTGGTGGAGAGCATCGAGGAGACTGTTCCCTCATGGCAAGATCCAATAAAGCTCTATTTGAGTCACAGCATGGTCCTTGAAGCAAAAAATAAGGCACACTGCCTTCGAGGACAAGTCGCCAAGTTACCCTCGGCAAACATGGCCAGCTCTATAAGAGGTCGATCTTTGAACCATCTTTAAGGTGCCTGGATCTCGACTAGGCTTATGAGGTCTTATAGGATATCCACGTATGCATGTGCATGAACCATTCATGAGGAAGATCTCTTGCCCATAAAATCATCAAGTACGGATACTTTTAGCCTACTTTATTGAAAGACATTGATTTTTCTTGAAAGTGTCCATCATGCCAAGTCCACTCGAACCTCTCACACCAACCCGCTATGCCTATGGTTAATGTTCAGATCATTTGGCCATTCGACCTGTGGGGGATCGATATTCTGGTATTATTGCCAAAGATGATGAATTAGAGAAAGTTCAAAATCGTGGCAATTGAGTATTTCACCAAATAGGTCGAGGCTAAAGCTATCCCAAAAATAACTGATGTAGCCATCAAAAGTTTTGTTCGAAAAAATATTATTTGCTATTTTGGTCTCTTTAAGATCTTATTTCAAACAACGAGATGTAGTTTTAGAGCAAAAATACCTGAAGTTGATGTGAGGCCTTAGGAATCACCCAACAATTTTCCTTAGTGGGTAACTCTCAATTGAACAGCCAGACAGAGGTAACGAATAGAATAATTCTCAGCCATTTGAAAGCTAGGCTATAAGGGATTGGGTTGAGTTAGGCAGATGACCTCCCTGGGGTGTTATGGGCATACAGGACCACCATCGTACAGCTATAGGTCATAGTTCTTACAATTTAGTTTACAGTTCTAAAATAGTCATCCTCTTTGAACTCATACAACACACGGCTCTAATGATCCACTTCAACCCAATCGGAAACACCACAGAAAGAAAACTCAACCTAGAACAATTGATGAGTAGAGACGAGAAGCCTATAACACCATACAATGCTATAGATCAAAGATGGCAGAGAACTACAATAAAGAGGTCAGGCCGTGTTGTTTTAAGGTCGAAGACCTTATTCTCAAGAAGGTGGATGTATCTAAGAGTATTGGCAAACTCGACCTAAAATGAAAGGGGCCCTATACTATCATGAAGGTATCAAAGCACAACACTTATTGATTTGCTAACATCGATGGAGACAAGCTCGCTCGCCCATGGAATGCCATCAACTTGAAGAAATTCTATGTATAAGAATGCATTGTAATCATCTTTGTATTCTATGATATAAATAAAGTTTTAGCAGCACTACTATTATTCACTTATAATGCTATAGCCGTGAACACTCCCATCTGCCTCACGTAACTTAAAGTTTCAAGTTGACCCTATAGTAAACTTAAGAAACAACTTCAAGCTGAAAAACAAAAGTTTCTAAGCTGAAATTTCAAATCAACCCCATAGTCGATCTAAAAGCAGTTTCAAGCTGCCAAGTTAAGGTTTCTAAGCTAAACTTTCAAGTCAGCCTTGTAGTCTACCATAAAGTAGCTTCAAGCTGCAAAGTCAAGGCCTCTAAGCCAAAGTTTCAAATGAAGCCCATAGTCAATCAAAAAATGGCTTCACGCTACTAAATCAAGGCTTTTCAACCTAAATTATGTTGCAACCCCTCAGTTGACCTAACAAGTAGCTTTATGCTGCCCAATTAAGGTTTCTTAGCCCCAACCTTGCAGTCGACCAACAAACTAGCTCTTTGTTGCAAAATTAAGAAACCAAAGCCTTGTAAACGTATGATAATGGTCGACCTCATCACCAACCTATTCAAATGACGTCACGCCCTATAACAAGTCATGGCAAATACTATTAGACTTAATTAGAGTAATGTAACTTGACTATAAAGTTGAAGGTAATTTTAAAATGGAACATCGAACAAATTTAGACGAGATCATGTGTATCTCTACAGTAGTAACCTCAATCGACAGTAAGGCTGTTATGGGGTTCATGTTAATTAATTTAGTTATCAACCACACATTTGCAACAAGACAGTTGTATTTGACTAGAATATTGTAAAAGTGTTAACTACACATTGATCAAAGTAATAGCAGTATTTCATTCAATGAAATTTTTAATTATGAAAATTGAAGTACAAACTTCATTACATGAAAAATAAACGCAAAACAGCAACATCAAGCGACAGAGGGAAGGGGGATTACAAAAGAGCCACTTAGCACAACTTATCCAACTATAACCTTCGGCATAAGTTTCAACTTTGGCTTGACCCAGTACCCTTCACCCGACCTACCTGGGCACCCTGTTGAACATCCTAGTTAGGCTTGGGCATCACTAACACGAGGGGAAGAACTGCTTGTGCTGGCTTCAAAGGCCTCGCTATATCACCCATAAAGTTAATTGAGTACAACAACTATTGAGTGACATCTACCATTTCATCCTTGATTTGGAAGGAAAGTCATCAACGAAGGCGAACTCCCTCACCTGGGCAACAAACCTCTTCTTGACCTACGCCTGCTTTTGTTGAGCAATGATCATTGGCTCAACTGAAGCATTTGTCATAGTGCCCTCTTCTACACCCTTCTCGATCATGGTCTCTTTCGACTTGGGATAATATTGCAGCTTATCGTCCAAAATGGGCCATATTCTATCTTTATCTTTAGTTTGAAAGGCATAGCCTAAGTGCTCAAGTTGCTTGACCACTTTGTTGAATGCTATGTGGGCATTGTCGATCAAGAAGACCATGCTCGCATCTTGGAAAGCCGAGCTGGGCATAAACTATTCTACTATCTCCCTTTGCACGAAAAGGAGCTTTCAAAAGAACACTGCTCAGGCCTTCTAGAGTGCATTATTATGCTCGACTGTTTAACCAAAATTGTAGCTCACTTGTAGGTCTAGCTAAGCTTTTTTCAGCACCAAATCTATTTGGTTCCTTTTCTGCACAGCCCTAACCAACTGTTAGTCCTTCATATTAAGCTGTTCCCGAAGGTCAGCCAACTCCTTGGTCAGCTAATCTACCCTGAATTGGGATGATTTAAGCTGAACCTTGAGAATCTCTAGGTCCCTTTCCTCTCGCAATTGTTCTAGATCAGCCAGAGCTAACTTCGACTTTCAGTAAAAATAATTCCTAAACTGGCTTACCTAAAACAAAAGTTATCACTAAAACGTGAGATTGGCTAAGGCAGCATTTGATGAGAAACTTGCCAACCTCACACTTACCATATTGTAGTAGTATGCTAAAGTCCTGAGTATACCCATTTGGCTCAAGTTCATGAATTTTCTTTGGTCGGAGGTAAAGAGCCTAGCCATCATGCATTTGAGCGCATTAGGTCCCATCGACCCTGATGATATGACCGAGCTCGAGTTAGTCATCTCGATGGTTAGATTAGTCTCAAACCAGGGTAATGGTAGCCTAGGTATTTGAAATAAGACCCCATAGCTGCACATACTGAACAGGTCATAACTCGTGGTTGCCTTCTATTTACCTTTGTTTCCCATTGTCCTCTTGGGTATTAGGCTTTCTTGCTCAGCCATTTGCCTTTTTCCTTGATCTACAAGGCTGCTACCAACTTTCTCTGTTGGTCGAGCGAGCTGGGGCAGCAGTTGAAGGTGCCACAGCCACCGTTAAAGGTCCATCTTATCAAGCAGCCACCAGACAACACTCCTCGTTCCTATATGCCTTGGCCAATGCCTCTTACCTTACACAAGTCATGATTTCTTCTCATTCTACTAACAAAAGATAATCCAAGGAAAAGTTAAAATCAAGCAAAAAGATGTGAAAATACACAATTATTGCAATTGATAAGAATTTCTACCTAGTTGGTCACCTGTAGGCAAGTTCAACTCGGATGGCGATAAGCAAGTTAGCACCAAACATCTCTCTTTAGTCAGTACTGAGGCCTCAATTTTGCCAAAATTGACTAGGTCTCGAACGAAGTTGTTAGGCCAACTCGGGTTTGGGTTTCTTGGCATCTCGATGTGCTCCTTCCGCTACCTCTTAGGAATATTAAACTCCCTAGGCCTTTGAACATATAAATAGTATTTTTTTCACTCTAGACCATACAATGAGGTTGGGGTAACTAAGAATTTTTGACATGGACGCATCGTTAGGTAGTAGAACCCAAACTCCTTGGTGGTACCCAACTTTTGGGACATAGAAAGGTGGAACATATTTGAAAAATTTGTGAATGAGGCTGGCTGGCCAAATAAGTGTATTAGCATGGTGAAACTATACATAGTTGTAAAATAGTTGGGCAAGAGTTGCGTTATGTAGACTTCTAGGCCCCCGATGAGATAGATTATGGTAGGTACAAGCGGGAACCTAAGTCCACATCAAAATACCTCCTCAAACACCATAATATACTCCCTCGGAGGTTGATGCATCCTACCCTATGGATTAAGCACCAAAAGCTCAAACTTCTCAAGAATATGATAAAGTTCTGTAATGCATACTAAGTCAGCAGGGGTAATCTTGGAGACTATTTCGTTGTAGTGGTCAGGTGTGAACAATTGACCACATGACGCTGGCATTTCACTCGGGCCAACCTCACCCCCAGAAATATCCCTTTTATCACTCGAGCTGCTGGAGGTTGAGTTATTAGATGTGTTCTCACCCCCAACCTCCCTATGGAATTCTACAACTTGGGACCTAGTGTCCTCACTATCTAACGTGCTCGACATGCTTAAAACATAATTGAAGGAAAACAGAAGCTAAAAGAAGAACTTATAGGTTTTCGATGGAAAGCTCTAAAATACGAAAGGGAATTAAGGGCTTTGAATGCAAAAATTGACTAGATCAAATATAGTAAAGGTATAAAATGAATATTTTTACCGCGCCTATTTATAGGCATTTGAATGTGGGAACCTAAACGGTAGTAATAATTACACCATAGTAACATGATGCTTCATAATAGCTTAGTGTACCATAATTATTAAATGTATAAAACCTTGGTTGATAATTCAAAAACTCTGGTCGAAAGTTCAAGAACCCCAGTTGAATGTCCATAATCATCAATTAGCTATATATACTCCTTACTTCTGCTCATTAACAAGTTCGATCAAGACCGCAAGTTGTGAGGGACTCATGTATAGGATAGCCCAATAGGCCCAGCCTAATAGATATCAACTCTAGAGAATTCTTTCAGGCCTACTTTGCATATGAAGCCCAATTTTGCTTCTAGACCTAGCTGAGCCGAGTCACTCGACCACAACTGCCAGGTCGAGTAGATGGTACTCAACCCTATTCGATAGGAAGCTTTAGCCACCTAGTCCCTTCAACTATTTCTCTAGTTGACCACTTTCTATAGTCGATCACCGTTGACTAGAGTGCTCACTCTGGCACATAATTGTATTTCTGCCACATTTAATGACCTAATAGTTAGTGTGCCTCCGCATTAATAGTGCATGCCACCCCAATATGTCCTATGACGCCAACTTTGTCAGGAGGCATGCCTCAGAAGAACTATTCTCCCAGGAAAGCAGGAGATGATGCAAACTGAAATAGTACATGATGAGAAATGACCTATAATCCCCAGGCAAGGACAAAAGCCCTCTACATTTGATAGAAGCATCTTAGACATATCACCCATTTGGAGAATGCTATAAATACCCCGTTTCCAAACATCCTCCATGTATGCTATTTTTACTATATGTTTTTACTCTACTATTGGATTCCCTTACTCAACCAGTACTAACATGAGCGTCGAAGTGCCTTAGCTAGGGGCACTTTGGCTAGTTTGATGTTTGCTAGTGGTTGCAAATCTCAACCTAAAAATATATCACTATTAGATCATTTGACCACCCTGGTCAAATTAGTTTAAACACAATTCAATCTAGTAAAACAGCTTTCAACCTCATTAATTGGAAAACCAGTTTTTTATTTCAAAAAAAAGTGGATTATGGTAACAATTTTGACACACATATATTTCGAAAGATGCCTCTTCAGTGAAAAAAAAGATACTTGCAAATTGGACAAATGAGAAAGTCATCGTGAAGGCGATTGCATAGATCCAATTGTAGTTTTTTGTTGTTGCTCCTTATGGGTTTTGGGGAGAGGTAGACAAGATGTTCTTAAAGTGAGTGTCACATATGTGTACCAGCTGGCTGGCCAGCCGGTGTAACCAAAAAAAAATAAGAAAAGAAGAAGAAGGGAAAGGGAAAAGAAGAAGAAGGGAAAAGGAAAGGGAAAGGGGAAAGAAAAAAATGGGTGGGAAATCGAAAATGAGGATTTTAATTTCCCCCATTTGATAATTTGCGACAGATTTAAATCCGTCGCAAATGATTTTTTAATTTTTCAATTTTTTAATTTTGCGACAATAAAGTCCGTTGCAAATGTCAATTTTTGCAACATATTTGAATCCATCGCAAAATTGCAACATTTGCGATGGTTTTTTCAATCGCAAAATGCCTGTTTTGTGATGGATTTTAAATTCATCGCAAATTTTTGAATTTTTTCAAATTTTTGTGACGGATTCAAATCCGTCGCAAAAATTGACATTTGCAATGGATTTTTTCATCGTAATTTTTTTTATTTTTTATATTTTTTGTTATATTTTGCAACGGATTATGCGACGGAAATCCATCGCAAATTGCAATGAATTTTTTCCATCATAAATTTCCATCACAAAATAGCATTTTTTTAGTTGTGGTAATAGATAAGACATATTACTGTTGTTAGTACAATGCATTAGTTTATGAGCTATCATAAAAAGAAACACTAACAAACTGTCATGTAGATATTGAAGTTTATAAAGGATACTGCCAATTCCGTGCTTCTATGTAATAGTTTGGGGGCTCATTTGAAGGTGAAGTTGTTGGAGTGGTGGCCACTCAAGATAATCCACCAACGTGACAATAGAGATTGTTCTATTTATAGAGGTTGATATGTTTATAGGCCTCTACATGTTATGTCTTTTGTTGAGGTCTTGTATAGTAACTTGGATTCTTGAGGCACGGTGGAGATTTTTCGCATTGTGTCTAATCCTAATTTCTTGGAATTTGTGTTCTAATTTTATTAGAATATTTTTTGATAATTTGAAATCAAATTTGACTAAAAATCTGTTTTGATTCTTAAGCCATATTATTTACTATTGTAAATAGGAGCATCCCTTAATTATTCCAAACAATAATTGGGTGAAAATAATGGAACCACTTTATAACTCCCAACTGTTCCTATTTTAGATTAATAATCAAAGTTTTATAACTTATACATGGCCCTTAGAAGCAGCTTGAATTTAGGTGAACTATGTAAATTCTTGTGTCGTTTTTTTTTTATATTCTTAGTTTCTTAATTCCATTTTATAATAGAATGAATTAAACTCCTGAAATTCATAATTTCTATTTTTGAGATTTTACTTGATTTATTGTTGGTGGATATTCTCGTTTTCTGTACATCAATGGTTAATAATTTTATAAATCCATAAAATTGCTTAAGTGATATTCATCTATAGTTATTTCTAAATTACTACCATAAATAAAAATTTTAAACTGCTTATATAAATTGAAAAAAATGTAACAGATTATATATTTAACTAAAATAAAGTATATTTTGTTACCATACAGGATATATTTCATGTTTTAGTAATTTACATTCACTTTGAAAATATTAACTATTAAAAACTAAATGAGCATATAAAGTAATAAAAGTATCTAATAATGAGCTTTAGAAAATATTAAGCTTAATTTTTTCATCTAAAGAATTAAACATTTCTATTTTTTTAATTTAATTTTATATTTTTATCCAAAAAATTTTAAATTAAGTTTATCCAAATAAAATAGTTGATAACTAAATTATATCAAAACAACAGCCAATTTTTCATATTTAAGAAATTCTTTTGTATTTATATTGATATAATCACTTTATCTTTAGTTGAAATAATTTATTATTCAATTATTTTTAATTGAAAATTATTAAATAAATAAAAATTTGATATTCAATTATTTGATCAAATAAATTATTTTTTATATCTTAATTATTATTTTCTTGACAACTTAGGCTTTGTTTGGATACGAATTGGGGCATTCTCCCAAAATTTTCTGGGAGAATGGATTTTGGAAAGTGAGGTTAGGAAATGTAATGGTTGTTTTGTTTATGTTTTGAAAGGTATGTAGAGAATGAATTGGGAGAAAATAATTTATTTGTTTGTGTTTTGAGGAAGAACACGATGTTACATCAATGACTTTTTTGTTGGGTTGGTGAGGTAAAAAAGGTATTTTAAAATTATTTATATATGTATATATAGATTGTATGAGTGGTAGTATGCGTATATATTTGTAATAATAAGACAATTGATTTGAACTTTGGAGAATGTGTTGGAAGTGTGAATAGTAGGGATTTTTTGGAGATAAATTTTGTATTTTGAGAGTGGGATTGGAGAATGTATATTGTTTGTTTATTTAAATTTTGAGAGTTGGAAAATATATTTGGAGTTTGTAAACAAACAAGCCCTTAGAATTTTAAATATATATAACATTTTAAGTAGTTTATATTAAATATACTTCAAAAGTAAAAAAGTACTTAGCAATCATAATTATTTTTTAATTAATGTTGTGACTAACATTGCTTATTAAAAAGGATAGACATATTGATGAGGTAGGAAGTTATTTTATTGGATTGGACTGTGTTTGGGCTAATTTTATCAGGGTGGTCAAGTGATTCAATAGTGATATTTTCTTGGGCTGAGATGTGCAACCACTAACAAAAGTTAGACTAGTGGGGGGCACTCTAACGCTTAAGTCAATACTGGCCGAATAAGGAAATTGAGCAATATAATAAGAATGTATAGTAAAAATGGCATATTTGGAGGATGTCTGGCAATGGTGTATTTATAGCGTTCTCTAGGTGGGTGATATGTTTAAAATGCTCCTATCAGGTGTAGAGGGCTTTTGTCCTTGCTTGGGGGTTACAGGTCATTTCTCATTCATGTATTATTTCATGTGGCATTATCTCTTGCTTTCTTGGGAGAATAATACTCTGGAGGCATGCCTCCTAATAGAGTTGGTGGCAGAGGCGGTATTGGGGCAGCATGTTCTATTAATGTGAAGGCACGTTGATTGTTAGAGTATTGAATGAGGCAGGAATATGATTCGGTGTCGGAGTGAGCATTTTGGTCGACAATGATCAATCATAGAAAGTGGTCGATCAGGGAAATAGCTGAAGGGACTGTGCCATCTGAAGCTTCCTGTTGGATAGGGTCGAGTACCATCCACTTAACCTGGCGGTTGTGGTCAAGTGATTTGACCTAACTGAGTCTGAAAGCGAAGTTGGGCTTCAAATGCAAAGTGGGCTTGGAAGCATTTTCTGAAGTCGATATCTATTGGGTTGGGCCTGTTGAGCTATCTCATATCATATATATTTATGTGGAATATCAAATCATTACTTTCTTATTAAAGAGTTAAAAATATAAAAATCTATAATTATAAAATTAATTGACAAGCAAGTCCTCATTTTGTCGAAGTTTTCAAAATTTAATTATTTTTTAGATATTTTTTGATAAAATCATATATTTAGAATATAAAAAATAATTTAATTTGGTGAATGTATTTCAAATATTAAAAGTTACTTCCTACAACATCAGTAAAATGTCAATTTTATTTTTATATTATTATTTAAATTATTTTAGTTTTTTTATAATATAACAATGGAGAACTCATTTTCAATTATTTGATGTAAATTTTTTTTATAGAGGGCATATATGATTGATATAGTTAAAATTTTTCAAAAACTTGCTAAATGACAACTTCAATAGCAATTAATATCAATTTTTACATTTACTGGTACATTTAGGTTTATTAGTACATTTAGTTACTTAATATTTTATTTATATCGGGTACATTTATTTTT
This sequence comes from Jacaranda copaia, assembly GCA_014898725.1. Lineage (NCBI taxonomy): Eukaryota > Viridiplantae > Streptophyta > Magnoliopsida > Lamiales > Bignoniaceae > Jacaranda > Jacaranda copaia. The sequence continues at coordinate 603,479 of JACGDI010004765.1, read as the reverse complement.
ATATTTTTGCTATTAATAATTCATAACAGAATGCTTAAACATGGTACTATGATGTTAGATCAAAATTTCACATGGATTAGTGGTGCTAGATAAAAAATATTCAGCTGAAAATAAGTATCTATTAAATTATTTCTACAATTTATACTTATAAAAGAAATTTATGAAAGAATGATATTTTATAGTGAATTGAAGATTGAAAATTACTTATTATTTTATGATAATTTATATAATAAATGTTATCTGGAAATTTTAATAATAATAAAATAACTATATATAGAAATAAAATCAAACAAATGTTACTTATTAAAGCCGTGCATGATATAAAAAATATTTTAGTTTATAAAATATTACATGATATAACAAATTACTTACTAAATTGGTGATCAAATAATAACCTAATGTAAGTTGTTTTTATAGATGAAGTACAAAGAGATTATATATTTACTCTATCCACAAATAATTGACATTTTAAAAATTACAATTGTCATTAAAGTTCTAACTGCAACTTCCATATTATAAAGAAATCATACAAAAGATTTTATATTTAAAAAAAAATATTTTCTTAAATATCATTAATTTGATATGTATATATAAAGCTTTAGATCAAACAATATGTACTTTTTCTTTTCTTTGATAATAACACATGTTTGTTGAGAAAATTCAATTTCATCCTCAACTTACATAGTTTTTGATATCAGTTTCCTTGCGATCTTTTGATTTTATTGTATCAAACCTTTTCATTTGTTTATTCTTTTTCTTTTCGTTTCGCTTTCCAATTGTTAAGTGTTGGTTAGTGTGGTAGCAGAGTTTGTTCCGATTCATTGAACCTTTTAGATGTGATCTCTCATATTAGAGAGAATAATAAAGATGTTTTTTTCTCTTATTTCATGGTCATTGTGTTTCTGTTAGAAGCATGCAGTGAGTAGGAGTAAAATCCATAGTTGATACCTATTTTGGTGTTAGACTACAATGATAGAGTATGTGAAAAATGTGTAAACACAAGCAATAAAGCAAAGAAAATGTTTAAAGATACTTGAATTTTGGGCTTTGTCCTAGCTAGTCGATGTTAAGTTGATCATTTCAATTGCAATTTAATTATCTTATTTGTTTTTGACGACAAAACAATTATTTTCTAGAACTATCTTTTAGTTCATGGCTAGCTAAATATTGTTGAAAGTCATTGGAAGTTTCAATAATTTCTTAAATTTGCTAAATAATAGGCTATATTTATTTAGGATATAATAGGGCTATACCTGCTTTCCAATTCTGCTAGTTTTCAGGAGATCTTGACACCCTTAGAGTATTTTGTGGATTCAATTATGTTCTATTTCTATTTATATCTTCACTATACGTAATTTCAACATTGCCATCATGTTGAGATCTGACATTAAAATTTATTAATTGATGGTACTTAGATAAAATTTGATGATGTCAAATTTTTTTGCTATTAAAATCTAAATTTTGATCTCTTTCCAACTCTTGAAAGACGATTAGGATTCTTTAATCTCTAAGAAGAAAAAAATTGATTAAGGAGCACTCAAAATAATGAAGGATATGTGAGTGTGAAAATGAGAAATGGGATTGCCAAAAAATCCTTTTGCATTTTGGTTTTATCTTTGTCTCTCTTTTGAACAAGATAGAATTGCTATTAAAGTATGCATGAGTGGAAGCAAATAACTATAGATAATATGTATCGATTACTCACTCACAGCAATCTCTTTTCTTGTACAAAAATACGAAAAAAGTAAAGCACTTAAGTTTGGACAAAAGCAAAGGAGGTGATTAAGGTCCACTAAAATAATCTAAGCCTACCTGCATTAAAAAAAAAAATGACACAGGGTAATCTAAGCCTACTTTCTTTATTCTTCAACTTCTAGATGCATAGTTAGACTAACTTTGAATTTGGTTTTTTTGATATTCTTTTTTGAATTTATTAGGTTGGACATTGTGAAACATATTTTGATGAAACCATATATGCATTTTTTGATTAATATAAGGTGGCACTATTTTAATTTGATTTTCAGTATAAAATTTTATTTTTGCACTTTTATCATTTCTGTCTTTTTCTTTACTTGACTTAAACTGAATATTTTTGCATGACCTCTTGACCACATACTAATCCTAATGTGGATATTCGTTGAAAAATGGTTGATTTTGGTTAATTAATTAACAAGCAGGGAATAGATAATGTCTCCTTATCATTTTCCATGCGTGAGAAATACTTGAACAAAATGGCCGGCACCTTTTAGAATTTTTTTAAAGCTTAATCTTTTATTATTTGAATAATATTTCTATGGCAATTTGTTGCGATGGTTATTGAATATTCTCACAATATTTATGCCATTTTTAACTATTGCAAGTCCAAAGATATATTTCAAGAGTCATATTAAGAAATATGGAGGGAAATTTGAAGAGTATTTGATATGATTTTCTTTGTAATAGTTTGTAATCATCATTAAATTGTTATTTTATAAACATTAACAGTTGATTTAAATTTATTTTACAGTACTACTATTTGTTACATTAGCAATCAATTTTAATTTTTTATATAATCATTATTTCATTTATAATGCATGCATGTTGGCAACAAGCTTAATTTGTTTTTGCAGCCATTATTTGGTTAGTAATACATAAATTTTACTGACCAATTCAAACTATTTTGTGACTACTATTTGGTCGTGAATGCATACATTTTAGCAACCAACTAAAATTATTTTTGCAAGCACTATTTGATTTCTTATATATACATATTAGCAGTCAATAGCTATATTTTTTGTCACTAAATTATAAGAATGTAATAAGCCTTGTGACAAAATTGTAATTATTACAACTAATTATTTTATTTCTAAAAAAATATTCTTCAGCAATAATGCTTTACCGTTGCAATTTGGTTGCTAAAACATATTAAATAACATAATTGTTGCCACCATTTAAAAACTATTGCAATGGATTACTTGGTTGCTAAAGAAAAAAGTTGTTACCAACCAAAAAGATGTGGTTACAATATATATAACTATAGTAACCATACTAGTGTTATAGTGACCTCGAACTTTTACGTTAGTAAGTAAAAAGCTTGCTATGCTTATTATTCTATCTTTAGTGACTATTATTGGATGGCCACCGATCATGAACTCTTCAACGTCTAAGGTAGTAATTCGTTACTGAGCACTTTTAGTAGCTACTCTATTGTGACCACCTATGGCTAACTATATTTTGGTCATTAAAGGTTATAGCAACCATTTTGCTTGCTTTTAGCAACTAATAATAATGATTGTTAAAATTAATTTTTTTTGTAGTGTGTTTTTCTCTTTTTTTATTTTCTTGATTCTTTCATTATTTTTAAAAATTTTATCATTTAAAAAACTTAATAATTTATAAATTTAGTGTTAGCAATTCTTAATATTCTACAACTTAATTATTTAAGTATAAATTATCTTCAAATTGGATAGTATCTTCAATTGAAATATTCACATTATTTTATTTATTTAGTAATATATTTTCTTTACTTAAATCTAAAAATAACCATAATTCATTATTTAATTACATGAAATAAAATAAATATTATTGTAATATAAATTATTTTAATATTATATTTTCAATGCATCGTATCAAACACTGGTTAATTTTGTGTAAATAAGAATAGAAAACCAGAAGTAATATTGTTGAAACAAATGTGTGATTGTGATTGCACGCTCTGTCCCCCATGAATGCAACTCCGATGTGGCATCCGCCGACGGACGCGGACAAAATTGCAACTCGAAATCCAAAACAGAAACTAGCTTATGCAAAAAAGAATTACCCAAGGAAATTAATGTAGGAAGGAACAAAAAGATTCTATGGATACCAAACATATTTAATATATTTAATTATGTATTAGTGTGCTGCTACTTTTGTCAGAGTTAAATGTCGTTGTCTTTGGCTATCACTAATCCAACTTGATTATCACCTTTGTTATGAATATAATATCAACTAAACTGATTAATCTTTTCTTTTAAAAATAATAATCTTAAAAATTAGTAATATCAAAATTATTCAAAATTAGATGTGAAAAATGAATCTAGAGTCCGAATTATTTAACTTTATAATGTACCCATTAAAATGGAACATTTTTCATATAATTTTCTCAGCCCAAAAAATTCCAAACTTTTTTTTTACTACATATATATATATATATATATCCCGATCTCATCCAGCCTTTGTATAAAATTTTTTCCATCCATGTATACAGTTTGAGCTTAAAGTTATTCATCTTTCAAATAATTTAGAACAACATCATACACACACACACACATTAGAAGAGGTGAATGGCAATCTTTCTAGGAAGTTATGCAGCTGAGCTTAGACAGTCCACCAGGCTATCAGCGGCATGCAGGAATGGCTCATCGCCCGGCGACGACAACCGTTCTAAAACTGTGTCTAAATGCAGAGGTGAAATATATAATAATAATAACAACAATAATATCGTAATACTAATTTGAAGAGCAAGCTAAGCAATTTTTTCCCCCCATCATTTTAAGGGGTTTTCTGTCAACATCCACTCCATAAAACAATCATTTGCTTAAGTTTTCGGAGTTTATTTTATCTTTTGATCCCAAGCATATCAAATTTCAGTGTGCTAATTTTTCTAGTCGTCATGTGAGCATGCTTTGATGAATTGTTGTTGTTGTTGTTGTTGTTGTTGTTATTATTTTTCTTAGTTTTACTGATATTCAGATATCAGACTGACTTTCATGCAAAGGAGAATTGAAGGGATTATAGGTACTCATTATCGGTCATAACACGAGGAAATCTACTGACGTGAACAAATCTTGTGAGATATATTACATTATGTTGTGCCCTGATTAATTTAGAACGGTTGATAGCAGCTGCACTTTTGATGTTGCACAGCTTCAATCTGCTGAGGATATATGCTGTCTTTTCTTTTTCTTTTTTTAAATATTCAATATGCAACTTTCATTAGGTGAATTGCATCATATTTACCACTAGCTATGTGACGATATATATTATTAAGTTGATTAGCTCCTCTATTAATTTAGAGACCAGACTTGGTTAAAATAACGGTCAATGTTTTGAAACTTAATTTGATTACATGTAACAGAACTTTAATTATTATGGCAACACAAATAATATATTTTGGACGGTTGATCTTCATATGTTACTTTAATCTAATTTGAGTAGAACTTAATTTATACTAAGATAAAGAATCTGTTTCGAGCTGTCAGTATTTCAGAGTCTACTTTAACTAAATTATAATATAACTTAATTTTGTAATAATACGAGAAACATAGATGACTAGCTAGACTAATAAAAAATCACCATACCCACATAAACTGATTACAAGATTCATGAATCTAGCGAGACATCTTTATTATTTTTTTGAATATGGAAAGTTTTCAATGCCTTAGGAACAACAGGAGAACAGGCAGTGGAAAATTGGCTAAGTCATTCTTGGTGACCATTTCTAGATGGACCCATCTATTCAGGATTGAGGGACAAACGATGGTTAGTCACAATTTCTCAACCTCAAATTCAATCCAAATTCTGGATCTCAGATGAATGATTGGGATATCCTCCTACACAAGTCCTATTTTATACTGGTATAAAATAATAAATAGTAGGATAATGGCATTTCAGGTTTGCCTAGCTAGAAAGAAGCGCTTACTCTCTCCATGTAATAATGTGCATATAAAGCATTAATTAAGTCTTTATGTTTTTATAATATCTATTATGTCCTAATTGGATCCCATTCCTTAGAAAGTAACTTAAGTGACGCCCGCCGACGGAAGACGACAAAAGATTGGGTCCAGCGCAAATTACACACGAATTTGGGCACGAGTAATTTATTTTGCCACCCACTTTGGATAACAGTGGTCTATGATCCATAAAAGTAAATTTTTAAGTAAGTAATATATATGCATATATAATGTTATAAAATAAAGTTTATATCATCATATATAATTTAATGATACATAATTTTACTTCAATAATACAGAAACAGTTGACATCTCAAGAAATTTTTTAGGTCTTCTGTATTGACAGGCAGGAAACCAAAAAATAATAAATAGAACGTGTATGGTATATAATATATTTATAAATAAATAAAATAATTTTAAAGTTGATGCAAACTGTATAACAAGACTTCCAAACTAGGCCTGACAATTAGGTACCTATGGCCATGGGTAATACAATGACAAGTAATAACGGATTGGTACAAGTAAATTCTCCTATTTTTTATTGGGCATGAGATAATTAGCCTATTACCCATGGAATGGATAATAGGTACATGTACCTATAATAAATTTTTATTTTTTAATATTTAAAGATAAATTAGTATCAACCTTGTTATTAAAATATTAACTAAATAAAGCTTAAAAAAAAGCTACGAATTTATTACATTGAATAAATACTTAAAACATATTAATAACATTATAATTTAAAACTTACAATTTAAGCACTCAAAATCCACCATATTTAAGCTACATTACATTCAAATTTAAATTTAAATTTCATTACATGTCAAAATTTTTTTGAATTAAATGTTTAAATATTACTCAAACATTATTGTCCTTGTAGAAGAATATATTATATCTATTAGAATATGCACAACAATTTATTCCTCACTTGACTATGTGGTAACTACTATTTTGGAAGGGCTTTTTGCTATCCACTATTTTGTATTTAGCGTATTGCTTCAGGGTATAAGTTAATTTAGCTTATTGTAATTTTTTTATTTATAAAATTCAAACATTAAAATTTAGATTAAAATTTTTAAAAATATAAATATATATACGGGTAATCTATGGGCACCCATGGTTGGGCCAAAAAATGACGAATAACTTGAATATGAATAAAATTACCCATATTTTATTGAGTTGGAAATATAAGGTCCATTATCTATATTTTTCTTTTTATACCCACAATGTATTTGGCCAGGTATATTTCAAACTATTGTCATGAAAACAGCCATAATTGAATTATTAGGCTTACGTACTCTTCATAGTATCCATTCCTTGTCTCTCTTTACAGTTTGAACGTTCAACCAACCACTGATGGAATACATAGAAATTAAGAGCCTTGAGAAAACTTCTATTTTATATATTTTCTGCTGCACGCCCTTTAGCAGGAATTCTACCTTTTTTTTTTTTTTTTTTTTCAGAGTGAAATACAATAACCCTAACCTTAGATCAGCTCTTATCACAGTACTAAAAAAGTTCCTCAAAACTTCTATAATTTAGTCAAGGCTTCTTATTTGATTTATCTAGATAAATTATTTTAAATAAGTATTATTTAATTATATTATTTTAGATATGTTTATTATTAATAAGATAGAACATGTATATCAAAATTATTAAACAATAATATCTAAGATAACGTATTTTTGTTTTCTTCTTACTTTTATTTTTTAATTAATAAATAAATTAAATTTTATCTAATTAAATTATTTAGATATATTTATGTTTTAATGTTACTGAATATGTAATTTTAAATTATTAAAATTCTATAGCTTAATTATTTTTATTTTCTATTTGAAATTTGGAATTATTAAAATTTAATATTCATGAAATTTTATTAATATTCAAAATATATGTGCATTTATTTTTATAATTTAAAATTTTAAAACTGCAATAATTTAAGAAATAATAATTTTTTTCTAAAAGTACTTTTAAATCATAATAAGTTTGTATTTTAGTTAATAAATTTTAAAATACTTAAAAGCACCCATGTTGTGTATATCAAACAATATCAAATTTTTGAACATTTATTTTTTTGAAAATCAATTAGTTAGTTAATTAAATGGTTTAATTAATTACTAAATTATACTTTCAACCATAATATTAAAAATTATTTTAATTTATTACATTAATCCCCTCTTATGGTTATTTTTGTTACAATTACATCCAAATATGTAAGGGCATTTTGGTCCAAAAAAAGTCAATGGCCGAAAATAGGCAACTGAAGGGTAAAATTGGATTTTCATAACAATGTACCAATGATGTAAGCAAAATCCGTTAGTTTGACTAATAGTAGGACATAATTGTTAGATGGCAACAAACCTCAAGGATGTGATTGTAATTTTTCAAACCATAGTTTCTATTAATAACTCAAATTTTTAGGGAGGTTTCTATAATTATCTCATATAATATATATATATATATATATATGCTGCTGCACGCCCTTTAGCCATAAAGTCTATTCTTTATTTTTCTTCTATGATTATTCAGAGAGAAATACAATAATTATAATCTTAGATCAACCCCTTATCATACTACCAAAAAAATTCCACAACCTTTTGTAATGAAGCCAAGGCATCTTATTTGTACAAGAATCTAGGTTTCCATTATGATCAACCAAAACTCTGACCATATTAGTCTCCTCACCATCTCAATCTATGTTCTATATATGCCAAAAGGGTTGCAGCCATAGTAACAAAGAGGAGATTTCATTCTAAGGATGGAGTCTACAGTCCCTTTCAAGGAAGGAGAACATCAGAGATTCCTTTCATTTAACATGAGTTATCCAAAGGATCAAGAAGCGGAGCCTCCATTTAATACTATTGGCCGGGATGAGGCTAAAAAATGCTACATTGGTGTAAGAAAACGGCCTTGGGGAAAATATGCAGCCGAAATAAGAGATTCCACAAGGCATGGAATGAGGGTTTGGCTCGGAACATTCAGCACCGCAGAAGAGGCTGCCTTGGCTTATGATCAAGCAGCATTTGCAATGAGAGGCCCTACTGTTCCCCTCAATTTTCCGTTAGAAAAAGTTAAGGAATCACTTGAAAAGATGAATTATAGCTGCAAGGAGGGTTCCTCGCCTGCTAAAGCGTTAAAAGAGTCGCACAAGATGCTGAGCGCGTCGACCAAACAAAGGAGTAGTAAAAAGAGAAGACTAATTAGAGAGGAGGATATGGTGGTTCTTGAGGACTTGGGATCTGATTTGTTGGATGAGCTCTTATCTGAGAGTTCAACTAGTGAGTGAACATCAACAATATTTTGGTATTTTGAGTAAATCTTGATATTTTTTATTTTTTCCTTTGGTAAATAGAAAATTTACTCTGTTGTTGCTTTAGTTTCTCCCGATTTCTTGTTTTTCAGATCTTTTAAACCCTAGATCTCTATCAGCCAATCTCTCAGTGTTTTTATGAATTGTGAAAATTAGCTCAACTCAATCTATACATACATACACATACTTTAAAGTCTTTTTGGCCCCAAGCTTTTCTCCCCCCACCCCCAACAAATCAAACTAGCACTATGTTTGGTTCATGGATTTTGGTGGGGAAAAGAAAATAAAATGTTAAGGAGAATGCTTTTGAATGGTTGATTTTTAAGCAAAATATTGAAGAAAAAAATTTAGAAAAAATATATAGTGTATTTGAGGTAAATGAATTTTCCTCACAAAATTATAAGAAATATGAAGAAATTTGTATTTGAAACTCTCACTCATTTTTCAACACTTCATTACTCCTCTTCTCCCCTTTTCTTTTATCATTATTTTCTTAATTTAACAACTAAACAAATTGAAGATTTTATATTCCTTTAGTTTCTTTTAATTTTCCCTAATATTTTTCTTCCCTTGTCAAGTCCTTAAACTTAGTATGAAATTTTCCAAAAAAAAAAAAAAAATTACAAATGAAATGAGCATTATGAATTGTCATGAATATTGATATTATTTTTATGAGGCATAGTTCGCTGATGTTGAGCCATAAAATTATTGATACATATATTATTTGTATTTGAAAGTACTTATTTACTAAGACCTATCCTGTTTTGATTTTGATCTTGGAAGAAGCTTTTTGAAGGTCTGTACTGTGTCAGTTTTCAGTATTTATAGTTTCTGTTGACTAAATATGACAGACCTCAAACTGATGATTATGATGTTAATTCAGGAGACCTCATTAATTTGGTTAGACATTTTCTCTATGCCTTGCTGCAGGCCTTAGCAACACGCCAATCATTTTCCTCCTTTGATTTAGACTTTCCTCAGCTTAATTTCTAATTTGATCTAAAAATGTTTTAGGTATGTGCTTAATTGCTAGCTTCATCTTAGGTTGCCTCAATGAATGATTTAACGGGATAAGCTTCAATGCAGAAGTAGTTGAAACTATTATAACCACGAAAAGTTTATGGCAATTCTAATTCATCAATTGATATTCCATTCCATGTACTTCTCTGCAACTAATTATAGCTTGAGCTGTCTTAATTCTCTTTATATGTACATGATTAGCTAACTCGTAAGAGCAGTATTGTTAATTTGTCATGCATGAATTATGAATAGTAGCTTGATGATGCAACTAAGAAATATATATATATATATATATATATATGCACACACGCACACACACATACACGTATATATAAATTTAGTATTACTGAAAAAGAAATGAGCTACAGCCAAAAAACTCGTGTACTTTTGAAGTTGTTTTCAGTCACCAAATCACGGCCCCTTTTGAGTTCAATTTGTCTACGGTGGAAATTAATTCTACCATGCATGCTTGTGTACTTTTCAAAATTTTAAGCTTCAATTATATATCATCCTTAATTTCCTTGACAGATACATCCCCAAGGAAACAATGTATGTACTTTATTTTCCTATTAATAAGAATTTAATGTCTCACCAAACGAAATGAACTCAGTGGTCTATATTGACTTTATATGTATTTGTGCGTATATATGTATGTATAAGTTTTTATTTGATGCACCATTTTGTACAGATATTTCTAGTCTGCCTATATCCTTTCCCACTAAGGTGTTGGATAATTAATTCGGCTGGCTTCCTATGGTTTACTTCCTCACCGGTAATGTTTTCCTCTCATTGTGACTGGCGGTATTGAAGAAGAATGTTGAAGTATTATAGTTGATTGTTTAGAGCATATACATGGGATAGGGGAAGTTGAAGAGGATAGTTCAATTTAGAAATATGGGGAAGTATATATGTGTGTGAATATATATATATATATATATATATATTTTCTTGAAGTTGTTAGGCATGTGATGATGGAGAACACATATTTATTATATAAGCTGCCTTTTTTTTATTATTCTTATAGTTAAAACAAGGCATTCAATAGCGATAATATTTTTCATGTTGTACAAATTAACTGTCAGGTGATAATGCTAAAGTTTTTTCTGATTATCCATGGTAAATTATAAGAATTGTTTTTATATTACAAATTAGGCTTCGCAATTTTAAAAGTGACACGAACTACGTAAAAAGTTTTCAATATTGATAATGTGACAGAAGAATTGTGTATAAAGTTAAATTATAAATAATTAGTGGTATACTTGTAAAGTAATATATATAATCCATTAACATCAATAAATATTGTTGTCACAAAATTTTATGTTTTCGCTACATGTGTGTTATTAATTATTGATAATGATAATTTAAAAATATTTTTTGGTACTATTAAATTTTTATAAATAATATAATTATTGTAAAATTTTTGCCATTCAATACATATTTTTAGTACACATATTAATATTATTACTTAATATTTTGTCATTTGTTTGTAGTATTTCTTTTTATTATATTTTTTTATTTGTGCATTGAAAGAAAAACTTTATATTGAGAGGTTATATGTCCTTTTACCGACATACCTCCTTTTTTGGCTCAGCTTTAGGCATAATTAAAATTGGCCGTACGTTGGATTTTTCATACATCATATTTTCTTGTCCGTTGGGGGATGAATGGATAACTCGCTAATAAATTGTCATTTCTGCGAGCATATGATGTTAGATTTTGGACTTTAATAATAATAATAATAATAATAATAATAATAATAATAATAATAATTATATGCAGTTTGTTTTCGTTAAAAGGCTTGGCCCAAATTAAAGTAATCTGATTATTAGGTAGGCCCAAGTTATCTTACGAAGTATGAGCTTATATGTGTAGATACTCTAAATTGTAATTTCTAATTTTATATCGGGTTAAATTAGAAATAAAAAAGAAATATATAATTATATTAAGGTTATAGTCTTGGAATTATGCATATAATTTTTTTTTTGATATCCTATCATTAGTAAAGAGGGAGAAACTTCTCCCAAACTTTATACGCATTAAATTTGGAAGATCAATAGCCGCAAGATGTTACAAGACTCAAAGGATTTCATCGGTATTCACAGATTCAGGTACACTTCCATATATAGATTGATTTTTAATGATTTAATATGATGATTTAGAGTTTTATGTGATGGATTTCACATATCTGGTTTAATTTTAACAATTGGTATCGGAGCTACTCATGTTGAATCATTGAGAAATCAATGATTTTAGGTTATATCTATTTGACTTTATATAATTTTATTTGATTTAATCTTTTGGAATGCCGCAATGAATTGTGATTTTTGAATTGAAATTAGGATGTTGTATCATTGAAATTGGTACCCAAAAGATTATAATTGAAATCAGGCAGTGTATTTGGCCGCGGCATTCAGAATTGTCAAATCTGTTGGTATGTGGCCGTGTTCTGAAATTGATTGAATTTGAAATTTCCATACGGCAACATGATTGAATTGATTGTTGTTTAGTGTTTACGTCGGTGCTCAGTATGCCAATTGGAGTTGTGCAAATATGGAGTTGTGTAAATTACCAAGGGGGTATGCCAAATTCATATGCTGTGTGAATATTTGTTATATGCCAATTGGAATTGTGTAAATTACCGCTGAGTCTGCTAATTGGAGGAATATGCCAAATTCATATGTTGTGTGAATCAATACATGCTTGTTTCTATTGACATTAATTGAGTTTGAAAGCTATTACATTGTAGAGTGATTTGGTGTGTGCGTGCCAATTTACTTGAGTATGTATATTTTTGTTTTGAGAATATATATATTTGTTTGTCTTGATATATTTCTTCAAATGCTAGCTGATATAAATATATATATATTGGGAAATTTTAATTCAAATATTGGTATGTTTATATATATTTTGATATAAATTAATTGAAGCAATATGTCACCAAAGTGATCTCTCTTGTGGAAATTAATTTATTTTGAAATATAGATGGTTGTGTGCATATAACTTATGTAAATATTGATCAACCCAAAGGAAGATTTATATTTAGCAAAATTACATGTACACCTATGGTAATAAACGCATGATAATTATTTGATTTTAAATGTGAGCAATATATCGGCCCAAAGAAGGATTTATTGCTTGACATATTACTTTATTATCAGTGTTTGATTACTGCACCAAGATATCACTTACAAGTTAATATTTTGTCTAAAGATGAAATATTAATAGAGTGTCTAGTATCTTGAGACGAGGTTTACCTTTATTTGAATTTATTATTCCGTTTTGGTTTTTGCTTTGGTACTTATGTGAGTTTATTTGTTTGGTTTGTTTTATTCTCTATCCAGTGCTTGCTTCTACTGCTAATATCACTGCTAGCATCAACTCTACTTTCATGCTAAATGGCACAAATTTTAAGGCATGACAAGAAAGTATCTTAATTACTCTCAGAGTCATGGACCTAGACCTTGCATTAAAGGTTGCTAAACCTGCTGATCTCAATGATATGAATACCTTAGATGAAAAAGGGGAAATAGAAAAGAGGGAAAAGTCTAATTGCATAAGTCTTATGGTCATCAAGCGTGCTATTCTAGAAGCTTTTAAGGGCACTATGTCTGATAAGATAGATACTGCTAAGGATTTTCTTGAGGACCTTGAGAATAGATTTGCTAAGAATAAAAAGGCTAAAACTAGTACAACCTTAGCAAAGCTCATCTCAATAAGGTACATGGGTAAAGGAAACATAAGGGAGTACATTATGGAAATATCTCATCTTGCTTCAAAATTGAAGGCACTTAAGTTGGATTTGTCTAAAAACTTGTTAGTGCATTTGGCTTAGATATCCCTTCCAACATAGTTTAGTCAGTTCAAGATGAGCTATAATTGCCAAAAGGACTTATGGTCCTTTAATAAGCTTATCTCACATTGTGTTTAGGAAGAAGAGAGATTGAAGTAAGTGAAGACAGAGAGTGCTTACTTAGCCTCTACCTTAAAGGACTAGAAGAAAGACAACTGAAAAGACCACTTATCAGCTTTGGATGGGCAAGAAGTCTAGTTTAAAGTATTTACATATTTGGGGATGTCTGGCCGAGGCAAGGCCTTATAGACCAAATGAAAGGAAACTGAATTCCAGAACTATTAGTTGTTATTTCATTAGATACTCTGAAAGATCTAGGGGTTACAAATTTTATGATCCTACAGCTAAGTCGATTTTCAAGATAGATAATGCTTGGTTATTTGAAGATGTCGAGTTTGTAGGAGGAGAAAGAGTTAGAGACTTTGTCTTTGAAGAGGAATATGTTAATATTCCTCGAACTTCTATTTACAATGATCAGGAACAACTTTCTATACCTAACATTGTTAAAGAAGCAACTCTAGATCAAGATAATGTCATTGAACTTCCCACTCAAGTTTAAGTTGTTCTAGAAGAACAAACACTACAACCTCAAGAACTAATGCCATTAAGAAGATCCACTAAAGAAATAAGGAGTGCAATTTTGGATGATTCTATTGTATTTATCCAAGAACATGATGTTGACATTGGAGTGATGGAAAATGATTCGATCAACTGCTGTCAAGCCATGGGAAGTTCTAACTCTCAAAAGTGGATTGATGCCATGAATGAAGAGATTAAGTCTATGAAGGACAATGACATGTGGGATCTTATCCCATTGCCTAAAGGTGCGACACCCATTGGTTGCAAATGGATTTTTAAAACCAAGAGGGATTCGAAGGCCGATGTAGAGAGATATAAGGTACGTCTTATTGCTAAGGGCTTCACATCGAAAGAAAGCATTGATTATAAAGAGACTTTCTCTTTGGTTTCATCGAAAGACTCCTTTAGGAATATAATGGATTTGGTTGCATATTTTGATCTTGAGCTACATCAGATAGATGTTAAAATTGTGTTTCTCAATAGCAAAATTAATGAGACTATTTATATGGTGTAACCAGAAAACTATGTATAAGGTGATGCAAGTTAATGGTTCGCAAATTAAAGAAATACATCTATGGGCTTAAGCAGGCATCTCATCAATGGTATTATAAATTTCACTAAGTAATTATCTCATTTGGTTTTGAGATTAACCTGGTTGATGATTGTATATACCATAAGTTTAGTGGGACTAAGCATATTTTTTTGGTCTTGTATGTTGATGACATACTACTTGCTAGCAATGATATATGCTTGTTGCAAGAAACCTAGAGATTTTTAGCAAGAAATTTTGAGAAGAAAGATCTTGGTGATGCAACTTTTGTATTAGGGATTCAGATACATCGGGATTATTCTCAAGGTATCCTTAGATTATCACAAAAGGCCTATATTGAAAAGGTTCTCAATAAATATGGCATGCAGGATTGTAAACCAGGTGATACCCCTATAGCTAAAGGTGACAAATTCAATCTTAATTAATGTCCCAAAAATGCCTTTGAGGAGAAGTAAATGTAAAAGATTCCTTATGCATTAGTAGTAGGGAGTCTAATGTATGCTCAAGTTTGTATGCATTCAGATATTGCGTACATTGTTGGAATGTTGACAGATATTTGGGCAATCTAGGAATGAATCATTGTAAAGCAACCAAACGAGTCATGTAGTATCTATGAAGAACAAAATATCACATGCTCACATAGAGAAGGTTGGATAAATTAGAAATCATTGAGTATTTAGACTTTGGCTTTGCCGGATGCTAAGATAGTATGAAATCTACGTTGGTTGTATCTATATACTTACTAGAGGAGCTATTTCTTGTAAAAGTGTTAAGCACGCACTTATAGCTCCTTCCACTATGACAGCTGATTTTATAGCATGTTATGAGGCATCTAATCATGGAATATGGCTGCGGAATTTTGTTACTAGGCTGCGAATTGTGGATACAATTAAAAGGCCACTAAAGTTATTTTATGATAATAAGTCAGCAGTCTTATATTCCAACAATAATAGAACCACGATAAAGTCAAAGCATATTTACATTAAGTTCCTTGTTGTTAAAAAAAGAGTTCAAAGTGATCAATTATCTATAGAGCATATGGGCATAAACTCCATGGTTGCGGATCCGTTTACTAAGGGACTACCACCTAAGGTCTTTCATGAGCACATTGCTCATAAGGGTGTCTTGTCATTTGAGGACATTTAGTTTTAGTGGGAGTTTGTAATTCCAAATGCTTTTCTATATAGACACCTTTTTTTAAGTTACTTTAATTTGTCATATTTTGAGGCTATTTTTTGTACAAATAAAATTTCTTTCAGCTTATCCACACTCTGATTTAGGTATGGCTAATCTCTCAAAAGTTTAAAGTAGATCAGCTGGAAATAGGCATGTTTAGATCAAATTACATGTAATTTCATTACTACATATCCATACTAGATTTGTGTCATTTGGTTATGTTGATATCGTGTTCAGGGATGGATTTAGTTACGATATATGTAGCAAAAATTGCCTTGGTTCTATGTTGACATAAATGATGGACTAGATTGTTTAAAGATAATTTCAATAATGGTAGTAAAATTTTTGAGTCAATAAAGTTATATTATGACATAAAATTATAAGGTGATGTGTATATATATATGTAGTCCAAGTAGGAGGCAGTTAGATTTTGGACTTTAATATATATTATTAATAATAATTATATGCAGTTTACTATCTTAAAAAGGCTTGGCCCAAATTAAAGTGATCTAATTATTAGGTGGGCCTAAGTTATCTTACAAACTATGATCTTATATGTGTAAATACTCTATATTGTAATTTCAAATGTTATGATGGGTCAAATTAGAAATAAAGAAAAGATATATAATTATATTAGGATTATGGTTCTCAAATTATGCATATGATTCTTTTATGATATCCTATCATTAGAAAAGAGGGAGAAACTTCTTCCAAACTTCATGCGCATTAATTTGGAAGATCAACAGCCGCAAGACTTCGCAAGACTCAAATGATTTCATCAGTATTCATGGATCCATGTATACCTCCACATATAGATTGATTTTTAGTGATTTAACATGATGATCTAGAGTTTTATGGGATGAATTTCACAGCTCTGGATTAATTCTAACATATGATCTCAACTTCAAGCTCGAGTTCCATAAAAAATAGTTAGAAAATTAATCATCTTCTTTTTTAAATAAAAACTAAATTAATATATATGTATATATATATATATATATTTCCCTTTTGATTATCCTATGCCTAATCAACAAGGAATTGTATTGGCCGAGTTCAACAATAAAAGTTCTAGATATAATTAAAAATGATGTTAAAAGTTCAAACTTAACAAGCTTTTTCTATTAAAGTTTTCCAAATATATATTAAGAGTTGGTTAAGATTTTCAAACTTCCACTCCCTTTTCATTTATTAAAAAATCTTGCAGCAATTCTTTTGCTTTTCCTTTTTATCTCTTATTTGTATTTGACATTTCAAATGATTAGGTTTAAGAACACGAGTAAAACTATCATTAAGTTTCATATCTTGTGAAAAAGAAATAAAAAAGATGGGTCCTTAAATGTTTTACTTCAATTTTGATACGACAAACAACATAAGTGCAAGAAATAGTCTAAAACACGTTAAGAGGGGAAAATATTTAAATATTTCTCTGTCCTTATGTAAGATTTGTTGTCAAAGTATAAGATGGCGATTGATATGTAGAAATGATATTAGGTGAGAATTGAATGTCTTTAGAAATTAAATGAATGATTTTAGTATAAGTTATTTTATATTAGTATGATAAGGAATGGTAAATGAGTGAAAACATCATTCCATACTTGATTCCAATATCATTATTGGTATTTAGCAATGATAGGTAAGAATGGAGTGGAAGTATTTTAAAGTAATCAAATTATCCTTTTGTATAAAATTGTTAAAATAAAATATTTTATTGATAAATTATTTATATCTTATAATTTTACATTTTTTATACATTTTTTATTTTTTTTATTTCGTAAAAAAGGTATGACAAAGATTATATTGTATTTTGAAAAGTGAGATTCATTTTTTCTAGGTAAAAATAAAAAAGATGTGGTGCATGATTAAACTTTTTTTTTTATAGGAATTTGAAGATTATGGAAAAGTCCCTATATATAGAGAAGAAGATATCATCAAGAAGATATATATGAGGGTCTTTGTGATTGTTTAGAATTCTTTTATTAGATATTAGAGTGTAATTTTATTAAATACAAAAATAAATTTATTTTTAATAGATTGAGAATAGCTAAACCTGGGGGGGTAGGGAATGAACAGCCAAACCTATGCTTTTGCAAATGAAATTCCCATGGGAGTGAGGCTTCTCATTCTTAATTGTACATTGAACAAATATAATTTTTATGTTGAATAAATATTTATTTATTTATTTTTTACAAATAGACTTGGGATGCCTATTCTATTTCTATCTTATTTATGTATATCAATCATATCATATTTTTTTTTATTTGTGCATGCACATGCATTTGGGGGCCTCACACACATAGGAATAAGGATGGTGCCACTCAATCAATTGATTAGTAACTGAGTATCATTAGTATAATTAGATTTTAAGTGAATAAGTTTAGCTAAATTTATTTCAAAGAATTATGGGGTTCTATATCTTATTAAATATTTTTAAATGTATCAAATATTGCATTTTATTTTAAAAATGAACTCTTTAAATATTTGGATAGAATAAAAATTTAAAATTTATAAAATATTATTATTAATAATTTTGTAATTAATATGCATAAGATTAAAAATTTTTGTTTAAAATTTAGAAATAAAATTAGACAATTCTTGTTTTTCTAAAAGAACTTCTAAGATTTTAAGATCTTGCTTTGAAAGTTTATAATATATTAAAATTTTATAAGCTCAGCATTTTTTAAAAATTTTATAAACACTTTGTAACATTTTATAAGATATTTAGATAAGCATGTAAGTTCGACCAAATACCCTTTTATTATGATATATATAGTATTCCATGGAGTTCACATGAGATCACTCAACATGAGATAATCCATGATTCTTAATTAAACTCTAAACATAATATCTTACCCAAAATTCATTGTTAAGAAGATTGAACAAATGATTGTTCTTTGTAGGGATGGTAATGGAGTGAGTTTGTTAAAAATCAAGACCTGCCCTGCTAAGTTTTTTATAAATCCAAGACACTCCCACCTCCTACCCTATTCTTAGCGAGTTAGATCCGTTTTGTATATTTAAAAAATAAAAAAATAATATCAACATAACTTTATAAATATAATAATATAATTTTATTAACAAAGAAGTAATTATTTTTAAAATTATATACGCACATTTAGTTTTAAAAAAATTATAAATCATAAATATTATTATTATTATTATTATTATTATTATTATTATTATTATACATATTCAATGCATAAAATATTTATTATGACTATATTATTACTTTTATATAGAATATATATGTAACATTCACCTTATTAATATATAGATGATTACATATTATGTTAATACATATATAACAAATAAAATTATGTATATACAACATTATAATGGAACGAGTCTGTGGCAATCTGAGTTCAAAAATTAAAACCCGAGAATACCCCCCAGCATTGTCTTCCTTGGTTCTTTGGTCCATAGTGCGAATTTGGGTGCTAACCGACCCCAACTTGCCTTTCCATCCCACCTGCTAGCTTTTTAAAAGTGGAAAGACATGTGGCTCAACCCGCCAACGCAACGAGACAAAGACCAATGTGGATCAAACCTGACTAAGAACTTCAAAGCATTGACATAATTCTTCGGAGAAAGGGAAATAAATGGAGTTGATGACATGCCTTTCGGGTGCATGCTTTTGAAATTCGCCAAAAGAAGAATTCTAGTTAAGAAAAAATAAAAGTAGACTTCGTTTTATATTATTTTATTCTTCAAGTGCATTGACATTGAAATTTTATTGAAATAAAATATCATTTGATGCCTAAATAAATTGACTATTAATTTGGATTCCAAATTAAAATTCATAATAAATTTGAGCTTTGTAGAATGGACCAATCTAAAATGAATTACAAAATTCTTATTTATTTTAGATTATTGATTGGCCAAATATATTTAAACACGACCCATTAATAAATTAAGTCCATCTCAAGTGGTATTCAAGTCCAAGGAAAGACTCAATCTTCAGGTAATCAAACTCTAATTTATGCCTATAAAAAGTGGTGCTGGGAAATATGCCACACATCAAGAAATTTAAGTATCAAACTCTCAAGTTCGAGCTCTTGCCATGAAGAAATGTTGCAACCACAAGGATTCCACATCTTTTTCAAAAGTATTAAATTTTGAAGACTTTGATATCAAAACAAATACTTCATTTCCAAGTGGTTCGTGATTTCATTCACAAATTTAGAAGGGAATTACACATTCGATTCAAGAACAAGCATCAAGCCCTCAAATCAAATTTCAAGGAGAATAACAAGAGAATTAGTCATTAACTGCGGAGACATTTTTCAGAGACTTTAACCACTTTTATTTTAAATTAAATATTAAATTTGTCCATATTTTTCTTATCATATAATTCTTTTTTTTTGCAAACTCGAAGTTTGTGTGAACAAAATTCTAGCACACCTAGTGAGGCAATCTCTGCCTTTCATCCATTCCTCTTACATCAAAGTTCCAGTCATCAAGCCCAAATACTCCATGGCACCCAAGAAGAATCAAGTCACCATTATGAATTAGAAAGATATTATAGATATTATTGCAACAACCAGTTAGTTAATCTTCCACTGGGGACAAGATCATTGATACCACTCTATCAAATGGCTTGAACTTGGTAAGTCTTATGGGGATCAACTCCAAATCATCTCTTTTTTGTTGTGTTGCTTGCGATGTGGCTGAAACATCTACAATGGATAAACAACTTGCCCAAATGTCTCAAACCATTACTAATCTTCAAAAGATTGTGGAAGATGAAGACCTCTAAATTGCCCAATTGACAAGTAAAATACAGCAATTGAATATTGGAGAGTCCACCTAAAATCATTCATCCTCTTCAAACCATGTTAAAAAGGATAAACAAATGGATGAAGTGCTACTCGGGCTTGACTTTGTGCAAAAATCCAACCATTCTACAATTTTCGTTGCTGCATTATCCATTTAGTAATTACAAGATATGATAACTAACACCATCAAAGTTCAATATGACAGCCTTTCACAAACTTGCTTGTGTACTTGAAACCATACACTAAGTAGATTGATACCTTAAGGATGTTAATAGCCTACCAATCACCAAAGCTCTAACAGTTCGATTGAAAAGGCAACTCAAGACAACATATTGACCATTTTGGGGAAATATGCAACGATGCAGGAGTTGATGGTGAACTCCTTGTGAAATAATTTGTGAGTCACTTAAAGGGAATACATTTAACTAGTACATTGACTTGGAGCCTGAATTCATTGATAGTTGGGGAGAAATGAAAAGGGAATTTCTAAATTGCTTATAGGGCACTCGTTGAATCATAAGGATGATCAAATTTACAACTGCAAAGCAATAGAAGAATAAGCTAATCATTGACCACATCAATTGTTGGCATATGTGCACTGAGTCTTAATTGTAAGGATAAGTTGTTAGAAGTTTCAACAATAGAAATATGCATCCAAGAGATGGATTGGGGGTTTCTATACATCCTTTATGGATTAAACCCTGAAGTTTTGAAGAATTGGCTACTCGCACTCATGACATGGAATTGATGATTGCGAATCATAAAGTTGCTTTTCTAGTGAACTACCAAAAGAAAGATAGAAAGGACTCGAATGAGGATGAAGAGTCCACCAAAGCCACTGTGAAGGAATCCTTGGTAGTTAAAGTAGCTCTTATCAAAATCTCTACAAGAAATAGAGGTGAAAAGCTTGAGGATCAACATGTGCCAAATGAAAAACGTCAACTTACACTAAAAAAATTACAAGAAAAGAAATATCCATTTCCTAATGCTAATGTCTCTCAAATCTTTTCGAGTTGGTGGCAAAAATAATGATTGAGTTGCCCAAGCCAGAATGCCTTAAAGAAGTTGGCAAAGTGAATAACTTGAAATACTACAAGTATCATCGAGTTGTTAGCTATCCTATGGAAAAATGCTTTGTCAAGGAAAAAATCATGACATTAGCAAAAAATGGAAAGATAGTCCTTGATATTGAAATGTAGCAATTGCAAATGTTGCTAGTGTCACGACTGTTGCAAATATTGCTTGCAGCAGAAAAATGTTCTTTCCCCACTCATTGGGGAACCAAAGATGCATCAATTTGGAAGCATAAATCCAATCTTGTTCAAAGTAATTGATGAGAAGAAAAAGGATAAATACAAGTTCTACTTTTGAAATTGAAGATAATGGCAAGTGGATTCCCGTAATGTATTAATAGAGACAAAGGTAATGTGTTTATCAGCTTCATTAATGAATTTTGAAGAAGTAGCTTCCCATCAAGCAACCTCAACTGAAGTTAATGACAGGTATGAAAGCTCTTCTTCCTAAGCCAAGGAATTCATTAAAAAGTTGTCAGCGAGATCCCATAACTTTAGAAGACTTTTTCCCTACAAAATTTTTAGTAAAAGGTTAAAGCAGTGTTTACTGCATCTAGCAAAGTGAAAAGCTAACATTTTTCTCTTGTTGTGCTACTATCATATTTACAAATACAAATTTGTTGTTAGGATCAAAGGCCCATAATCGACTACTCTTTATTTTTAGATTTATACAAGATCAAAAAGTCAACTGTATACTTATAGATGGGGGATCAATGGTTAACATTATGACAAAATCTATCATGAAATAACTAGGGATCATAGTTGAGAACTTATCTCACAGCTGCTTGACCATTTAAAGTTTCAACTAAGGAGATCAGTAAGCTATTGGAATGATCCGACTAGACCTTACTATTGGAGAATTGAAAGCATATACTCTAATTCATATCATTAATGCAAAGACTTCTTACAACCTATTGCTAGGAAGACCATAGCTTTACAAAAATAGAGTAGTTCCATCCACCTTTCATCAATGCTACAAGTATTCAAGCAAGGGAGAAATAGTGAAGGTTGATGCTAATATAAAGTAATTCATGGAGGCAGAATCATATATTTTGTAAGCCAACCTATATCAAGATCTAAGCTTGAGAAAAGAAACATTATCTATCAAGGCTATAATCCATCATCCTATCAAGGGAAAATATGTTGAACCCGTGACTCTGGAGTTTAGTGATGGAAAGTCTAAGAAGCTAACTACTATTGAAGTCTTAACAAGCGAAGTTGATGAATCAAAAAGAACAACTGATCTATTAGTAGCCCAATATACCTTTCCATCACATCAAAAGAAACACAAAAGCTACATAAAGGATGCATTCTATCATTGAACAATAGAAAAGAACAAACAAAGAAGATAGGATCAAATGACTACCAAGTTACCAAAAAAGAGTTCATCATGCCTATTGTTGGTTTGAACTTTAGAGCCTTTGATGAATTCTCTTCCAACAGAGCTTAACAACAAAAATTCATAGGATGTTTTATCCGAAAGCATATAATCTATTGGCTAAGTCAAGAAACCACTTCTCTAATTTGTCCAAGCTTGGGGATGTAAAACTTGAGTCAATTAGAGAAAAGATCTATGGCTTCAACAAAATGCAACAAAAGTTATGAAGTCAAGGATTTTGTGTCGATCATATAAGGACCGACTTAGGATTTACACCAAATGAGCTAGCTAGGATATGCAAGGTGAGAAAAGATAAGTACATTAGTGTCCAACATATTGTAGGTAAAAATGATGGAAATAATGCAAATCAAAATTCAAGTGATCATCGCATCTCTATATTTGATGGACTAAGCACTCTTATCACCTAGAAAATGGGAAACAAATTTCTATCAAAGTAGGATGGCCTTTATATGGTAAAAGAAGCTTATACAAATGATGTCTACAAATTGGTGGATAAAGATGGACTATGCATTGGTCCTATAAATGGAAAGTTTTTGAAGTGCTATTATCCATGAAGAAGTATGCACCTTGATGCATGAGTCTAAACTGCATGTTACTCCTGACCCGTACAAGTTTAAACTGTGTGCGGTACCCATTAATGCTAGTGTAAGTGGATGAACTTCTAACTTACTCCACTAAAAGTATTTCATGTGGCTAAAATCTAAAAATACTTTACCTCATCTAGGATGGCTAAGCTATAGATACATCTTGCCCGCATGAGAATAAATTCTATACTTTCCTTCTCAAAATTGGAAGCAACCTAAAAAAATGACTTTAGGTGGCCATGATAGTACAACAAATTTCAAAATTGTATGTCATATTGCAAATAAATGCTTATAGCTTCATGGTAGAAAAAGTTAGCAGGTGACGACACCAAGCAGTGCTTTGGTATATGGGATGATTTCATCATAGAAATCTCTATGTATCGGCAATCCATAGAGTTCACAAAGATCCCATAAAGTGATTGATAGTTCTCTTATGCTAGCATATAATGTGTTTGTTGAAGGGCATCATAACTTAAGGAATGCCTAAATGGTGTCCTTATTGCAGACATATGTGAAAAGAAGGCATGAACAATTGTGTAGATCTTAACTTTATGAGAACTGTTTGCATGATGGTATAGCACACATCTTCTATCCACTCTCAATAGCAAGTGTGGAAAAATACCTTATCCAACTTAGATAGTGGAATTCTTCAAGAGCTTTCATTAATGTTGAGATGGTGGTTCAGAAGTGAGAACTCGGCATGTGTGACTCTGATATCATGAAGTAATGAATTCAAGTGCATAATCCTAGGATGAGTGGGAACACCAGATTGTTGATCAAACATCTACATTGATAGTCTTCTCAAACTATTGGGAACATGCATAGAGTGATTTGATCAAGCCTTGGAGGATTGAGCATCTACATTCAGTTTATACATGGAGTTGGTTCTCTACAGTCCTTTATGTTTACCTTCATGGCCTTGCTGAAATTTTGAACATAAAATAAGTTATTTTCCATTATATTCGGAGTATGGATAATATATTCTAATTGCAATGAACTAGTGGAACTACCAAATGGCGACTAGTAAGTTGCAATAGAGCCAAAGTGTTATGTTTGAGAGAGTCATGGAACAAAAATCATGAAATCCAGTTTCCATCAGCAAGTCCAATAGCAATAAAGTAGTCTTTGCATTAGACAACATAACAACATCATCAATTTTTTTAGCTACTTGGTGGTATTGGGAATCTATGATGTTAGAATGGCTTACAAATATACAATACAAGTTCCATGCATTCCTAATGTCATTGTATCAAACAGGAAATGTGCACAGTGAAGTGAATATGCAAAAAGAAAAGCCTAGTTTTTTTTGTTTCATCCTAGAGTACAAGCCAACTTATGAAAAGGAATTCCACAATATATATCCTCCTTTCTAAAAATCAAACCAATTTGCATCTTTCAAAGAAACAAAAAAGGAATGGAGAGAGGAAGAATACTAGTGTTCTATACTTCTGTTTGCAATTTTCATGGAAACTGAGAAATGTGTCTTCTTTTATAGAGGCTAATAATGTTGCAAGAAAGGAAATTTCCAACTCTATAGGTTTTGGAAAAAGAAAATTGTGATTAATTTCCATGGTTAATTGATTGCATATAAAATATTTTTGCCTAAAGAAAGAAAATTGTAGGACAAAGAAAATTTGTTGTTGCCGTTAGCTATATCATTTCTGCCAAGGAAGAAAATTTGAGTAGTAATCCTCTACTTTTGATCATGACAATCAAGTGGCATGGGACCATTCTTTTTCAAAAAAAAGAAGAAAAAAATAGAAGATGAAAAAGATGAGAAAAAAAGGGATGAGACCCATAATGCAAGTTGCTACAAAAAAGCCCTAAAAAGTGAAGAAAGCTTGTTGTTCATGGTGGTTGTTTCCATGTTATTTTGAAAAGATGAATCCAAGCTGCCAGCTACTATATACAAGCAAAGTTACTTTGCAAATGCATCATCTTTCCAAGTTTATGCTCAAAGCCTTTATTTTGAGTTAATCATTTCATGTGGCCTACTAAATAAATAAATTTGTGATACTTACTTCAAATCTTAGTTCACATTTGCACTTGGCATGTTGTTTGGCAAGTCTTGAACTAGGGGTATTTGTTGACATTGAAATTTTATTAGGATAAATGACTATTTGATAACCCAAATAAATTGGCTATTGATTTGGATTTCAAATTAAAGTCCATAATAAATTTAGGCTATATAGAATGGGCTAATCCAAAATGAATTATAAATTTCTTCTTTATTTTGGATTACTAATAGGCTAAATATATTTAAATATGGCATATTAGTAAATTAAGCCTATCTCAAGTGGTATTCAAGCTTAAGGGAAGACTCGAGCTTCATGTCATCAAATTCTAATTTGTGACTATAAAAAGGGGTGCAAGGAGACATAACACGCATCAAGAAATTGAAGCATTAAGCTCTCAAGTTCAAGCTTTTACCACGAAGAAGTGTTGCAACCACAAGGTTTCTATATCTTCTTCAAAAGCATTAAATTTTGAAGTCCTTGATCAAAATAAATACTTGATTTCAAGGTGGTTCGTTATTTCATCCACAAGTCTAAAAAGGAATTACAATTCTGATTCAAGAACAAGCATCAAGCCCTTGAATCAAATTCCAAGGAGAAGAATCAGTGGAATTGCTCTTTAATTGTGGAGATATGTTTTAGATATTTTAACAACTTTTTTAAATTAAATCTTGAATTTATCCATATTTTTTTGTCTTATAATTCTTTTTGCAGACTTAAAATTTACATGAATAGAATGCACTTTTATTATAGTTGTTGAAGGAATATAATTAGGTTGGATGCTCAAACAAGACACAAACTAATTTTTTACTTTGCAATTGCACTTTATTAGTCTTTGAAATTTGATGTGCCACTTGACTCCTTTCTTGACGTAATTCTGCAACCAAATGCATCCATGATGTTGTTGTGAAAAGGATGAATTAGTCACATCAATGAATAAGAGAACAATGGAATTTTGAAACTGCCCTCATATAATTGCAAAGTTGGCTATTGAACATCGTGTTGGAAAAAATTGGAATTGAAGAATATAATGTTTGAGTTGGATATTACACACTCTGTCCTTAAGACGATATTTGCTTCTTATTACTGCATTGGGTTTCAACATATCAATTTTCCAAGATAAAATAAACATTTCAAACTGTAGATTGCAAAACCTATAATATAGCTGATATTATTTGTATAAAGAATGAGAGAGTTGTAATGCCATCTAATTTTCTCTATATTCAATTGCTGGGAAATTCCAACTATTTATATGCTTTATTTCTTGTTCCTAAAAGTTATAGTTGTATTTGACACTATAATAACTATTATGAATTAGATACAAGTCTTAGTTAATGCAAATTGGTGGATTGATTAGACGTAATATTTTAATTAATGCATATACAAGAGTCGCATGAATAAATAGATTATCAATAGGTGCATCTAATTGAAATACAACACTATATTGAGTAATTTCAAATAAGAGAATTGAACTCATTTAATTAGTGGTTCCAACTCAAATTGCCCTAAATGGACAATAGGCTCTGCACCACAGTGCTAGGCGAGCATTAGATGTGTACTAGTGTGCATGATGTGAAATTTTTGCATGCTCAGGCATGAATGCAGGAGGTCCCATGTGTAATGGCCAATGTAAGTGATGATAACTCAAGAGAGCAACCAAAAACTTATACCTTGTAAGAATTAATGCTACAATAGAACAGAGTATTTGTTTTTAATCTGAGTCGTATCTGTGTTCTTAAATTAGTACAAGGAAATGTGCATTAAACAAAGAGTATAAGTCCTGTAATCCTTGCTCAAAGCATTGGATCTAATAGTACATAAAGCTATTAATATATGCATGATTTCTTTGTCATATTCGACACAAAGACACCAGTCTTTTGTCATGGTCCTCAACATCAGTTGATGTTGTAGTTCTGCTAATTTACATAAAAGGTCATAAATATCTTTATTATTTACAATCTATTCAAAGATTAAAGAGATAAATGCATGATACCAAGTTTAAAGAAAAGAATTGAAATAAGTTTAATGGTGTAGCAACATACAACTAATCCCGCTAGTTGCCTTTAAATGAATTGGATAATCCATCTTCATAAAAGAAAATTATTTAAAAGAATAGAAAAAATTTGCAAGTGGTTGTCTAGAAAAGACAATCCTAAAACATGGAAAGGAAAATACTCGTACTCTCCACCAAACTATGGTCTAAAGGCTTTTTGAAAATGAGTCATATAGGGAAAGGAATACTACTGATAAAGAAAAAGACTTACTTTCTTAGAAACAATTCACCCTTTTAGAGAGAAAGTAACTGTTAAAAGAAAAGAAGAGGGATTAGAATCAAATCTACATGATCAATTTCTTTTTGTACATGTATAGCATTAATACGGTAGAAAAGGATTAGAATTATATATAAGGCAAAAAAGAAGCAAACATGTGATGCAATGTAACCCCAAATCTCATCAAGCATTTAAAGAAAAAATGAATTCATAAAAAAGGTTATCTCAGAAGTTTGCCATTCTAGGAAAGCAAGAAGGATTAGGTGCTTGGATGGAGTAAATATGCCACTTGATTAGTGATTTCTTAGTTTCTTCTTTAGCTTCATCTTTGTCTAATATCTAATTAATTGTATCGATACTATTTCAACTTGAATAGAAAATAGACTAGTGACACATTATATGAATGTAGTTAGGTGTACATATAAGAAAGTAAAACTTCGAGAAGCAATTTGAGGACAATGCTTAACCATAATCATAGAGGAGACAATATTCCTTTCATAGTACTTGCCAAAACCCTTTCATTGTAACCCAATGACTTCATATTGCAACACAATATTCAATAATCAGTGTCCATCAAGGACCAAGGAAAATGGAGAATTTTAAACTACAATATCTACTATTTTGTCCATCTATGTTGACTTTTTATGGAATTCTTTGAACATTTTGGTTTGTTTTGCAAGCTCTATTCGCTAAAATAGAAATATGAAAATTTGATTAATTCATTAAATATAAGAATGCCATATTTATCTTTATGCCTATAATAGAAATCTAGTTCATATCCTTCTCAATCAAGTTTTCAGTATAGCAATGTTAGAATAAATCACATGTAAATTAGACTAATATAAGCTAATCCCATCCAAATGAAAAGTATCAGACAATTTAATTGTGATCAGTGATACTTTTAGTGAGCATAAGTAGCCAAATAGAATTAACTAAGTAAGCTGGCTTGCCATAACTATATCATATTTCAAACAACTACCTTGTTCATAATAGTCATAACTTTGGTTGCACTCCTCATACCAGTTGAAATCCAAGTGTTGGCATATAGGACTTATAGAAGTAGCAAAAATATGCAGTTAGAGAACAAAATAAGGAGTACCAAATACATTAGGAATATGTATAGCTTTTAGTTATATGATGTTATTGCATTCCAAGCGTGATGTGACCTATTTTATTTCATTCCAAGTCATGATTTCACTTGGTTATGTGTGAACATAACACTTACTACTTTTGCATTTTACACCAAGCAACAATATTTGTACACAAGTATGCTTTGACAGATGGAAAATATTTACAGGAACCTATTGGGAGATAGGAAAATTGTCGTGCACGCAAAACAATCAAGAAAACAAAAGCAAAATGAATAAAAGAAAATGACATTGGGCTTCTCCATGGTATTATGGATTCTATGCCACACTCTTACCAATTTTTGTATGCATTTTTTTTTTCCTAATCTTAGAGATCAGTTCAAAATGTACATTGAGGATCATTACACTTAGTCTTCATAACTTTTCTTGGCTAAAAACTGATTTAATTTCTTTTCCCATTTAAAAGAATGGTGTTTCTACAATTTTAGTAAAAAACATTTCTTCATAAAAACTATAACTTATATCAACAACTAATAATAACATGCCATTTTGATTGAAAAAATCAATGGGAAAGAAATAAATCAAACATGGAGAAAGTCTACTTCTAAAAAGTCTTACATATGTCCCCACCACAGGGATAGAGGAAAAAAAAAAAAACAATTGGATTGGACAAGGTAGTTGCCTCCTTAAATCTATACATAATCTCATAGTTACAAGTAAAATTAAATAAAGTTTTATCCATTTCAAATTTCTAAGTTACATTAAAATACCTTTTTTGTCCCTTAAGAATAACAATTCCTCACTCCATCCATGATCCCCCAAGAAAATGGAGAAAGTTTTCCATTCCATCTTCTTTGCCTAACTTATCAATGAAACTTTACTATACGTTTTTCAAATTTTTCCCCTCATTTGATTCATTCAAATGCTACAAGATATCATAGAGCAAAACTTATGTATAGTTACATCAATAATATAATTTCTACAACATTTCCTCAAGTGTGGAGCATGAAATACATCATTGTAATTCATACTTTAAGAGGTTGAAAACTTACCCCATCTTCAAATTTCTGGTAGTAGTTGAGTATAGAACTTTCGTTTGCCTCCATAGCAACAGACTGCTCTACTTGTAATGCATCAAGTTTCTGTCATTCCATAGAACTTGTTAAATCATTATTAGCAGCTACTACTTGTTTTGTATTAGCATCCCTATGAGAAGGCCAGAAATCGCATCATCAGATTTTCCCAGTGAACTATCAACTTACATTTGATAATCCACATTGAACAAGATAGTCACCTCCCTTAATTTTGCATATAATCTCAAAGTTATATGTAAACTTAAATAAAATTCAAAATGTGTGTCCCCTTCCAATTTCTTAATCACATTAAAATATCTATTGTGCCCCAAAGACTAACAGTCCCCACTCCATCTCTGATCCCCCAAGAAAATGGAGAAACTTTTCCATTCCATCTTCCTTGCCTAACTTATTAATGAAACTTTACTATAGCATCCTTCCTTTCTTTTATTTTTTCTCCAATGAAGCACTTTTCTCTTTTTAAATAAAAAAGAAAGACAAGGATATATAGAGACAAGTGTGTGTATATAGACATGCATATGCTTATATGTTCATTACATGAAGAACATACATAAAACATAAGTATACAAACACACTGTGTGTGTTTTTGTAGAAAACAAAATCAAAGAATATATATAACAATCAAAGTGAAGAAAAAGGGAGACAGAAAAATAAAATCTTTCTCACAAAGTTTGTGATTTTCTATGGAGGTAGCAAGTTTGGGGGTGTAACCAATAAACTCTAATGTTTCACCTATCAATGGCCATCCCCAATTGCCCCTATAAACAACAAAGAAACAAATCAATGCAGTTGATTAGAACCAAAACTTTGATTGAGCCCATCATATATGAGAAACTAAAAAAGAAGAAAAAGGAAAAAAATCATACAAAAGATAAGAGCTTGCTAACTAACACACACTCACACACATGGAAACACACTGAACAAAAGTTCTTTACTTAAACTTTAACATTCTAAAATTCTTCGCCCATTGCCCATTAAAATCATTCTAAATGAGACCTAGAACAACTTAAAATCAAATATAAAAACTGATGGTGATCAAAGATTTGCTTTTTATGTATGACCATGATCCATTTTGAGATAACTTATTGAAATTCCTTCTCCATTGATCTCTACTTCTTTTTCATCCATTTTCATCATCATCCATACTTCAAATACACAAAAGAATTATCAAAAAGTTCAACTAACATTTCTCACCACCAGAACGAATTCAAGAAAACAAAAATAAAAATGAAACTACTTTTGTGGGATTTCTTTTTATCTCATAAAATTAGTATATTAATTGAAAAACTAATGACAAAAATGAACCCTTTCTTACAAAAATAAAAATTAAAAAAAAAGACTTAACTGATTAGAGATTCCACCTGATGAGAGACGGATGCAAGCTATTTATCCTTGAATTTTATCTTCACCTTCAACAACCCTAGAGAAAGAACAAAATATATTGGTTATGGATAATTGTTTAAATATTTGCATTATAAAAAATAAAGGAAACAAATGCCAATATTAGAATGCGATGCCAACGAACCTTTATCCTTAAGTAGCGCTAAGATGAGGGTTGGAGTTAGAGCCATGGCCATAGAAGTGTGAACAGCACTCGTGGAAGTGCTGCTGGAGTTGCTAAATATTTTATATTGTAGATCTGATGACTCATTAGCCACTTCATAGGCAAAGGTTCTATGCTCCATTTTTTCCCCCTAAGTTAAGATGGTTCGCATACTAATCAACAACAAAGAAAGAAACAAAAGCATATTTGGGTTTATGGTACTTTCTTAATCATGAAAAATGAGATAGAATTGAATAAGGGAAATGAAGAAAATCTTGAGGATAGGACTGGGATGGATTTGTCTGAACCCTCAATCAATCATTTAGCAGGTAGTGTGGTTTGTGGATGGGGGTAGACTTTTCAGTTGAGAATAAACTCTTCATACGATGGAGGCAAGTTTTTCAAATGGTGTCTTGTTTGAGAACAATATTTTTCTATTTTTTAATTTAAAAATGAATAAAAAATTATATTTTTTTGTAACTATTCTAGGAAAAGACAAAATAATGCACAAGTATCACAACAAATTTTACAATTCAACAAAGCACAACAATACAAAACAATGTTATTTGGTACATTAAAAAATAGAAAAAAAATCTAAAAAGGAACCACGCACACTGTAAGAAGAATACACATGCATCCGTACATACAATATATAGTAATACCCAACAGAAACATATTTGGGTTAATGGTACTTTCAAAATACCACATTGAAAGCCTCCCAATGGGTTTTATTGAGACAACTTGTATATCTCACCAACTTTGAGACTACGAACAAGATAGCCAGTTTTGAGCCATTTGCAAGATATTGCAAGCTCCAAATAATATGAGAATACCTCAATTGACACACAAAAATACTGCTTTCATTCTTGAAAAAAGCTATAGAAGAATCATATGGTATCTTAGCAATTCTATAATTCTTATAGCTAAATTTCTAGATAATTTTCCAAGTATAATGAGATTGAGAAATGGCTATAAAGTTGCGCGATTCAACTTGAGTCCAAGAATTACATTAGCCTTACTTATATCTTTCATTTTGAACTTACTTGTCAAGTATGATTTTGCCTCATTGATATCTCAATATTAGAACCTATTAATAATATATCATCCTTGTATAAGCATAGTGCAATACAAGTGTTGGTGTGCAAAACGATTAGGCAAATAATTATGCTAGTGCATGTGTCGCAACAAGTAATAAAGTGATAAAAAGAGTATCAATCCCATGAGCAACTAAATTATTCACTACTAATTACTAATTTATCATACACTTATTCTATTCAAATAAAAATCAATTATGTAGGAAAAACTAAACTAATGAAAATAAGAAAAAGTGTACTGATTAAGATTTTTACCACGATATAGAAGCCTAGAATTATGATTTAATCTATTGAATGAGTTGATTACATAATTTTCTCTCTATGAAATTAGTAACAGGTTATTAGTCTTGAGTCTTATGCAATTACGGGGTTCTTCCAAATTACCCACAATCAAATCCTTAATTTATTTAATTTATTGTATTCCTATGTGAATTAACTAAATTATAAATAAAGTTATACCACTCAAATAACTCCGTAGGACAAGCAAGTACATTCTTATTCTAATAAATTAATTAACTCATCAATTTGAACAATTAATCCTAAGGTTTTCTATTGTTCATCAATCCCTAAATTTTCTTTTCTAAGACTCATCTAGGGTTTAAAAATGCATTTGACTGTTGATCAGATAATTAAGTAAAAAAATCACACAATAGAAGAAATAACTTTAAGAGCTACTAGTTTCATGAAAGAAAATCATGCATCAATTTATTCAAAGGAATCTATCATAATTTTAGAGTAACGAATCAGTTCATGATAGAATTGTCAAACAAAATATGAATAAAATGAAATATTATCTCAAATTCAGAATTAAAAATAAAATCAAAGGGAGAAGAAGTAACTATATTCCTAGGCGAATCTGATATCCACTTTGTCTTCCTCTAAATTCCAAATTCTTACAAAACTTCTAATTTTCAGAGCAAAAAATCCAAATTGGCTCCCCTTAACAAAGTTTTTGAAAAGCCTATTTATAAATGATTACAAAAGTTTTCTAATTAAAATATGACTCAAATAAATAAAAAGACTCTTTCGGTTATCCTTAATTAGATCATGAGGTGTCATCTAATCAACATTCCCACCAAATTTATCCCTTTTTTTTGTTATTTTTCCACTTGTATTCCTGCAATTTCAAATTTTCACCAATTAGCAAGGGAATTATAATTTTTTAAACAAGAAACTTTTTGTTAAGTTTTAAATATGATATTAAAACTAATACTAGTAAGGACTTAACAATAAGCATCAACTTTAACCTTGTAGTAGACGCACTTATCATTCTCATTTACACTAAAATTGAATGATATAATAGTTTTATCAAAATTTTCACGTCGTTGTTTAGGTACTTGTTTCAACCTATAGAGGGACTTAACAAGCTTGCAGACTTTTTGCTTGTTACTAAGAGCTACACATAGAAAGACTATTTTCATATCTATCTAGTGAATCAAGAAATCATACATGAAAGTTAGTGCCATAAGCAGCCAAATTGTAGTCAATCAAGCAACCGAGTGGGAATACATATCAAAGAAATATATTCCTTCTTTTGCCTAAAGCCTTTGGCAACTAATCTGGCTTTAAACTTATTTATGGTTCCATCATGTTTAAGTTTCTTTTTAAAGATCCATTTATAGCCAATCATAGTACATCTTGGAAGTAGATTGACTAATTCCCATATCCTATAAAAGATAATAAAATCTATCTCACTTTTGATCGCTTCTTTCCAATGCTTCGTTTCTGATGAGGCCATAGCACCTTTGAAGGTTACAAGATCATCTTTGATATTGTAGGCAATGAAATTACTTCCAAAGATCCTTGATGACTTTAGGTCTCTTATTTCTTCTAGGTTAATTTGGTTCTTTAGCTCCTACAGATGCTGAACCAAAACTACTTGGATTAACTCCCACATTTGGTATCTTCTCTGCATGTTCAAGAATAAAGGTTGGTGTAAGAGCTAAATCTAAGGAAACATTTTAAGGTACTTCTATTTTCATGAATCTAAGAATGTAGCACAATGAAATTCCACAATTATATTAGCTTCTAAGTGACGGATTCCGAACTTGGTCACTATGAATCTTAATGCATAGCTTGTTTCCACATAATCTAATACGATTGCATGAATATTTTTAAGACCAAGATTTTTCCTCATGTGTTCTGGGACTAGAACTTTTACTAGATAGCCACACTCAAAAATATTTTAAGCTAGGTTTCCTACCTTTCCAGAACTCAAATAGAATGCACTATTTATTCTTCTGAGGGACTCTATTCAGAATATGGCAAGTCATATTTAGAGCCTCTCCCTACATATATTTGGCCATCCAAAATTCAAAATTAGACTATTAATCATGTCTTTAAAAGTTTTGTTTCTTTTCATTCTACTACCCCATTAGACAAGAGAAAGTATAGAGAAGTTTTCTCATGAATGATGTCAAAATTTTAGCAATATTCATTGAAAGGATTTGATTCGTACTCTTCACCTCTATTTGATCTTAACCTTTTAAGTTTGTTACTAGTTTGAGTTTCAATTTTATTTTTCAAAAATTATAAATTTTCAAGTACTTCATCTTTATGTTTCAATAGATAAACATAACAATACCTACTACAACCATCTATAAAGTTAATAAAGTATCTTTTATGGTCTTTACTTAAGATTCCATTGAACTCACAAATATCTATGTGCACAAGCTCAACTTATTCACATTTCCTTTCAAACGACTAGTAAGGTTTTCTTACTTGTTTAGCTTCAACACATATTTGACACTTGTGATTACATTCAGTATCATGTTTAGGCATTAAACTTAAGTCATCATGCATTTATTAGAACTGGAATTTAAATGACTTAAATGGCTATATCATACATCAAAACTGTCAACAATATTCACCAAAGATTCAAAATACGTACTTTTATTGATAGAATTAGAACCAATATATTTAATGCTTAACTTAAACAAACTATTGGACAAATAGCCCTTCCCAATGAACAAGCCATAATGTTGTATTAAAACTTCATTGAATTTAAAGGTAAGCTCATAACCTTCCATAACTATAGAACTACTAATAATGTTTCTCCATATGGTCGAGATGTGGTGCACTCTCTGCAATGATAGTATGCATCTTGAAGGAAACTTTAGGTTTACAACTCTTATTCCAAGCACTTTGGTAGCAATGGAGTTCTCCATCATCACGAATTTTCTACAAATAGCTTATAAGGCACAAATAGCAATTTATTAGCACAAACGTGCATATTTACCTTAGTGTCCATTAACTAGTCAAAAGGTTCATAAACATTACAAGTTTCATGTTTTAAGGTTATGTACTCATCAACAATCTTCATTGATGCTCTAACATTACTAGTCTCCCTTAGAACTATGTTGACCAGTATGGGGGCAATAGAGTTGTGTTTAGCCTTAGCTTTCTTATAGGACAATCCTTAGCCCAATGGCCTACCTACCCACAATTCCAACATGATTTATTTTCATTTAGTTTCTTAGCTTTAACTTTGCCTTTATTGATGGTTTTGGAGTTGGAGTTCACTTAGTTCATTTTATTATTTTTCTTCTTCCCCTCAGTTACTATACTTGCCTTTAGTTGGTGCTCAATAAGAACCCCATAAGTTTGATTCTAGTGTTCCTCTTTGATGCTTACAGCAATTATAAGATCATCAAAGGAAAATTTCCCTTTTTGATGCTTGAATATATATCACTCCAAAAGTTTTATAAAACTTTGGAAACTCATCCACTATGGACATGACCAAAAACTTCTCAAGTAGTTTCATCTCAACATCAACAAAGGTATGTTTGAGGTTGATTAATTCATGTGTCTATTCAATTACAAGCTTTCCCTCAATTATCTAACATTTCATGAACTTGGAAATAGAATACTTCTTGAGCCCTTGCTTTTCATATTATATTTCTAATATAACTCACCCTATAGTGACTTAACAATGCATTAGTTAGAGCACTACGCATCAAGGAGGACATTTGACAATGATGACAAAATAATTCCCTAACTTAACTGATCCCGCTTAGTCTACTTAGCTATTTCAACTGTTTTGGGATCTCAATTAGTTGGTTCATGTCTAGTCACATGATTATTGATAGAAGACCTTTCATCTTGAGCCAATTTTCATTTGATGTTGTGAGGATTAGAAAAAATGACCCCTAAACTTATCTAACAAATTGGATAGGTCAACTTTTGAAAATAATAAAGAACTAGCACTAGAACTACTTGCAGAAGATGATGTCGTTTCAGAAATGCATATGCAATTTTTAACAAACACTTAATAATTTCTTCAAGATTGTTGAAAACAAAATGCACAGATTATAAATGAAATCAACATGCAATATAACTAATATTTCAATAATCTAGTTGCAATTGAATTAAAAAATCAACATAAACCAAAAGCCAAAAACCAGTTTGAATGTGGAAAATAGAATTGAATTAGTAAATCAAAAACTTGGCTAAAAGTTTTGTATCAAAGTAGAACTATTTATTTGACTAAACCACTAATTTGGCTTGCATTCAAGAAATTATCACCCTTCTTATTGGTATACTGGGTACTGCGAAATCTCCCCAAGGATAAGACATTCTAGAGCCTTTTTGCTATACTTTAGAAAACTGCTTCACCTTGAATACTACTCAATCATCAAAATCAAATAGGCAAACACTAATTTCTACATAAAATACACTTCTGCATTGTATGCAGAACTGAGAGATAGGGGAATAGATAATTGGATTTGCTATGTGTCCATTTTGCCTGTAGTTAGTAGGCTTATATGTGTGACGGAGGGTGCATAAATATGTCTTAAGTTCATTTTAGACGAGGTGCGAAGCACATGTAATTGTAGAAATGTTATTGTAACTGCATGACAACTTTTGTAACTACAAAGCCATTTCTGCATTATTTTTACCTCATAAAATTAGAGTTTGACCTTTTCAATTCAAAATTTGATTTTAAACTTTCAAAATTCAAAAAGTTGTAATTTGCAACAAAAAGACAATTAGCCCAAATGCCTATGTTTGTGCCTTCATCGGATAGGCAGGTTGTTGTGTGCATGAGTACACACCCCAGGAGTCCCTTGATTGGTACATTATCATGCACCACTACTTAAACTACATATAAGGTGTTTCATCCTTGAAAAAACTTTCAATGTGGGAAAAGTGGTCTAATATTAGGCATAAAAAGCTTTTTGTATTCTTTCTATTCCTCCCATACTTTGTCTCATAATCAATGTGGAACACTCCCTGCAGTCATAACCTTATACTTCTTTGTATCCCTCCTACATTTACGAATTTCCAACCAAATTGGCATCAATCCATAAATCTAATAATCTCTTAAACATGTAATCTTTGTACCACTATTTTGTTAAAATTCGAAAAAGTTATATTATCTAATAGCATTAATTAAGTTTATTATTCTTATTCTGATTTGTATGTCTCAAATTATTCTTCTCAAAATATTTTTTTGTTAAAAGTATTATTTTTCTAATAGTAATAAATTTGACATCATTAACTTACAACTATTATTTTTTAGGTACAATTATATAAATATGTGTTCAAAATTATTGTTTGTATTCGTATAAAATTCATTATAATCTCAGACTTAAGAGCCGTAAATTTGAAACCAATTAGACACTAGTACTATGTATATTTGAATAAACACAATATTGGATTCGCATCATTATGCATCAACAGCACATATTAATCAAATTATTAATTTACTATATATATACATATGTAATGTACTCTGAAATTAAATTTTAATTAATATAATTTGGAGGGTAAATTTTATATATAGATAAGAATAGACAAACAGAAGTACTATTGTTGAAACAACTGTG
Organism: Jacaranda copaia; assembly: GCA_014898725.1. Classification (NCBI taxonomy): domain Eukaryota; kingdom Viridiplantae; phylum Streptophyta; class Magnoliopsida; order Lamiales; family Bignoniaceae; genus Jacaranda; species Jacaranda copaia. Next base: position 564,541 of record JACGDI010004765.1, on the reverse strand, counting down.
TGATAGTGATTGCACGCTCTGTTCCCTATGAAAGCAACTCCGATGCGGCATCCGCCGACGGATGCAGACAAAATTGCAACTGGAAATCCAAAAAACATTGACACAAACTAATATACTACTTTTGTCAGAGTTAAATGTCATGGTGGCTTTGGCTATCAGTAATAGAACTTGATTGATAACTTTTGTTATGAACATATATAATATCAAGTAAATTCCCAATTTTGTGGTCCCGTTATTTTTCGAATGGTTTATAATCTAATGACATAAATTATTCAAGTATTATGTGGTGTGATTTGTGAGAGCTTCAGATATTAATTGATTAGTGATGTTTATGTATTTAAATAAATAAAAAATAATAATTTAATAAATTTTTTCTTTTAAAAATAGTAATCGTAAATATTTATAATATTAAAATTATTCAAAAAATAAATGGACCTTTTTCTATATAATTTTCTAAGCCCAACAAAAATTCCAAACTTTTTTATTACTATATATATTCCAATCTCAGCTAGCCTTTGTAATCCCTGCATATATACAGTTTGAACTCAAGAAAAGGTGAATGGCGGCAATTCTTTTAGGAAGTTATGTAGCTGAGCATAGACAGTCCACCAATTAAGCTATCAGCTCCAGGCGACGACCGTCCCAAAATCGCGTCCAGATGCGGAGATGAAAATAATAATTATAACACCAACAATATTATTATATTGAAGAGCAAGCAATTTCTTAAAGTTTCTCTCTTGTATCAATATTTCTAGTATTTTTTGTGCATTTTCGGGGCTTTGTATCAACATCCTCTCCATGAAACAATCAGTAATTCATTTTCAGGCCATAGATATATGTGAACTCATTGCTTAAGTACTTTTCGGAGTTTATTTTATGATCTTTTGATCCAAAGTAAACCGAATTTCAGGTCTATTAATTTCTCGAGTCATCAAGTGAGCGTGCTTTGCTAATGTGTTATTATTTTTTTCCCCTTTGTTTTAGTGACATTCAGATATCAGGTTGACTTTCAGGCAAAGGAGAATTGAAGGGATTATATATTTGCTCGGTCGATCATCGATCACAACACGAGCAAATCTACTGACGTGAACAAATCCTGTGAGATATATTACATTAGTTATGCCCTGATTAATTTAGAAGGTAGTTGACTGCATTTTTCATGTTTCAGAGCTTCAATCTGCTGAGAAAGTATTTTTTTTGTTCCCTTTAGATATTCAATATGCAACTTTTATTGACAATTTTGGGAGATGAATTGCGTCATATTTGGTTTTAGCTATGTGACAATATTATTTATTTGATTATCTCGTTTTTTAATTTATACGGGAGACTCAATCAAAATCAAAATAGCGGTCAATATTTGAAGTTTGCTTTGATTAGATTATCACTGTATAATGGAACTTTAATAATGGTAACACAAGAAATTTATTTTGGGTGGTTTGTATTATGATGTCTACTTTGATTTAACTATAATAGAACTTAATTTATACTAATATAAGGAGTATATCTTATAAGAAACCCTATTTCGTATACAAGTAGTCTATTTTGAGTGTTTCGTCTTTTACTAGCATAAAGAATTTATTTGAACAGTCAACACTCAACATTTCAAAATTTACTTTTACTCAATTATATTACAACTTAATTTTATACTAACATGAGAAACGTAGATGAATAGACATAACAAAAAAAAAAAAGGAAAAAAAACCAGCATACTTGTACAATCATGAATTTATACATCTTTAGTATTTCTCTGAATCTTAAAAGTTTTCAATGCGTTAGGAGAGACTGCAGGAGAACAGGAAGTGGAAAATTGATTGAGTCATTTTTTGTGACCGTTTCTAGATGGACCCATCAATTCAAAATTGAGGGACACATGATAGTTAGTCATAAAGTTCTGTGAATCTCATTATGTTTTTATAACAAAATCTCAACCTCAAGTGTAATCCAAATCCTAGAGTCCTAAAAAAATCCTGAAGTAATGGGATATTCTCCTATATAGGGAAATCCCGTTTTACTGGTAATTATCTTTTTTATTTTTTTCTTTTTGGGCCGGGGGGCTGACGGGTCACGGGTGTGAATCCGTTTCACTCGTACAAATAATAGATTCTAGGAACGTCTTTAAGTCTTGTGTTTATAATATTATCTATTTATGTCCTAATTGGGTCCCATTCCTTAGAAAGCAACTTAGGTGGCATCCGCCGACGGAAGACGACAAAAAATAGCGTCAAGCTCAAATTACACTTGAATTTGGGTACAACAAATAATTTTTTGTCCCACCTATTCTAGACGCCAGTGGATCTATGAGCCATAAAATTAAATACATATGTAATATAGATATACATATATGATAAGAAATTTTATAAAACAAAATATTTATATCATCATATATAATTTAATGATACATAATTTCATTTTAATAATTAAGAAGTGGCTAAGAACATTTCAAAAACTTTTTCAGTCTTTTAGCAAATTGACAGGTAGAATATAAAAACAAGTAAAAACGAAATATGTAGGATATATTATATATTTATAAATAAATAAATCAATTGTAAAGTTGATGTAAAGTTGATGGAGACAATATAACGAGACTTTCAAATTATTGTAATAAAAACAGCCATAATGGAATTATTTGGCTGACTCTTCATAGTACCCATTGCTGATATCTGTTTACGGTTGAACCTTCAAAACCAATCATCCATGAAATGCATAGAAATTGAGAGCCTAGAGAAAACTTCTATTTTATATATTTTGCTGCGCGTCCTTTGGCCAGGAAATCTCTTCATCATCATCATCTTCTTCTTCTTCTTCTTCTTCCTCCTGTGATTATTCAGGGTGAAATACAATAATTATTTATACAAGAATCTTGGCTTTCATTATCAAAACTCTGACCTTATTAGTCTCCTCACCATCTCTACTTATGTTCTATTCCAAAAGGGTTGCAGCATAGCAACAAAGAGCAGCATTCATTTTAAGGATGGAGTGTACAATTCCTTTCAAGCAAGAAGAAAATAAAAGGCTCCCTTCATTTAACCGTCATCCAAAGGATCAAGAAGCAGACCCTCCATTTAATATTATTGGGCCCCGGGATGAGGCTAAAAAGCACTACATTGGTGTAAGAAAACGGCCTTGGGGAAAATATGCAGCCGAAATAAGAGATTCCACAAGGCATGGAATGAGGGTTTGGCTTGGAACATTCAGCACTGAAGAAGAGGCCGCCTTGGCTTATGATCAAGCTGCATTTGCAATGAGAGGCCCTTCTATTCCCCTCAATTTTCCATTAGAAAAAGTTGTGGAATCACTTGAAAAAATGAATTATAACTGCAAGGAGGGTTTCTCGCCTGCTAAAGCCTTAAAGGAGTCACACAAGATGCTGAGCGTGTCCAACAAACAAAGGAGTAGTAAAAATAGAAGAGTAATTACGGAGGAGGATATGGTGGTTCTTCAGGACTTAGGATCTGATTTGCTGGATGAGCTTTTATCTAAGAGTTCTACTAGTGATTGAACTGGAACAAGTTTTGGTATTGTGAGTAAATTTTGATATTTTTTTTCTTTAGTAAATAAAATGTGTACTTCCTTGCTGCTTTCTCCTGATTTCTTCTTTTTTAAATCTTTTAAACCCTAGATCACTGTAAACCAATCTCTCAGTGCTCTTATGAATTAAATTAGGCAGTGGAAATTAGTTCAACTCAATATATGTACATATATTATATGGATACATATTTTCTTTTTGGCCCCAATTTCTTTGTAGAGGATAAACTTTTCTTCTTCCCCCCTGTCTCCTCTATCAAACTAACTTTTTTTTCCAAGAAACAAGAATTGCAAGGGAAATTGGCATTACTGAATCATCATGATTGTCACTTCTATGGCGCGTTGAGTCATTAAATTATTGATAATTATTATTTGTATTTGAAAGTTGTTTATTAAGAACTATGCTGTTTAGGACCATGTGAAGTGCAATAACTTGTGGGGAAGCCCACTGTTGTCGAAAGACTTTTGGATAATAGAATGGCAGAAACTTATGTCAAATAAACTGTGGTGCATTCATATTTCAAAAACATAGTGCTGCCTTTATAGGTTTATATAGACTTGACGCACGTATGCATACACCACTAAACTCATATAGCCAACTCATTTATCCACTAAATCCACTGACTAGAAGCTAGGAACAGACCACCTACTAGACTAAATATAGGAACTGACTTAAGATAAACCAAATGCATTTGACTCTTTCAACTAAAAATTGAAAAAACAAAGGTTTATCTAAATTTAACTAACAAATTTTCTATTTTGAATTAGTTTCCAACGCACCCTTGATTCAAAAATCCAGTTGCCAAGACACATCCTAAAATAATAATGCTTTGCCGGCCGCATAGCTCTAGTGAGAATGTCTGCTGCCTATTCTTCTGTGCTACAATACTTCAGCTTAATTAATTAATTTGCAACCTGCTCTCTGATGAAATCATGTTGAATGTTGATGTGCTTCGATCTTCCATCAAATATAGAATTCTTGGTCATAGCAATTGGTGATTAATTATCATAGAATATTTTAGTTGCTCCATTTTGTTCTTGACAAAGATCACCTAGTATTTTCCTTAGCCACAAGGCTTGACAAATCGAAGACGTTGCAGCAACATATTCTCCTTCGGATGATGATAATGTCATTGTTGGTTGTTTTTTGTGCTCCAAGTAATGGCTCCATAACCAAGAGTGAAATTTTTTTTTCCTAATATGCACTTTCTATCCTCCAATGATCCTGCCCAATCACTATCAGAAAAATCTTATAGATCAAAATTGAAATTATCCGATTACCAAAGCCCAAAAAGCCATAGTTCTAGCAATATAGCGCAAAACTCTCTTAGCTACTCCAAGATGAAGCTTTGTGGGATTGTGCATAAACCTTGAAATGACCCCAATAGAAAATAATATATCTCAAAAGGTGTAGATTAAATAAATCAAGCCTCCAATTAAGCTTCTAAAGTGACTTCTATTTACTTCTTTCAGTACCATCATCAAGTTATAACTTCTCATTCACATTCATACGAGCAGCAATCACTTTGTGGTGAAGCTAGTTAAATCTTCTAAGTAGATCAACAACATACTTTCTTTGTGAGGCAAAAATTCAATCTTCCTCTTGCTTCACTTCAAGTCCAGGAAAATAGTGTAACAAGCCCAAATCTATCATTTTAAACTTTTTCAACAAGCAAGATTTGAATTGATATATAAGAAAGTCAAATGAACCCATATAAATTATATCATTGACATTTAAACAAACTATCAAAAGATCATTTTTGTCATGCTTCTTTATGTACAAAGATGGTTCATTCTTACTTTGTTCAAACCCATTTTCTTAAAAAAAAAATAAAAAAATTCATCAAAGTCAATACCTTGTTGTTAGAATATACTTGTGCCACCAATCATGCTTTATGCTTCAAAGTCAATACCTTGGTGTGAATATCCTTTTGCCATCAACTGTACTTATGCTTCAATAAATTTCCACCAACATCATATTTTTTTTGAATACCCATTTCAACTCAACAACATTTTTGCCATCTGGAAGATCCACCAAGTCCCATGTTTCATTTCTTTCTTATTGCCTTAAGCTCTTCTTCCATTGCAAATATCCATTCCTATTCTTTTAATGCACCTTCAAAACAAATTTGCACCAAATAAAGCAAAAGTACACATTTCATAAATTTCTACAAGTGACTTGAACTTTTCATGGAGGAGTCTCATTTGAATCATTCGAGTTGGGTACTATCAATCTAGAACCACTACATTTCAAGCTTTCATTATAAGAATCTCTCGAAGAATGACTTGGTGTTGCCTCACTAAGAGGGACTTTATCGTCTATTATAGTTTGCAACTTTTCACTATTGCTTTCCCATTTCCAGCATTAGCTTTTATCAAATACCACATGTCTCTTAATAATCACTTTGCCATTTGTGGGGTTATACAATTGAAAAGTTTTATATTGAGACCACTAACCAACAAAGACACATTTTTCAAGCTTCTCGTCAAGCTTATGGAGAATTTAGCTTATGGAGAATTTAAGAGTTTAGTAATTAAGCATATGTAATACAACATAAAATTCTCAAATAACGCATCGATGGCTTTCTACCTTTTCAAGCTTCAAACAATGTTTGATTCATGACAGCTCCTATCAGGGAAATATTCAACAAGTAAACTACAATAATATTAACTGCTTCAGCCTAAAGTTAATTTGGAAGATTTTTACTCTTTAGCATCCTTCTGGCCATTTCTACTACAATTTAATTTTTTCGCTTGGCAATTCCATTTTGCTCTAGTGTCTAATGCACTGTCAATTCCCTACGAATACCATATTCTTCATAGAATAGGTTAAATCTTTGAGACATAAATTCACTACCTCTATTTGTGTGAATGACCTTAAGTTTATGACCACTTTGTTTTTCATCCAAAGCTTTAAATTTCTTCAAGATTTAGAGATTTTGATTCAAACCTCAAAAAATATACCCAACTTATACAACTATAATCATCAGTAAATAACAAAAAATATTGAGTCCCACCAAGTGATTCTGTATTCATAAGGCCACATAAATTTGCATGTATAATTTCAAGACAACTAGAGGTTTGCCAAGATTTTCCTATAGGAAAAAACCGTATGTGTTATTTGCCATATATACTTTATATATATATATTGAGCTAATTTTATCAATTGAGTACCATCTCATTTTCACTCAATAATTTCAACCTAGTCATATTCAAATGTCCATAACATAAATGCCACAACTTAGATTCATCATCATTTTGCACAGCTAAAGCATGTTCAATATTTGAAACATCAAGAAAAAACATTTTATTTTCTGTCAGGCAAACCTTTGCTAAGGCTTGACTTGATTTTTTATTCTTAATAACACACATTCCATCATCAAACAAGATAGAGAATCCACTTTTCATTAATTATCAAATACTTAATAAATTATGTGCCAAGCTAAGAGCAAACAAAATATCTTTTATAAGTTTTGTCTTACCATGACTAGTGTGAACTACAACACTACCTTTTCCTTCTACTTGAATTTTCTTATTATCTCATAGCCAAATTTTTTCTTAGTTTGTCTCAACTAGCTCCTTGAATGCTAACGTTTTCCCAAATATTATGATGCAAACAACCACTACCCACAAACCAAATACCGCCTTCATAATAGGCAACAATAGAATGAGCCATAAAAAGCATGTTTTTTTATCCTCCTCCTCCTCTTCCTCCTTTTTCTACATAGCTAGCTTTGTATTTTTTACACCAATAAGTAGCTTCTATGTGCCATACCTGCAACAACTATAGCATTGTACTTCCACTTTTTTGGTTATTTGACCATGCAGATTGACCTTTGCCTCTACCACATCCTGTACCTCTAGATGAACCTCTACCATAGCCTTTTGTTCTTTGCTCCAATAGCTTTTCATCTTGCAATTGGATTTCTTCATTCACTTAAAAGGTTGCACTACTAAAAAAATTGCAAATTGTAACAAAATTTTGCAATGGAAAATGCTTCTATTGCAATTGACAATGGATTTTGTGATGGAAAAACCATCACAAAAAGATCCATCACAAAACCCATCACAAAGTAGCAAAGATTGAATAAAATAATTTTTGCCTTTTTGCAATCGAAAAATTCATCTCAAAAAATTAAAAAGATATTATAAAAACTATTTTGCAACGGATTTATCCATCATTAGTAACTAGAATAACAAAAAATATAAAATCCGTCGTTATTTTGTTTTCAAAAAGAAATATGGAAAGTAAATTGCATTAGAGCATTTGCAACAAAAAAAATCCATAGCAAAAATTCATTAGCAATGGAAAAATCATCTCAAAAAAATCCATTGCAAAATTAAAAACATATTTTTTAAAAACTTTTGTGATAAATTCAAAAATCAATTGCAAAATGACGGAAGGGCAAATAAACATTGAATTTTATGATGGAATTTTTCTATTGTGTAACTAAAAAAATTTAAAAAGCATTTTGCAATGATTTTAAATTAGTGCGAGGGGGAAGAAAATAAGGGGGTTTTCTAGGAAAAAGCAGTAAGGAACCTATTTATGATGTAATTAGTCATAAGAATAGACTCCCCCTAGAATTTGGAGGGAAGGCAAGCATAATAACTCTAGCTATTTCGAGCAAGTGCCTCTGTTTTCTCTTTATTACTCCACTCCATTGAGGACGATAAGGGCATGCTCTTTGATGTATGAATCCAAGTTGTTTGAAAAAAGTAGACATGTTGTTACTACGGAACTCAATTCCATTGTCACTTCTAATTGTCTTAATATTAATCTAGAATTGAGTTCTAACCATGTAAAGAAGCTAAGATAAGTAGGTATATGTTTCATGTTTGTTCTTCATTAGGAAAGTCCATAATCCTTTACTATAATCATCAACAATTGTAAGCGCATAGTGAGCACTTGTTAAAAAATAGTTTCTGTATGGCCCTCAGAGGTCTATGTGGATGAGTTCAAATATTTTTGTAGTACCAGTATTACTATTAGGGAATGGAAGTCTAGTTTGTTTTGCTAGAGGATAGACATAGTAATTGGGACATAGATAATATTTATGATTTGAGGGATATGTTGTAAAGCTATAGTGGGAGCATGTCCAAGTCTAGGATACTAGAGGCAAGGATTACAAGTAGTAACATTGTTAACAAGTGATTGACCAATTGTACTAGGAAAGTTTGAAGTAGTTTGTTTATTACATAAATGGTCAAACTTGGAAAGAAAACATGAGTTATCAATAACATAAAGTCTCCCCATAACTTTCCTAATTGCAAGGATATCTTCATTCTACAAGTTCTGCAAAACAAATTTATTTGGATAAAAGATGAATCTAATTGTTGCATCACTAGCTAGCTTATTTATTGACAAAAGGTTGAATTTTAAATCAAGTATGTAAAGAGTGCCTAGACGGTTTAGTTTTTTAGTCAACTGACTAGCTTCTATTTAGTGAAATTTCTTTGTATTTTCATCAAGAAAATATATTGGGGTTGATTTGATTGTGGTTTTATGTATGGTTTGAAGGTTAAGATATGTGCAAATGTGGCTTGAAGCTTCTGTATCCACTATCCAAGAACCCTTTCCTATGTAATCAGACGTATTTAATGCATAGTAGAAAGCAATCCTACAAAATTATTAAAGTGAGCCAAACTCACTTAGTTAGCTACTATTTGCTATTTACCTTTATGATTTTAGCAAATTCCTACTAAATCATGTCTACCAAAGTTGATCCATGGTCAACGTCTTTAGGCTGTTTTTTTCATTCTATAACTGCAAGGGGGCATCAACATAGTTTGCTGGTTGTTTCCCTTGATTTTGAGCCATTTCCTCCTTAAGTTCTTTGTACCATTCAAGGTATCTCTGTAGCTTGAAACATGTTTCTTTAAGATGGCCATTCTTACCACAATGTGAGCAATGCTTGTCACTTCCCTTTCTCTAAACTTTCTTGCAATTTTACTTGTTGCTACCATCTTTCTTAAATGACGAACCATCTTTGGCCATCATAGTTGTGTTTTCAATTGCATCACTGCACAAGACATTATCGTCTCTTTGTTTTTCAACACTTAAAACTATAGAGTAAGCATTGCTCATGCTTGTAAAAGGTTCCATAACAAGGATTTAATTTTTCTAACATGATCATATACATAATTCAAACCCAACAAAATTTTTATCAATTTATTGAAAGAGTTCAAGTCAGCCTTAGTCATTGTTCCTTTAGTAATTGAGCTAATTTTTCCTTACAATTGATATAGGACAGTGCTATTATGCTCACCATATTATTTCGAGATTTCTTCCCACGTTTGCTTGGATGAGGTTGTGTATAAAAAAACTTCAACGATGTCCTTGGATATAGAATTAAATATCTGAGATGTAAGCATGCAACCACTCCTACTCGTTCCTCATAGTCTACTGAATCCTTACTCAACATAAAGCATCTCCCATTGATAAACCCCAATTTCACTTTAGCTCCGAAAGAGATTTTCATCGAACAACTCTAGGAGAGAAAATATGTTGTAGTTGGGGGAGTGGTGACCAACATCATTCTTGGGTGATTTGATGATTGGAGGAAAAGTGGATCATTGTTGTTAGATATTCTCTTTGTTCAATCAAGGTTCTGACTCATTCAGTGTCTCCAATCGCCTTATCCATGGCTTTGATTATGAATATACCATCAATAATAAAAGAAGAAATAATAGCAAAGAGTAATCAGAGTTTCCTTTTGATAGAAATCAACTTTCGAGCCATGGGATTGAAGCTCCGATACCATGTTCAAACATGGAGATATCTATTCCAAGAAGAAAAGTTTTGAAGAGTCTTTATTTGAAAGTAAAAATCGAGCCATGGTATCAAGATTTTTGGCTATATACACATTACCTGAGTTTAACTAACTAACTAATTAAGGGTTGGTTGCTCATCAGCTAGCATTAGTTGCTAACCAACTAATTACTCTAGGAAAGTAACTAACTGCTATATACATATATACACATATATACATTTGAACAATATCAAATAATAAGTGCAAAATATAGTCTAAATCATGTTAACATGGGAAAATAATTAAATATTTGTTTCTCATATTGTGACATTGCGTATTGTTAGAGTATAACTCTTTTTATTCACACAAGTGTATGCATTTGGGAATCTCACACATATAAGTGTGAAGGTAGTATTATTCAATCAATTACTCAGTAATAGAGTATAATTAATAATTAGATTGTGTGTGAATAAGTTCAGCTAAATTTACTTAAAAGTTTTAGGTGAACTACATTTAGACTCCATGAGGTTTGGTCTACTTACAAAAGGATCCTCATTGTTTGAAAATTACATTTGCCCCCTCCTCCCAATGTTTGTTGCAATTCAACATTTAACCCTTGTCGTTAGTTGTAGGGTTTTGATCTAATGTCATTAAAAAATATAGGTGAAGGTTCAAAAATGCCTTTATTGTGTCTGATGTCATTGTTTACCAGGCTTGACCTTTCCTTGTGGATGAAAATACCTTCGGAGATGGTCTTGTGAGATTTCAAATTTTTTTGGTGGTTTATTTGTGATTAATAGTCTTTTAGTACAAATCATACTTAATTAATTAGCATTTTCAAGTATATTCTTAATAATATAAAATAACAAATAGACATTCATTGGTTAAAAAATAAATGAATAAAAAAATTAGAAAAAGGACAAGTAAAGAATTTATTAAAATTTATTTTTTAAAATTATTTGTAATTAATATTTTTAGGACTAAAATATATCATTAGCATTTTAAATTACATACTTAATAATACTAAATAACAAATATTTAAAATAATTAATTAAATGTATTTATTGATTAAAAAATAAACAAAAATTAAAAACAAAAATGATAAATAAAGAATTTAATATAATTTATTCTTTGATTTTAAAAAGTTTATTCTTTAAAATTTATTAAAAAATAAAAAAAGACCCAATGACCCTCACCTCTAGCCTGCCTAGTTGTTGTTGGCCAGGCCATGGCTACTAGTCGTCTAGTTGGCCTGGCCAGTGGCTAGCCATGGCAATGGCAGTGAGCGCTAGCTACTGGCCATGGACATGCTCGCAGTCAATTATTGGCTATGGCTAGGAAGCATCTCGGGGTGAGAGTGGGGGTGTAGATAAGGTTTGGAGATAGGTATGGTGTATTATAATATGTATACATATATGTATTTATTGTATATCTATATATATGCACCTTTAGATTATAGTAAGATAATGATTTAAAGTTTTATTTTTTATTTAATTATTTTGTCTTTTAAATAATAAATGAATTTCATTGAATTATTAAATTAATTCACCCTTAAAATTCTTAAAATTATGTTGTATAAGATAATACATTTAAAATTTTATTCTTTATTTTTTGTTATTTTATTTATTTATTGCTAAAATTTAATATACTATTTTATATATGTTTTTTATTTTATCATTATCAAATATGTAACTCAAAAATAATACAAATCTAAGGTTATAAATTTAAATTTTTAAAAAATAAAGGTGATAAAAATATATCAAATAAACTCTCATAAATTCAAAAATGTTACAAATAGGTCCATGTCTATTTCTATCAGTTTTATTTTTTAATTTTTAATGAAAGGGCATTTTGATCATGTCACACTTTCCGTTAGTATTATATTTAGTTTCAAAGTTCAGCACAGTAAATATAATTTTCAAAACAACAATGATTTTTTTTTTAATAATTAGGCCAAATCTCAGAGGGTTTGGTCCACTCAAAAGTTTTTATAAAGTTCTACATTGTATATGATATTTTTTAAACTTACAAGATATTACATCTTGTTTTGAAAATGAACTCTTTAAATATTTGGGTAAAATAAGAATTTTAAACTTATAAAATATTACTAATGATAATACTGTAAACAATACCCTTAAAAGTAAAAAAACTAAAAACAAAAAATTTTAACAATTTGAAAATAAAATTAGGAACTTTATATGTTTTTGAAAAGATTTATAAAGTTCTAATATCTTATTTCGAAATCTTATAGTATATTAGGTAGTGTTTAGTTACATTTTATATGTTTTGTATTATGTGTTCGGAGATAATAAATTTTAAAAGTGGAATTGAAGAATGTGATGGATTTTTGCTTATGATTTGGGGAATACTTAGAAAATTGTTTTGTTGAGTTTTGATATATTTGTTTATATTTAAGGAGAGATAATTTTTACTGTAGCGGTTAAATCAATACATTTTTTTTTGTGTTTTTGAGTGAGAATAGAATTGAATAATATTTTTTATAATAAAAAAGAATAATAAAATATATATGATATATTGTGATACACATATATATATGTATATATATAAGTGGGAAAGTTTTGGGGATAATGAAGGATAGAAGAGGATATTTTGGAAACTTGCTTGGTTTTATTTTCATTTTCATTATTTTCAAAATGTTGGATTTTGAAAAATAGTTAGTAGAAATGAGTTGAAAATGAGTTAGTATTTGGATAGATTGTTAGAAAGGTAATAGTTATATTAGTTTTAAAAGGTTGCAGGTGGAGAGAGATAAAAATAATAGAATGGAAAGAGAAGATATATAGGTTATATGGAATGTGATTTAAAAATGAAAATGAAATTGAAATTGAAGTTTTGTGAAAATATATAAAAAGTGATGTATTTCATTTTTTTAATACTAGAAAATGTGAAAATGAGCTTTAAAAATGAAACCAAATGGGCCCTTAATTTGGCAATTTGAAGGGGAAAAAATGTATACTTAGTTATATTTAGGCAAAATAAAATTGTTATGGCATAATATAACCAAACATAGCCTTCGCATTTCACAAACTGATCATTTCACCAATCCTTTTCACTATAACATGTATAATATTCCACTAAGTTCAGAGAAGATCATTGTACATGAGATAATCTAGAGTCTTATTTAAACTCTAAACCTAATGTCTTATCCAAAATCCATCATTAAGGAGATTGAACATACGTGTGCTAGACACATTACCATACATATACCATATTACACTTTCTACACTTTTCAATGCAGGACAAATAATCATACTGTTTATTTCACTTTTTTTACCTCATCTTTGAGATTTCTATCTCCCTAATTCCTTAACCAATGGCTTGAGAATTGACCCTTTCTCTTTCTCATCAATTGAAAATTCTCACATATTTTTCATTAGCAATAACACATGGACTCAACTTAGCAATATTAGGAGGTCAGGGTTGTCTTACATTTGTATGCCCTTGATTGCTATCTTGAAATCGACCTGATTCTAATAGTATTCTTAGATATATACTTACATGGACATGCATTTATATCTCTTCATGTACATAGTTTTCACATAAGTTGCACACTCCCAAACTTGTGGTCACACTTTCACAAATTAGATATTTGGATAGGCTAATTCACTTTCTATCAATAGGCATTATGTTTCAATACTATAAGAACTAGCATTAATGTTATCTATTGTAACCCATAATAACCAAATAAAATAAATTAAAAAGTACCAATAAAGAAATTCAAAAATAGACACACAAGAGCTAACATGGTTCATAGATGTGCCTTCCTCCACAAACGAAGAGGAATTTTATTAAATATCAAGTAAATATGCCAAATACAATCAAGTTCCACAGTCTCACGAGAATGTCCAACTCCCTTGTATCTAATCTCCCTTTGATGTATCTTACACAACATTAGTCCAAAACTATTTCAAAATAGTCTAAAATTGAGAAAAATATCAAAAACAACTTAAAAATGAACTTGGGCCCAAAAATAATGGGCTTGCATTGGGCACCTAAGCAATAGGCCTTGAACCAAGGTGCAGTCCCCTTGTGCCCATGGTGTAGGGCGAGCATTTGACATATGCTAAGGTGCATGGCATGAAATATTCACGTGCCCAAGGGTGCTGTAGTTGTCCAAGTGTCGTTTCCATGCTAGTGTGCTATTTTCATGTTGTTTCTCTACTTTCCATCATTTAATGTTGTTTCCTTGTCATTTTCACTATTTCTTGTTGTTTCCAACTTGAATTTCAAGGCATATTCAACATTATTCTTCTTTATTTTCAAAGTCTGGATAAGAGTTGGGATGAGTTGGGTCATCTATCTTTAAGACAAATTTGCCCCATGTTAGTGCTCATAGTTGATAATAATTGCCTTCCAAGATACAATGACCAATTTCAAGAGATAGCAGCATTTCAAGAGATATCAACTCCCTTTCACTGAATACTCCAACCACTAGAATGTTTTAGATGTGATTGAATGAAAAGGACAAACTTTGGAGATCCTTTTATGATTCTTGAAAAGATACATTTGAATGAACATGACTTTTAAGATCCTACTATTGTTGACTAGTGCAATCATTGAGGGTATGGCTATTAATGATTGGGCACAACCTTTAAGGTAGCAACTACTTGGTACCTCTTCACAAATTATCTCTTCAAACATTTCTTTATCTACTATGATGTGTTGTAAGCCTATGTGTTACAATAGAATGGAGGAGCCAAAATTAAGAAAATGAATCAAATAAAATAAATTCTTAATTTACTTTGTCCAAAAATATGTATTCCCTTCTATCCTAATCTTAGTCCCAGTTGAAAAGGCAACATGCACGTGCATATGGCTTTGGACGAACCTAGAAACATATAGGTCATCCTATTCCAAACATGTGTGGTACCTTGAGGTTCAAATCAAGCTATATAAGTTGATTTAACTAGTTGTTCACTTTTACTTTGGGATGGAATCTTTCCATTTTATCACCTCTTTATTTCAAACATGTTAATCAACTTTAAGTGGTGCACATTTTATGCATTAATTTCTCATTCATTCAAAATTAGTTTTTGAACAAATTGAATGTAATTTTGATATTTACCAGTGGCTTAAATTACAATAATCTAAAATATTTTCTTTAATCATAATTAGAACATATTTAATTAATTCATAGAGATAGCTAGGTGACTATCTAACTTCAAACTACCACATTTTCAACAATCTCTTGCACAAATGAAATTAATGCATATGACCATAGAGATGCAAAAGAGTTCAAAAGGAATGCTGTTGCATTAGGATAGCTAGCTTGTGGATTTAAATATTCCTTAATGGAACACTATCAAAGTTACTTAGCTAATTAATGAACATGATCTCTTGAACTATTCTACGATTTGTGTAAACCAAGACAACAGTGGTCACACAACAACTTCATTTACATCTTTCTAGTTCTCACAGTTGTGTTCATTTTAGCCATAGATATCAAATGCTTTGGAATTTTTAAGCTTTTTAATCTTTGCTGTTTTGACTAGTTCTCAAGATCTTTCTCTTCTTGATAGTATTCGAGCTCAAACCAACCAAGTCATCTTTAGCTTCAATTATGAGCATCCCAGTTTTGATCTCAAACATGTGATTATCCTCTTCAATCCCATGTCTAATAATCAAGTCTTCAAGTCTCATCTCATTTGTCTAGTGTTTAAAATAATTCTTGAACTTCTTCCAGGCATGATGATAGTAGCTTCTTGATTATAATAGCTATTTGGAATGATTTACTTAGAGACATATTCTCTGTGTGAATTATGTCCAGGATAATTAATTTAACTCTTTGACTTCACTCATTGAAGATTTAGAATGAATCATCTAAGAAGTGTAAGAATTTCCTAGCTATAAACTTCTTTAAACCAGCATCTTACTTTTTTTGCCCTAGCAACTACTACAGCTCTTTGATTAGCCATCTTAATTGTGCTCATTGTATAGTGTGTTGTCCAACACATCTAATATGTATTTCCTGCATAGGAAGAGACTATAGCACCATGCATCATGTATTGCTCTTTTTTTAGCATCGTCTTACCTTTTGACACAGTTGGAGTTATCTCTATCAAGAGCCTCATGAGGTTAAGGTATGAGGTAAAACAACATTTTTTGTTGGCATGATCATGGGAACAGACTTATAAAACCAAGATACGACAACCAGATTTAAGAGATAGTAACACTACAAACATCCTAAAATAGAGAACAAAGCACATATCAAACTCTCTTCTATTAAATGTGACAAATCCTCTAAACAGTAAAATACATTGGATGTAATTGGATAGGTGACAAATTCTAGAGTCATTTTAAAATTGTCAAAAAGATATATATGAGTTGGCATGATTGTTAAGGTGATTGCTACTAACTGGATACAATTATTGAAGTGGCAGTTATTGACTAGGCACAACTTTTGGGATGGTGGCTACTTGGTACCATTTTGTTAAATAGCCTCTTAAGACACTTTTATATCTATTGCCACGTGTTGCAATTTTGGTAGTGCTTATGTCACAACCAAAATCGAGGAGCCAAAAATAAGAAAATAAATATAATAAATTCAAATAAATTCTCAATTTATTTTGTCCAAAAACATATATTTTCTCCACCCAAGCCCATGCTAGATGGGTAGAGTGCTCGTGCGTGTGTGCTTTGGATAAGTAGAATGTAAGTCTTCCCCTTCCAAATACTTATGGTACCTCATTGGGGCCATATTGAAATCTCGCACCAAGACTATATAATTTGATTTAAGTAGTTGTTGACTTTTGACTGGGTAAAGTCTTTTAATCTTTTACCTCATTCATTTCCAATACGGTCATCAACTCTAAGTTGCTCACTTGGTGTGTTAATTCCTCATTCACTATAAATTGATTTGAGCAATTGAATGCATTGTTGGTATCTCTTCAAAATATAATTAATTATAATAACATCATGTATTTTTGTTAAACATAAATGAGATTCACTTAATTAATGAGTCAAAGTTTGACAGCTATCCAATTCTCACTAGGAATTTTTCAATAATACTACATATGATTATTTTGAAGGGCATTTTACATCTTCTATTTTTAATTAGTTTGTAACACTTGCATTGCTTAAAAATTAAATTAAAAAAATTGTATTATATTCAAAGAATCATTTGATCATTTTAGCAAGACATAATTTATAATGAAACAACTTTTGTAATATCTCTTGCCACTCATTGAAATTGATCATTAAAAATATTGAACATTTTATCTAGAGGCTTTGAACTATATACTAAGTTATAACTATTACATATGATTTTGAACTAAGCTTTGTAGTTGGCTGAATTTGTTGAAATTTACAATTGATCTATATTGTATCTATATAATTTTCATTATATAATTAATAAAATTTAAAATACATTTAAGACGTAGAATTTAAATATTACACTAATATAAAGACTAATAAAAGAATCATGGTTTACAACTCCAATAAAAAATCAATTGAATTACCACAAGTTATGCAAATATTTGAAATAATGTTTTGTAGATGATCCTATTTCAATGGGCAACACTACAATAAAATTAATCCTAAGAAAATCCAACTTCAAATACACATCATTCAACACTAAGAATACAATATGGTGTTATTTATGAGATCTACCCAATTCTAAAGATCAACACATAAACTCAAGATACATACCAAGCGAGATGCAACCTCAAAAAATGTGTGCACAATTATAACAAATATATCAATAATTAAAAAAAGGATCTTGCATTAAATAAAAGCCTAATAAAAAATGGAGAGTTCAATGTAATAAATTCAATAAAGAAACATATCTCACTTAACGTAAATACATCAACAAACTCTATATGTTCTATCATTATAGTACCATTTTTAACCAAATCTCTCACAGCGAGATATTTAAACTCTAAATGATTAAATGCATTAGAGGACTTATTGCTCCTCGAAAAGAACATAACAACAATATTACCACAATAAATCCTTAATGGCCTAGAAATTAAATCAGCAGTTGGAAGTCCTAAAATGAAGTTCTTTAGCAATACAACATCCATGGTTGTTCTATAATAAGCAACAAACTCAACTTGCATGGTTCATGAAGTGGTAAACATCTGCTTAACACTTTTCCATGAAATAGCTTCACTACCATCGTAAAAATATAACCTGAAGTAGATATCAAGTCATTAGGGCAACCTACAAAATCCGAATCCAAGTATCCAATAATCTCAGGATAGTTAACTTGTCTATATATGTAGCATAAGTCTCTAGTTTTCCTCAAATATCTCAAGACTTTCTTAATAGCCACCCAATGTTCTTATCCGAGACAGTGCCTAAGAATACTAACAACAAAGGTTATATCAGGCTTAATGCAAACTTGTGCATACATCATATAGCCATCTTATTTTTCAACTTCAATCTAATTTAGGTTTAGGCATAGCATTAGAATAGTTGATAAGATTAACTACAAGACTAACATCACAATCACTTTCCAAGAGATACACATAGTAGTCATTAGGAATTATTGAATGTCTCTCTCTAGTAGACCATCTAGAAGGCATTTAATGGACATGACTTTTAAGTAGATCAATATTCAAATCACATTCCAATTAGAATAGGTATAGCTACTTGTTCATGGACCCCAATGTCATATGTACTAGGTAAAGAAAGTGTAATAGATTCAATCTGATTCGACAACTATAAGATGAGGATATTCACCCCTATTAGGTATATCATGATCTAAGAACTTAGCTGTCTAAGGCTTAACTACTTAAGTTCCATGCAAAGGACAAAAGAATATATAATCTTTTGAATGATCTAGACACCCAATGAAGTAGCCATGAGTAGACGTAGGATTAGTTTTTTTCTCAAAAGGGCTATAGATTCTAACCTTAGCAGAACATCACCTTATACAAAAATAGTTTAAGCTAGTTTTCCTACCAAGCTATCTCAAAATGTGTTTTAGGAATTCATTTGGAAGTGACATTAAGAAAATACATTGCAGTTCTTATGGTTTCATCCCAAAGAAAATTAAGTAACTTACCTTGGCTCATCATGCTCTTTATCATTTCAGCTAGGATGCGATTATCCCTTTTGCATACACCATTTTTCTTAGGACTCCCAAGCATGGTATATTGAGCAAAAATTCTAGATTCTTGTAAATATTTGGAAAACAATCCCTTATGTAAATATTTACTACAATGTTCACCACTTTGGTCAAACGTTACAATTTTAATGATATTTCCTAATTAAATTTATCAAAGGAATTAGAATTTTCTTTAATAAGATAAATATAATCATAATGGAAAAATCATTGATAAAAGTGATAAAAAAAACTTATTACCATATAAGGTAAGAGTATATGGTTTGGAGATACCCATATGAATAATCTCTAAGAGGTCAAACCTACGAGTCAAATCTTTTTTCTTAGACTTGGTTAATTATTTTCTAATACAATCAACAAAATTTCAATACCTCTAAAATTAAGTGTAGGAAGAATGTATATTTTTATCAATCTTTCTATCCCATCTCTAGAAATATAGCTAAGATGTCTATACCATATGAACCCTACAATGAAATTACTATATAGACATTTATCCCACAATAAGCCACTAAGATTAATAGGAACATTGACTAAATTTGACATAAAATAAAATATGGCTAATGAATTACCTTCTTACTTCTTCTTCTCTAATCACGCTTGAAAATTAGGACACTAGAACCTCATATGGCCTAGCAAACGTGACATTTTACTTCCTTCTTAGGATCATTTTCTTGACTCCAAGGTTTTGGGTCTGACTATTACCATGCCTATTAATATTTTGAGTCTTATGAGATCAATAATGAGCTTTATTAGGTTAGAGGTGTTTTGACTCTTTTCAAATTTAGTACGAGGATGAGAAACAAGAAAGGTTGTCTGCCCACTCTTCCTTTTAATTTTTGTTCTTCAAAGACACATTAGAAATAATGTCACGGGTACACCACAACTCATTTTGGGTGGTATAGGTTGTTTTAATTTAACTAAATCCATTGGCGAGAAATTGGGAGTAATGTGAAATAATTTAGTTATTAGCGAGGATAATATCAAGATCTTTGAGTTTAGACTAGATATGAATCATTTTTAGAATGTACTCTCTAACCCCAATAGAATTTTTATACTTCACACCAGCTAAATCACTTTTAGATTCCTA
Organism: Jacaranda copaia; assembly: GCA_014898725.1. Lineage (NCBI taxonomy): Eukaryota > Viridiplantae > Streptophyta > Magnoliopsida > Lamiales > Bignoniaceae > Jacaranda > Jacaranda copaia. The sequence continues at coordinate 544,089 of JACGDI010004765.1, read as the reverse complement.
CCTCAAACTTATCAAACACTTGATACGTTTTCCCTATTGTGTGGGAATATTCCATAGCATTATTAGTCCAAAAAGTGTGCTAATCAATTGCTCTCAAATAGATTTATTTTATAGCTAAATGACTTAGGTGATTGGACCTCTCACAATGGGTATAAGCTTTTTTCGCAGTGTCAGAAGCATTATTAGAAGGTCGGAGATGTTAATCATCCTAAAAAGCTATATCAATATCAATAATCTTAAGGGAAATTTAATTTCAACCTTTCATCTCTTATAACTTCCATCATCAATTAATCACTATCAATTAGGCAATTAACTAGAATAAGCTCAGATCAGTATAGCTTAACTTTTCATAGAGTGCTCTTGAATCATGACAAACTCCCCTTTAGGTAAAGCATGTCGCACACACTATCATGCCCCTAAAATCCAACCATATATTCTAGTCTCGAAGTGTGAAACTTAATTCCAAATAAATGACATTGCCAATTCAAATCAAAATGTTAGACATAAAAAAAACTCCCAAAACTCAAAATAATTCAAGCTAATCTAATAACATAAAGACTCAAAGTGCCAGTACTTAACCTCAACTCAAACAAAATAAAATCCACAATAAATAAAAATAAAAATAATAAGCTAATGAGAAATAAACTAGTCTACTGCAAAGATCCAAACTATTACTTCAATCTTGAATCTCATCCTAAGCAGGATCCACCTCTTCACTAGGGTTAAGATCTAAGTCTACCAGAAGAAAATTAAAGAAAAACATAGAGTGTCAGTAAAAGACTCAGTGATGCCAAGTGTGTCTAATGTGGGTTTGTGAATTTTTCATAATAGCAATAATTGATAAAGTGAGAGTCTAGTAAACATTTAATAGGCTACATTTAAATGTGATAATCAAATAGTATTTGCTGTAGTTAATCAACCTTATGACTCCCACCATAATAGTCCCTTATTGCTCTGGATAAATTGCGACCTTCCCAAAATAGTGGCTGAGCTTAGGTCATTAGGAAATTCTGTGACCTACCTCTGCTACAAATAGCTTTTATTGTGCGCTAAGAGGGATTAGGCTAATATTTGAATAGAAAAGGAGCATTATAGGAGTCTCCAACTCCTATAATCAATCAATAGGCTTATGCTCAATAAAAAATAAAAAAAAAAAGAGTTCAAAAATTCATTCATTCATTACATAAAGTCTTCAGTCTTTTTGTCTACCCAAATCTATTGTTAATGGATCTATAAAACTGTCCTCTTATTACAACAATAGATCTAGGTAGATAGAAAGATTGAAGAATTTATTCGATGAATGAATATCCATATATCTAAACATCAATTTTAACTAAAGTGTCTTATCGAGTCTAGTTGTGTTCTTATGCATTTGATGTATGCAAATATTAAGTTTCATAATAATATTAACTATTATCCATATGTTATGCTTATTTTTGTTTTATAGATGGCAGAAGTTTGGTTTTAGTCCCCCTACATTCGGTCGAGGTCGAGGTTCTGGCCGATGTAAGGGAACAAATTCCTCAACCCATGAGACATACTTGCCAACTAACCAGTCTCTCCCTCTTATCAGCTGGTTATTAGTTTATGCCTACCCCAATCCTTCCTCCCATAAGAAATCACAATATTCCTCCCTCATCCTTTTCTGCTGCTATGAGGTCATCCATATATTATTCTCCATACCTACACTCACAATAGCATTGCTTGTCCCTGTGACCATCTACTTCACTTACAAGCACTCAATTACCATCCATCGCTCCACCTAGCACTTAACCATCCCCTATTGCTCCACTCAACCATTCCACATTAGCAATAACACTAGCACTACTAGTTAATTCTTCGATTGAGCAGACATTAGATGAAGGGGATTAAAACCTTGATCCCACAATTTTGGCAGGGTATATTTATTTCTAAATGGATGATACATGGGAGTTTGAATTGTTATATAAATATTCTTTTATTGTTGTATTAATAATTATA
>JACGDI010004765.1:512120-542009 GCA_014898725.1 Jacaranda copaia | reverse complement strand
CCATATATAGAAAAGAAATAGAAAGAGATAGACTAGAAACGACATCTGTTATGTTTCCCATCTCTTCTCGAGAAACAAGTGGGCTATTTCTTTACAAAATTGTGCTCAATTTCATATGTGGCAATTTCGCTAAGATCTCTTCGTTAGTTGGGGGAAGAATCCGCACGAATCAAATTTTTTGAGGAACGTATCATTTTATGCAGATGTACACTATCGCTTAACGATACCAAGTTCTTGATGAGGGTGATCAAGAGCAAGGTGCATGAGACCTAAGAACCTGGTCAAATATCCCCTAATCCCCTCAAGATTTGATGCTTAGAGAGTGGAAGGTATATGAATATTATTTATATATTTACTTTTACAAACTAAGTATGTCTATGTATTGTAAGTACACTAACTTATTTCATTTTATTTCTCAGAAATATGTCAATTAGGACCCCTAACATGAGAGCCATTTTCGAAGAGCCTTTGATACTAAAGGGGGTCACATATATGGCCATGCTTGGAAGACAAGAAAAAGGCTAGAGTGGATTGGCGAGGACACTTAGGCTACTCTATGCTAGCATTGGCAATCCCAAGATTTTTACAAAAAGTGCTCACAAGCTAAAAAGAATTAAACTTCTAAAACTGGTGGATCCTTCCATACTAGAAGGAGCATATTCATTGTGACAAATCCCAACCATTTAGTAAGTTTCCTAATTTTTAGTTTTTAGTAAACTTAGTCTATATTTGGAATGTTTGTTACTTTCTATTATGTTTATAATCTTTGCATGACATGATTGATGGGGAAGGGTTGGAGCCCTTTCATCTACTATTTGTTTATTTTTTAGCTAATGGGAAAGGGTTGGTGCCCTTCCGATTTGTTATTCATTTATATTTTGGTTGATGGAAAGGATTGTTGCCCTTCGAAATGATAATGTGTCATCATTTATTTAGTTGTTAATGAGCTTTTATTTTTTTGGAAAAGACCAATTTTAAGGGAGACCCTACTGAATTTTTTTCTTATATTCATTGCAATTCAAAATTATGCACTTATAAAGCACTTATGTCAATTTTTGTTCTCTATGTAGGCTTAAGAGTTGTAGATGCCCTCGATGAAGGAGGAGGTTTTTGCTTGTACCTAGCAAAGGCAAGCTGATAAAAGCTCAGTGGATGAGAGGGAGATGAGAGTTGCTGTAAGTTTATTACATATGGCATATGATCATTTTAGTTACACTATATTGCATTCATATATTTAATTTTTATAGATTGTAGAAGAGCTTCCAGCAGGCGTTGTAGTCCTAATCTCAACCAAAGGGTGTTGTGAGTAGTGCAGAGACCAAGCAGTCTCAGACTGAGTTGTGCACTTAGATTGTAGGTGGCTTCAACAAAGAGGTGGATTAATGGGTTGACTTACTAGTAGTCGACCTCGTACACCAACGTGCCTTAAGAAAAGCCTAGTACATCAGCAACCGTCTAATTAGAGGCATGCTTGGAGGCCCATTTGCAAGCTAATATCAATGATATATTGAGCATGTTCTCGAAGCAGTTGGGCATGATGCGAAATTTGATCTCTCAGTTTTTCATGCAGAGGGATACTCTGTTAGGTTCTGATGGGTCACCTCTATGCCCTTGCCCCTAAACTGCCACCAGCAGTTTTAACTATGAGATAGCAATCATGGCCAACGTAGCATGGCACTAAGCAGGATTACTTTTTCGACTTTGGTGATGATGCTAATGCTGGTGGTCACTAGATATGATTTTTTTTGTTGCCTTTTGTAAATATTAATTATAACTTTTAAAACTTATATTTATAAAATTATATTTTATTTTAAATTATTGTTCCATTTATTCCTAATTTTTTTGTATTATAATTGTATGTTATTTTATATACAAGAAGTATCAATAGATTACATATATAATTAAATAAAATTTATTCAAAATATTTTTAAAGGAAAATAATAAATTTTTTGATAGAAACCCAAGGGACTTTCGATAAAAATGATTATAAATTAATAATAATTTTGATAACTATTTGTCAAAAATTAGTCTAAATTCCATCAAAAAATGTAAAATATAAAAGAAAAAAATATAAAAAGGCCATCAGAATATTGATGGAAAGGTGTAGAAAAATTTTCCAACAAAATAATCCATCGAAAACATGACAAAAATTTGACAGTTTAGCATTATCAAAATTCAGTCACAAAATTTATGAAAATCCATTGGAAAATTTTCCGATGAAAGCTTTGGTTGGAAATTAGATAGAAAATAACTTGCAATAAGGGTTTTTGACAAAAAAAATTCCATCAAGGACCCATCGGCAATTTGTCGTTCCATCAAAAACGGTTAGAAAATTCCATCAAAAATGACATTTTTTTTCTTTTTTGTAGTTGATGTTGGGTGAGACTAAATCTAAGGTCCTTTTTAGAAATTATTAAGTTGTGGGCCTTTTACTCCAAAAATGCACCCGACAATACTCAAACAAAAATTAAGTGATTCAATGTCTTTTTTGGTTGTGGAATTTGGTATTTATGCTAGCTAAGTCTTTGATGAGCTTGAGGTCATTATTAATCATTCAGTTTAGGAATTCAACAATTCAAGATAGGTAGAGATTTCTAATAACAATGACTCAAGAATTATGGGCAAAGAAAAAGAGAAATCCAAATAGACTATCAAGAGCAACACAATAATCAAAGATCAATATGGCATAAGCAAATGACAATTTTTAACAAAGAAAGGGTCCCATGATACTAATATATTTACTAACATATGCACAAGATAAGAATTCATATCAAGGTGGGTTGAGAATTTAGATAATAACTGTTCACAAATTATAAGCAACAAAAATAGTTCAAACAAACTATCAAATTCAACACAAGAATCGAAGGATAGCATAGGGTGAACAATCAGAAATTATTAAATCTCAACACAAATAGATCAAGCAACAATGATATATTAACAAATACATATATTCTCCCCCTCGCAAAGAATTCTCATAGAAACTCACCTTATAACTGCCAAATGGTGATAATCCTCTTTGCATTTGTATTGACCATGTCCTTGCCACCTATTTCCATTTCAAACACAATATAAGAGAACTAAGCTTAATAGTTTCACACTGATAGCTTAGGATGTTTTATGCACCCTTAGCCTAGCCGAATCGATTTCCTTAACTTCATCAATTGGATTTCTATGATTAATTTCTTACTTTATGTTATCAATTTCTAACTTCTTCAATTAAGCCAATTCGATCTATTGGTTTTTAGCTAAATCAGTGCCCACCCAAGGTTAAGAGCTAGATTTATAATTAACATCTTAGGTAGTTATATTTAGTCTTTCCAAGTGAAAATCCAATCCAATCCAATTTAATCAATTTTTAGTAAAGTCAACCAAAGTCAAATTAATCGACAAAATTCTAAATTTACCAAATTGGACTAGTTTGAGTCCAAATTGAAGTATGATTTTAGCCACATTGAACTCAAAAGAGAATTTCCAACCTACTATGTTGAGGTTGTTAAAGTGCCACCACCCGCCGCCTTCCACTACAACTTGTGTGTGAACAAACTTGACCAAAATTTGGGCCTCACCAAGCCCATCAAAAGCCCTCAACCAATTTCTCCTTCCACCGTGTCATCATCAACAAATTAAGCTAAAACCACCACCTTAATTACTTAATCATGAGCTACCGAAACTCACAATTAAACACACTACTATGTTCCTTATGTTGAGCCCATTGCAACCCACCAATCAATTTCTTGCTTTGGCCACCAAAAAATGGAATCTTGTCACCACTGCCGTTGAGCTCCACTGCCTTCATCATTTCTATCAATTCTCCAACTGATTTGGGAAGTTCTTGGTATGGTTTTACTCATTAAGCTAAGAGAAAGCTATTTATCAGGTCGGTTCTGAGTTTTTCAACCATTTTTCAGTCATTCATAGGTTGGGCATATTTTAAGAATTAGATTAACATTTGTCCTTAATCCATATATATAAAGATATTTTTTGGCCTTTTTGATTTGACCCCAAAAGTTCTCACCACCTCAATTGGGTCCATTAGCTTTTCAGCCAACTTCAATTTTGCCCAAGAACATTTAACTGCCTTACAATTGTACCCTAGAATTTTAATTCAACCCTTTCAAGTTTTATTTTTTACAAATTGGTCCATGACATTCTTAATTATGGGTAATTAAGTCCTAGTATAATTATTTTGAAGTCCTTAAACTTTTAATTTTCTCTCATTAGCCTCTAAATTTTATAATTTTGGACAATCCAGCCCTTCCCACATTTACAATTTAATGCCTCAACTATTAATAATTATTTATAAGCCTTATTTAAAATTTAACTAAAAATTATTCTAATCAAATTTAGCGAACTCGTATTTTCTTTTATTGAAATACTAACTTTAGGTTTAGGATCCAAACATTTAAGGTGTCACAACTCTCTCCCCTCTATGACAATCTGGTCCCTAGATTCATAACTAGTAAATAGAAAAGCTTGGGATAGTGTTGTCGCATGTAGTCCTCTCATTCTTAGGTTGCTTCTTCTGCGTTATGATTCTTCCATAGTACTTTTACTTGAGATATTTTTTTGATTTCGCAACTTCTGAAATTTTTGATCTAAGATATGAATACTCTCCAACAAAATATCCTTACGTGGGATAATTTGATATGGATCGATGTAATAATTTTTGAGATGAGAAATATGGAACATGTCATGTATTCTAGTAATGTGTAAGGGAAGCAGTAGCCTATGCGCTACTGGTCTAATTGTTTCACAAATCCTCAAGGGTCTAACATATCTTAAATTGAGTTTCCCTTTTTTTCCAATTCTTCTAATACCTTTCCAAGGAAATACTATCAAGAGCACCTCATTTTCCACATCAAATTCCAAATGTTTCCTTTGTTTGTAAGCGTAACTCTCCTATCGATCCTGTGCGGCTCTCATTCATTGTTTGATTACCTAACCATGTCAATAGTCTCATGTATGAACTCAAGTTGTACGCTTGTCAGTGCTTTGTTATTAGTTTTCCTTTGCTCATCAAGATTTTAGTGTAAAGGGGATCAACACTTGCATCCATACAAATCTCCGTAGGGGACCATTTGTATAGCACATTGATAGTTTTTGCTATAAGCAAACTCTATCAATGGAAGTTGCTTGTCCTAACTCTCTTCAAAGTCCAAAGTGCACACTTGAAGTATGTCCTCTAATAGTCTGATAACTCATTCAGATTGACCATTAGTTTATGGATGAGCAATAGTACTGAACTACAACATTATCTCCGAATGCTCCTCTAAACGCTTCCATAGTCTTGATGTGAATTTTGGATCTCGATCGAATAGAATGCTATTCAAAATTCCATGTAGTCAAATAATTTCTTTGATGTAAAGGCCTACTAACTTCTTGACTTGGTAATAAGATCCCATCAGTTAAAAATGGGCAGACTTTGGTATGTTGGTCTACTATCACCCATATGCTATTATAACTACCTAAAACTATAGGTAGATCCATCGAAATGCCCATAGTTATTTATTCCCATTTCCAATCAGAAATCAGAAGCGGTTGTAAAATTGCTAACGGTTGATAATACTCCTCTGTCACTAATTGGCAAGTCATACACTTCTGCACATAATTTGAAACAACTCTTTTAATCTCATTCCACTAGAAATACCTCTTTATAATATTGTGCATCTTTACACCTCTAAGATCTACTGTATACTTAGCTTGATGTACTTTATCTAAAAGTTTTCTCTTTAACTTCTTAAGTGCACATATCTATTATCAAAATAGTAAAATACTGTGATCGTTGATGCTGAATTCTAATTCCTTAAGATCCAAAATGGCTTTTTTTTTATTTCAAAGTCCACTTATTTTTTTCTTTAGCCTTCCACAATATAGTATATAACTCGGGTTGGATAGTAAGCCCTACAATCCATGTACGGAGTCTTATCTTAACAATAGGCTACTCCCTCTATACCCTTTTTCCTTATATATGTACTAATATGCCTTTTTAGCTCAGTGCATCTGCTACTACATTTACGTTCCCTAGATGGTAAGTAATGGTACAGTCATAGTCTTCAAGCAATTCCATCCATCGTCGTTGTTGCATATTTTAGTCCATTGGGGAGTGCAAAGATTTCAAGCTTTTATGATCTATATATACTTCAAAGGTTACCCTATAGAGCTAGTATTTACATTTAGCCAAGGCAAAAATTATTGCTGCCAACTCTAGATTATGAGTGGAGTAATTTTGCTCGTGTATCTTAAGTTTTCTTGATGCATGGGCAATCACTCACCATTTCTACATTAGTATGCACTTGAGTTTTTCTTTTGTTGCATCAGTGTGCACTACAAATCCTTTCTGTCCTTCTAGGAGAGCTAAGATTGCTGTGGAGTTTAATCATCTTTTCAACTCCTAAAAGCTACTCTCATAGTCCTCATTCCATTTGAAATGTTGATCTTTTCAAGTTAGTTTAGTAAATGGATTTGCTAGTTTGGAGAAGTCCTACAAGGACCTCCGGTATTACCCTATGAGACCAAGGAAGCTTCATACTTTAGTCATATTTTTTGACTGCTTTCAGCTAACTATTGCCTCAACTTTTGCAAGGTCCACTTCTATCCCATCTTTAGATATGATATGCCCCAAGAATGTCACACATTCTAACTAAAACTCACACATGTTAACTTAGCATATAATTTGTGTTCTCGAAGAGTCTTTAAGACCAGGTGGAAATGAGTTATATGTTCTTTTTTCACCTTCAAATGCACCAAGATGTTGTCAGTAAAGATTACCACGAATTGATCTAAGTATAGGCAAAAGATCCTGTGTAACATGTCCATAAATGCGGTGGGTGCATTGGTCAAGCTGAAGAGTATTACAACAAATTTATAGTGACTGTAATGGGAGTAAACACCATTTTTGGTATGTCTTCTTCCCAAATCCTCCATCGATAGTAACCCTCTTTGAAGTCTAACATTGAAAAAACTATGGATCTTTGCAGTAAATATAATTGATACAAATTGTTAATTGTAACTCTATTTGTGGCCAGGGGCATTTATTTTTAATTGTGATTTTGTTTAGCTCTCTAAAATTGATACACAATTAGGGCATTCCATCTTTCTTTTCAACAAATAGCATTGATGCTTCCCATGCTGAGATACTAGGTCATATGAATTTCTTTTTCAATAGTTCCAGCAATTGTTTCTTTAGTTCTTTTAATTCTACTGGTGCCATGAAGTATGGAGTTTTCAAAAATAGTTCTATTTCAAAAAGAGCGTGGATGATAAAATTCTATTTCACAATAAGGAGGTAATAAATCCAACTCCTATGGAAATAGGTTGGGAAATTCATTTACCACGGTTACTTCTTCCAAACCTACCTTGTCCCGAGGTTAGTTAATAAGATAAGCTAAAAACCCTTGACCTCCCCTTACAAAATTGGCATGGCCTTCATAGCTGATATAAGCAATATAGGTGAAGTAGAGTCATTAGAAAGGTATGTTGTAATTGATACGCTTTCCCCAAGTTTGATTTGTTTAGTAGAGCAGTTTAACTAGGCTTGATGTTGGTACAACCAATCCATCCCCAAAATCATATCATAATTTTAAATTGGCATTTCTATAAGATCCATCATACACTCCCTCTGTCCAATTCTAATCAGGCAAGCTCTATATATATCATAGATCACCAATCCCACACTTAAGGGTGTCTGCACTTCTAGTTGGTATAGCATGCTTTTTGGATGTAATTTTATTTTAGGTGTAAAATATGCAAATATAAAAGAATGAGTGGCACCAAGATCACATAGAGCTTTACCATCAATATTATAAATAGAGATCATACCTTCCATGACATCATTTAGATCTAGCATATTTTCTCTGGTGATGGCATAAGCACATGTTTGCATCTTTGGCTTCATTCTGGTTTTAACTATCTACTTTTTTTTCCTCTTATGGCCTATAAAGGTTCATTGAAATAAGGACAATCTCGATGTAAGTCTTGATCGCTATCACATCTTATACATTTTCTTTATTTTTTCTAGCATTCTACGTCTGTATGCCCTGCAATCCCACAATACCCATAGTTCTTTTTCAACATTAATTATGCTTGGTGAAATGTTCACTTACTAGATATGAGTAAGGTTTGGAGACCCCAACTTGAGGCTTGGACTGTTTCTCCCTAAAGTCACCTTTATTGACATTGGGAATTTTCAACCCAAAAGTCTTTCCACGCTTAACTTTCTCCTTAATCTTTCACAATTCTCAAAACTTTGATTCTTTTTATAAGGCTTTCTCTTCAACTCTATCATAGTTCAGTAAGTCATAAGAGATAAGGGCTCGCCGAATCTCAAGCTAGAGTCTTTCAACAAACTTTTTAGTTTTACAGTTTTCATCTCCAAGGATATAGAGTGCAAACTAAATTAACTTGTTGAACTTGGCATCATACTATCCCACCAACATCTTTCATTGAATCAAGTCCAGGAACTTCAGTTCTTGAGCATTATTAACCACTTATAGTATAATTTGTTCATGAATCCCCCGAGTAAATTTCTCCCAGGTTCAAGGGACTACTTCTCAAACCCATTGTTAGTCTACTATTCTTCACTAATGATAAGCATTTTGTTCTTCAGAATAATGTAGCACTCCAAATGTCTTTTCAATCCTCTTAATCCATGCTTCCACTTTCTAATTATCAAGTTCACCTATAAATTTTAAAGGGTGAAAATTGAGAAACTACTCCAAAGCTTAATCTTCTTCAAGGTCTTCATTATCTTTAGTATGGCTAGCTAAGCCCTGTTACTGACAAAAGTATGTAAATTGCTGCCCCATGGTATATATCTATTCTGCCCGCTATCCCTGCATTAGTAGGTTACCTATAGAATTTTGACTCACTTTCTCCTCATGTTGTGGTTTTTCCTAGTTAGAAGGATTTCTTTCTTAGTTATCTTGAGTATCTATCCTTCTGTATAAAAGTTGTCCTCTGCAACTAGAGGAAGCTCGAGTACGAGCCTGGGATTCGCCTTGTGCAGCCATCTTATAATTCAAATTTCATTTACATTGGTACAAGTTCCTTGATCTATGGATCCATAGAAAAGGTTAGAAAGACTCATTTCATTCAAATATTATTTTTTTCTCTCAATCACTCCAACTCTCTATATTTTTATTTTTATTTTTTTTTCCATGTACAATTTCAATTTAGATAAAACATAATGCATTGAACAATTTCATAATAGAATTTCATTGGACGCCAAGCAACATTAGCAAGTTTTTTCACATCTAAATTCACAAACAAAATTTTTCTAGGCTAACTATTCACCTAGCCAGTAGTATGTAAAATGACTAAGTCTAAGATATTAGCGCATTTGGTATATACTAGATTTTCCCCATTATATTGGTTGTAGACATATAGGCCCAAGGTAATCATCACCTTCATCTAAAATTGCATTTTCAACTCGAGAAGAAGAGATTACACACTAGTCGATTGCCCAACTTTAGTCTCCTACCTCTTGACATTGAACATTTTTCTCAAGTGTTCACATCTTAATTGGTTTACAACCTATACTAGATTCCCTAATCCTTATACCAGGGTCCTTTCTCAAATTTACCTAGGTTCTTGAAAACCTAAGCTCTAATGCCACCTCTGTAACACCTCGAGCCAGAGGTGTTTGCCTCAAGTTGGAGCACTAGCTGCTATTAATCACACCTTTGAAATGATTAAGATAACCTAATCACACGAAAATAAAAGCATTCATCACAAGCCAGAGTTTTAATGTTCCACACTTATCCAAACTATTACAAACCAAAAATAATGCTACCAAATGCACTTATGTTTATATTACAATAAACTCATAGAAATTCTTAACACAACTTAGACACACTTGCAAAACTTACTACAGTACATACCACCATAAGCTACTCTTTTGTATCTTTCGCATGTTTTATCTATAGAAAAGGAAAAAAGGAAACAACATAAAAATCGTAAGTTCAAATGACTTAGTAAGTTATTAACAAAGGATCAATATGAGTATACACAGTGATGACAAATCAATAAGCACTGAATCAATAGAGAACAATCACAACTATAGCAAATATACAAGGTATTATACAAGCAAAGGGATACAACTGACTAGATAAATTCATAAATATATAATATATCAATAATATTTTCTCAAAACCTACTGTTGTTGGTTCTCCTACTATATCTCTCTACTTTCGAATACATGGAAAATCCTTATTTCTTCAAGTCCCTAAGTGATCAACTTAGTAAAGTAACCATGTATCAAGCAAGGCTAGATGTATGCTTTACCTTGTTCATAGACAATTACCTCCAACTAGCTATGAGATAGAATGATAATAATAATCGCATATCGGCTAAAGACCAGCTACCATTGGCTTGTTCTGCCCAATCATCTCTTAGTATCAAACCCAGTACCTATCCCCAAGGGTATCAATACACTTGTGTATCCACAGTATAATAATCCCTGCTGATGTAGTAAAAATGTCCAATAGTATTATAATACACATATCAACTTGCCATGATACACTAACAAGGAATCAGTCAATGTTTATCTTATTTCATGTTAATAGTCATAGAGATAATAGAATAATACATGTCAAAATCTATTTTTCAATTCCTTGACACAATCACCAATTTTAAGTAAAACATCATATATCATGATCAACCAGAAACCACAATTAGTGTAAATGGACTATGTGTGGTAACATTTCACAAACAGTTTACTTTTTCAAAACTTGTGTGAACATGAATTGGAATAATCATTCAGTTTAGGGATTCAACAACTTAAGATAGGTAGAGAATTCAAACAATAATAGCTCAAGACTTATGGGCAAAAAAGAAGAGAAGTCTAAATAAATTGTTAAGAGCAACATAAGAATACAAGATTAGTATGGCATAGGCAAATGACAATCTTTAACAAAGAAAAGGTCTAATAGTATTGATGAAGCATAGGCATAAGATAAGAATTCATATCAAGAGAGTTGAGAATTTAGATAATAATGGATCACAAATTACAGTCAAGAAGAAGAGTTCAAACAAACTATCAAATTTAACACAATAGTCAAAGGATAGCATAAGGTGAACAATTAACAATTATTGAATCTCAATACAAATAGATCAAGCTACAAGAATATATTAACATATAGATAAGTTTTTTTCCCAACACAGAAATCTAGTATAAACATACATGGTAATTAACTAGCGGCAATAATCCTCTATGCACATATATCAACCACGTCCTCACCACCTATTTTCATTTAAAGCACAACAGAGAACTAAGTTTAATAGTATCACACTAATAGCTTAGATTGTTTTAGATGCCCTTAACCTAGCCAAATAGATTTCCTTAACTTAGTTAATTATATTTCTAGGACTCATTTCTTATTTTATAATATCAATTTCTAACTTCTTCAATTACGTTAGTCTATTGGCTTTTAGCTAAATTTGTGCCCATCTAAGGTTAAGAGCAAGATTTATAATTAACATCTTGGCCAGTTAGATTTAGTCTTTCTAAGTGAAAGTCCTATTAGATCCATTAATGAATGAGATTCAAAATTTACCAAATCAAACTAGTTTTAGTCTAAATTGAAATCTAACTTTAGCCCCTATTAAATTAAAAAGAAAATTTCCAGCCTACTATCTTAAGGTTGCCAGAACATCGCCGCAACGTATGTGCAAACAACTCTGACCAAAAGATGTGCCTCGTTGAGCTTATCAAAACCCCTCAACCAATTTCTCCTTTTGTCAGCTGCCAAAACTCGCAATTGAACATACCACCATGTTTCTTGTGCAGAGCCCATCAGAACCTACCTATTAATTCCCTACTTTGATTGCCGAAAACTAGAATGGCATCAACACCATCTTCTTTGTTTTCGCCAATTCTCTAGCTAGCTTAGAAAGTTCTTAGTATGGTTTTGCTCATTAAACTCAGCTATTTATCAAGTTGGTTTTGAGTTTTCTAAGTATTTTTTAGCCGTCTGTAGGTTGGGGCATGGCTAGGTATATTTTGAGAATTAGAATAAATTTTGTCTTTAATCTATATATATAAAGACATTTTTCGACCTTTTAAATTTGACCTCAAGAGTTCTCACCGCTTTCAATTAAGTTCTTTAGCTTATCAGCCGACTTCATTTTTATCCCAAAAAATTTTAACTGCTTTACAATTGTATCCCAGAGTTTTAATTAAGTCCTTTCAAGTTTTATTTTTTACACAATGGCGCTTGACGTTCTTAGTTATAGGCAATGAAGTCCTAATTTAATTATTTTGAAGTCATTAAACTTTTAATTTTCTCTCATTAGCCTTTAAATTTTATAGTTTAGACAATCAAGCTTTTTTCTCATTTGCAATTAATTCCTCAACTGTCAATAATTATCTATATGTCTCATTTAAAATTTAACTCAAAAATTAATCTAACCAAATTTATTGAATATTTTATTTTATTGAAATATAACTCGGGTTTAGGATCCTAAACTTCAGGTGTTACAACTTCCCCCTTTTAAAAGAATTTAGTCCCTATATTCATACACGGTAATTGGAAAAAGCTCAGGATAGTGTTGTCGCATATAGTCCTATCATTCTCAGGTTGCTTCTTCTATGTCTTGGTTCTTCCATAATACTTTTACTTGAGATGCATTACGATTCCACAACTCCTAAATTTCTGATATTTTTCCATAATACCTCCACTGACACACATGAATACCACTTTCATTCTTAAAAAGAGATATAGAAGGATCATATGGTGTCTTAGTGATTCCATAATTCATATAGCTAACTTTCTCGATAATTTTCTCAATTGACCAAATCAACTTAAGCCAATAATCACATTAGCCTCACCCATATCTATCATTTCAAACTTACTTTTCAAGTATGATTTTATCTCATTGATAATCTCAAGGTTAGAACCTACTACTAATACATCATACAAATAGAAGCATAAGCATTATCTTTAACCTTAGAGTAGATGCACTTATAATTCTCATTTACATTGAAACCGAATGATAAAATATTTTTATTAAATTTTTCACGCCATTTCTTAGGCACTTGTTTTTTCCCATAGAGGGACTTAACAAGCTAGCAAACTTTTGCTCAATATTAGGAGCTACAAATCCCTCAAGTTGATCCATATACAACTCTTCCTTAAGATCACCGTAAGAAAGACTACTTTTACGTTCATTTCATGAATCAAAAAATCATATATGGAAGCTAATGTAATAAGCGCCCAAATTGTAGTCAATCAAACAACTAGGGAATAGGTATCAAAGAAATCTATTTCTTCCTTTTGCCTAAAGCCTTTGGCAACTAATTTAGCCTTAAACTTATCTATGATTCTGTCATATTAAAGTTTCTTTTTAAAGGTCCATTTACATTCAATCCTAGTACACCCTGAAGGTAGATCGACTAATTCTCATGTTCTGTTAAAGTCAATAGAATCCATCTCACTTTTGGTAGTTTCCTTTCAATGCTCAGTTTACGATGAGGCCACAACATCCTTGAATAGGATTATCCTTGATACTATAAATGATGAAATTACTTCTACAATCCTTGAGGACTTTAGCTCTCCTACTCTGTTTAGGTTTTTCTAGTTTTTCAACTCCTATGGATGCTGAACCAGAGCTACTTGGATTAACTCCCACATTTGATATCTTTTCTACATGTTCAAGAATAGAGGTTGATGTAAGAGCTAAATTTAAGGAAACATTTTGCGGTAATTCCATTTTAGTGAAAAGCACATCCTCAAAGAATGTAGCATCACAAAATTCCACAATTGTGTTAACATTTATGCTAGAAATTTCAAACTTGATCACTGTAAATCTCAATGTGTAGCTTGTTCCCACATAGCTTAAAAGAACCACATCAACAGTTTTAGGACTAAGCTTTTTTCACTTGTGTTTTGGGAATAGAACTTTTGTAAGACAGCGCCACATTCAAAAATATTTTAAGCTAAGCTTTCTACCATTTTAGAACTCAAACAATAGTATTTAGGTTTCAAAAGAACTCTATTCAAAATATAGCAAGACACATTCAATGCTACTTCCCACATATATTTAGGCAGTTCGAAAGTAGATTGTTAATTATGTCTTTAAAAGTTTTATTTTTATGTTCTACTATCCCATTGGACGACGAAGAGTAGGGAGGAGTCTCTTCATGAATGATGCCAAAACTTTGACAATTTTTATTGAAAGGATTCCACTCATACTCTCTATCTCTATCTAATCTTAACCTTTTAAGTTTATTACTAGCTTTATTGTTTAAAATGACAAATTTTTCAAGTGCTTCGTCTTTATGCTTTAATAGATAAACATAACAACACCTATTGTAATCATCTATAAAGATAATGAGGTATCTTTTATGATCTTTAGTTAAGATCCCATTGAACTTACAAATATCCGTGCACACAAGCTCAAGTATTTAAAATTCCTTTCAAATGATTGGTAAGGTTTTCTTACTTGTTTAGCTTCAATAAATATTTGACACTTGTGATTACGTTCAATATCATGTATAAGGATAAAATTTAAGTTTATCATGCAATTAATAGAACCAAAATTTAATGACCTAAACAACTATACCATATTAGAACTTTCAAAAGTATTCACCTAAGATTCAGAACATTTACTTTTATTGATAGAACCAAAACCAACATATTCAACTCTTAGCTTGAACAAACTATCGAACAAATAGCCTTTCTCAATAAACAAACTATAATGTTGTATTACAACTTTATTAAACTTAAAGGTAAGCTCATAACCTTCCCTAACTATTATAGAACTATTGATAATGTTTCTCTGCATAGCAGGATGTGGCGCACTCTCTACTGAGATAATATGATCCAAAAGAAAACTTCATCTCCACTCGCCTTATCCCAAGCACTTTGGTGGTAATGAAATTCTCCATCATCATGAATTTTTCATGAAATAGCTGATAAGACAAAAGGCAATTTATTAGCAAATACATGTACATTTGCCCTAGTATCCATTAACCAATTAAAAGGTTCATAAGTAGTACAAATTTCAAGTTTTAAGGTTATGTACCAATTAATGGCCATCTTTGGAGCTCTAGCATCGCTAGTCTCCCTAACAACTATGTTAATCACTATAGGGGCAGCAAAGTTAGGTCTAGCCTTAGCTTTCTTCGAAAGATAGTCCTTACCCCAATGGCTTACATGCCCACATTTCTAGCATGGTTTGTTTTCTTTTAGATTCTTAGCATTAGCCTTACCTTTGCTGGTGGTTTTGGAGTTAGAGTTCACTTAGTTTATTTTATTATTTCTTTTTCTTCCCCTCAGTTGCCATATTTGCCTTCAGTTGGTGCTTAACATAAACCCTATGAGTTTGATTCCAATGTTTCTCTTCTATTGCATATAGCAATCATAAGATCATCTGGGGACAAACTTATCCACTATGGACATGACCAGAAACTTCTCATGCAATTTCATCTTAGCATTAGCAAAGGCAAGTTCGAGGTTGATAAGTTCTTGGGTTTGTTTAGTTGAAAGCTTTCCTTCAACCATTTGATATTTCATGAACTTGGAAGCATAATACTTCTCAAGGCCTCGCTCTTTAGTATTATATTTTCAATCCAACTCATCCTACAGTGACTTAGCAGTTTACGACTTAGAGAAATACACATTGAAGAGGACATTTGATAGTAGTGATAAAATGATCCGCCGACCTAACGGATCCCCCTCAGTCCACTCAATTATTTCAGCAATCTTGGGATTGCTATTAGTTAGTTCATTTCTAGCCACCTGAATTACCGACAAAAGCCCTCTCATCATGAGTCGAATTTTCATTTGTTGAAGCCAACGTTTAAAAAATTGAGCCTCAAAATTTTCTGGCAAGCTAAATAAGCCAACTTTAGAAGACAATAAAGAACCATCACCAGAACCACTTGTAGAAGATGATGTCATATTAGAAATATATGCAATTTTTAACAAACACTTAATAATTTCTTCAAGATTGTAAGAAATAGAATGCACATATTACAAGTGAAAGTTTATAAACAACATATTATAACCAAATATAAAATTAGTTTATAAATAGTTACAATCACAAGGTAGTGATTGTAAAACCAATGTCATGAATAGTTTCGAAATAAGCATGCAGCATAACAAATATTTCAATAATCTAGTTACAATTTAGTTCAAAAATCAGCATAAACCAATAGTAAAAAAACAATTGGAATATGGAAGAACAAAATTGATTAGGAAATAAACAACTTAGCGAAAAGTTCTATATCTTAACAAAATTATTTATCCAACTAATCACCAATCTGGCTTACATTGAAGAAATTATCACCATCTTGCCAATGCATGGACAAGGTACTGTAAAATCTCCTTTAGGATGATATAGTCCAAAAACTTTCTATGGCACTCTAGAGCAGCTTTAGCTCAAACTCCACTCAATTGTCAGAAATCAAATACACAAACACTAAGTTTTGTATAAAATATACTTCTGTATTGTATGTAGAATTAAGAGAGAGGAGAATTGGTAATTGGATTTATTTTGTATCTTTTCTGTCTGTAGCCAGAAGGTTTATATAGGTGAAAGAGGGTGCAGAAATACATCTAAGTTCATTTTGGACTAGGTGCAAAGCACATGTAACTGCTGAAACATTATTGTAACTGTAGAATCGTTTATGTATCATTTCTACCTCATAAAATTAGCGTTTGACTTTTTCAATTCAAAATCTGATTCTAAACTTTCAAAATCTAAAAAAGTTGGAATTTCTAGCAAAAAGATTAACTCAAGACAATTCACGCAAATGGCTTAGCCTGAGCCCACATCAGACAAGCAAGCAACAACAAAAAGATTAACACGAGTCAATTCGTCCAAATGGCCAAGCCTAAGCTCACATCAGACGAGCAAGCAGCAACCAGGGGTGGCGCAAGCTTGTAAGCACACTCTATGAGCCCCTTAATTGATACTTTATCATGCACTAATCCTTGAACTAAATATAAAGTTTTTCATCCTTGGTAAAACTTTCAATGTGGGACAAGTGGTCTAACATCAGGCATAAAAGTCTTTTATGCTTCTGCTATTCCCCCACACTTTGTCTTATAATCATTGTGGAATACCCCCTACGAATTCATAACATTATGCCTTTTTGTGTCCCTCGTTATTCCTTCACACCACTTGTGAATTTCCAACAAAATGAGCATCAATCCATAAATCCAAATCATCTCTTAAATATGTAGTTGGTTTCAACTCCAAATTGTTTCGATCCTAATGACAACTTGTGCTACAGAAAGTTTTGTCTAGAAATGACTAGAAAACTAGTTAATCTTTGTGCAAATATTTTGTTAGAATTTGAAAAAATTGAATTATCTAATAGCAATAAGTTTATTATTCTTATTCTGATTTGGATGTCTCAAAATACCTTTTTTGTAAAAGTATTATTTTTCTAATAGTAATAAATTTGACATCATTAACTCATCTATTATTTTTTAGGTGCAATAATATAAATGTATACAAAATTATTTTTTTTATTCTATAAAACTCATTATGATCTCAGATTTGTGAGCCATAAATTTGAAACTATGTAGGCACTAGTACTAAGTATATTTGAATAACCAAAATATTGGATTTGCATCATTATGCATCCACAGCTACACATTAATCAAATTATTAATTCACTGTATATAAAATGTACTCTGAAATTAATTTTTAATTAATATAATTTGGCGGATAAATTTTATATATAGATAAGAATAGATAAACAGAAGTAATATTGTTGACACAAGTGAGTGATTGTGATTGCATGCTCCGTTCCCTATGAACGCAACTCCGATGCGGCATCCGCCGACGGATGCGGACAAAATTGCAACTAGAAATCCAAAAAACATTGACAGAAACTAGCCTGTGCAAAAAAGAATTACAAAAGGAAACTAAAGTAGCACGGGACCAAAAGATTATACGGAGCCATAATTATTATTATATATAAGCACAAATCATATTTAATCCTTAATTAATTAGGTATTAGATATGTGCTACTTTTGTCAGAGTTAAATGTCGTGATGGCTTTGGCTATCACTAATCCAACTTGAATTATCACTTCAGCTATGAACATATATAATATCAAGTAGTTAAATCGTTTCTTCTAAAAGTAATAATCTTAAAAATTTATTATGATTTCAAAATTATTTAAAAAATGAATGCAAGAAATTAGTTTAAAGTCTGAATAATTGAACTTTATAATGTTTGCACTCAAATGGAACTTTTTCCATATAATTTTCCAAGCCCAACAAAAAATTCCAAAGTACTTTTATTATATATATATATATATATATTCCAATCTCGGCTAGCCTATGTAATCCCTCCATATATACAGCTTGAACACAAGAAAAGGTGAAAGGCAATCTTTGAAGGAAGTTATGCAGCTGAGCTTAGAGGTTCCACCAGGCCATCAGCTCCCACCGAAGACCGTCCTAAAACCGTGTCCAAACGCAGAGATGAATATAATAATAATAATAACAACTATATTTCTATATTGAAAAGCAAGAAATTTTCTTAAGTTTTCTCTCTTGTGTGAATATTTCTAATATTTGTTGTGCATTTTCAGGGCTTCCCGTCAACATCCTCTCCATGAAACAATCAGCAATGGATTTCCAGACAATGGAAGTATGTGAACTCACTGTTTAAGTTTTCGGAGTTTATTTTTTATTTTTTGATCTTAAGTATAACGTATTCCAGGTGTATTAATTTCTCGAGTCATCAGGTGAGCATGCTTTATTAATTTTTTTTCTTTGTTTTGCTGATGTTCAGTTATCAGGCTGACTTTCTTGCAAAGGAGAACTGAAGGGATTATGCATATGCTCGGTCGGTCATTGATCACAGCACGAGGAAATCTACTGATGTGAACAATTCTTGTGAGATATGTTACATTAATTATGCCCTGATTAATTTAGATGGTTGTTGAAAGCAGTTTTCATGTTTCAGAGCTTCAATCTGCTGAGAATATATTTTTTATTTTTTTCAGATTTTCAATATGCAACTTTCATTGATAATTTTGTGGGGATGGATTGCGTCGTATTTAGTATTAGCTGTGTGACAATATTATTTAGTTGATTGTCCATATTTTCAATTTAAACGGGAGACTAGATCAAACAGTCAATATTGTTCTAAAGCTTACTTTGATTGTAAGTGTATAATAGAACTTTAAATAGGACAATACAAGGAATTTATTTTGGGTGGTTTGCATTGTGATGCTTGCTTTAATCTAACTATAATGGAACTTAATTTATATTAGCATAAAAAATCTATTTCGAGTAGTCAATTTTTACTTTGATCAAATTATAATAGAACTTAATTTATACTAGGCACTAGCATGTATAAGAAATCTATTTCGAGCTGTCAATGTTTACTTTGATTCAATTATAACGGAACTTAATTCATACTAATATAAAAAATCTATTTTGAACAGTCAGAATTCAACATTTCAGAGTTTATTTTTACTCAATTGTAGCAGGGCATAATTTTATACCAACATAAGAAACAAAGACAGGTAGACATAACTGAAAAAAAAACAAACGAACATACTTGTACATTCACGAATTTAGATCTCGTCAGTACTTTTTTGGATTATGAAAAGTTTTCAATGCCCTTAGGAGAGACAGACTCCAGGAGAACAGGTAGTGGAAAATTGATTTAGACATTTTTGGTGACCATTTCTAGATGGGCCCATCAATTCAAAATTGAGGGACACATGATATATAGTTAGTCATAAAGTTGTGTGAATCTCATAATATTTTTTATCAAATTCTCAGCCTCAAGTTTGTTACGAATCATGGAGTCAACAGAAATAATGGGATATTTTTTCTTCTATATAAGGAAAATCCCGTTTTACTTGTATAAAATAATAAACTCTAGGACAATGTTATATATGTCATTTTTGCCTAGAAAGTAGCACTTACTCTCTTCATGTAATTGCATATAAAGCCTTAGGTCTTACGTTTTTAATAATAGCTATGTACGCCTTGATTGGATCCCATTCCTTGGAAAGCAACTTTAGGTGGCATCCGCCGACGGAAGACGACAAAAGATAGGGTCAAGCTCGAATTGCACATGAATTTGGGCACAACAAATATTTTCTTTTTTGCCACGTATTCTGGATAGTAGTGGATCTATGAGCCATAAAAGCAAATCTATATGCTATATAGATACATGATAAGAAATTCTATAAAATAAACTACTTGTAAATATCATCATATATAATTTAACGACATATAATTTCACTTCAATAATACAGAAATAGTTGAGTACATCTCAAATTTTTTTTTAATCTTCCAGCAAGTTGACAGATAAAATATCAAAAAACTAATAACAGAACATACAGGATATATTATATGTGTAAATAAGTAAATTAATTTCAAATTTGATGGAGACAATATAACAAGACTTTCAAACTATTGTAATAAAAACAGCCATAATTGAATTATTTGGCTTACTGTGGATAGCACCTGCAGCTGATCTCTATTTAGAGTTTGAACATTCTAAACCAACCTGTCATAGAATACACATGTAGTGTTTGGTTATGTTTTTCTAGATTAAAATTGTTATGGAAAAATATAATCAAATATATATTCATTTTTCTTTCAAAATATTAAAATATATTTTTTCAAATTACCCTTATCTCCTATTCTTCATTATCCCCAAAAGTTCTTCATTTTTCAATATAAACATGCATATATATTATATATATTTTATTATTATTCTTACAATAAAAAATTATTCAATTCTATTTTCACTCCAAAAATTCAATAAAAAAGCATTGATTTGATTGTTACATACCAAAACTCCCAAAAATAAATTTTTAACTATTTCTCAAAATATAACCAAATATATTATATTCCCCAATAAAACTTTCACATTCTCCAATCCCTCTTTTAACATTTATTTTCCTAAAATACATATTAAATCATAAAAAAAAGAAAAAAAAAAAACATAACCAAGCATTGCCATAGAAATTAAGAGCCTAGAGAAAACATCTATTTAATATATTTGCTGCTGCACGCCCTTTGGCCAGGAAATCTATTCTCTTTTATGCCCCCTATGATTATTCAGAATGAAATACAATAATTATAACCTTAGATCAGCCTTTATTATAGAAGCCAAAGGCAACTTATTTGTACAAGAATCTTGGCTTTCATTATCACCCAAAACTCTGACCTTATTTTATTCTCCTCTCCATCTGTACTTATGTTCTATTCCAGAAGTGTTGAAGCCATTGTAACAAAGAGGAGCATTCATTCAAAGGATGGAGTCAACACTCCCTTTCAAGCAAGAAGAACATCAAAGGTTCCTTTCATTTAACATGAGTTATCCACAGGATCAAGAAAAGAACCCTCTATTTAATATTATTGGCCGGGGTGAGGCTAAAAAACGCTACATTGGTGTTAGAAAACGGCCTTGGGGAAAATATGCAGCCGAAATAAGGGATTCCACAAGGCATGGAGTGAGGGTTTGGCTTGGAACATTCAGCACTGCAGAAGAGGCCGCCTTGGCTTATGATCAAGCTGCATTTGCAATGAGAGGCCCTTCCGTTCCCCTCAATTTTCCAATAGAAAAAGTTATAGAATCACTTGAAAAGATGAATTATAGCTGCAAGGAGGGTTCCTCGCCTGCTAAAGCCTTAAAGGAGTCGCACAAGATGCTGAGTGCGTCAACAAAACAAAGGAGTAGTAAAAAGAGAAGACTAATTAGAGAGGAGGATATGGTGGTTCTTGAGGATTTGGGATCTGATTTGTTGGATGAGCTTTTATCTGAGAGTTCAACTAGTGAGTGACCATCTACAGTTTTTCGGTCTTGTGAGTAGATCTTGCTATTTTTCTCTTTGGTAAATAAAACGTTTAATCTCTTATATAAGGGGCTTGCTGCTGCTTTCTCCTGATTTCTTGGTTTTCAGATGTTTATAAACCCTAGGTCTCCATCAACCAACATGAAATTAGGGAGTGGAAATTGAATTTTCATGGAAAATTAATTCCACTTAAAACTTATTTTTATTTTTTAAGTTCCATTTTCAAGTCCCAAATTCATTGTAGAGAATAAACTTAATTTTCTTGTGCCCCCTTCCCCCTCTAAATCAAACTAAGAAACAAGAATTAAAGGCGAAACGGGCCTTACTGAATCATCATGATTATCACTTTTATGGGGCGTATTTGTGGATATTTGACCTAATTATTAAGAATTATCATGTTGAGGACCATGTGAAATTCAATTAATTAGTTAGGGAATTAATTAAGCCCACAACAAATTTGATTTTGATCTTGGAAGAAGCTTTTGAAGGTCTCTAGTGTATCAGTTTTCAGAATTTAGTTTGTGTTTAGTAATATGACAGACGTCAGAGTGATGATTATAATGTCCTCAATTTGGTTGAACATTTACACCATGCCAGCTAGCTTGCTGCAGATATATAGAAACATGCTAATCAATTTCCTTCTTTGATCCATGAGTTCCCTAGCTCTTAGTTGTTAAATTCTAATTTGATGTCAAGTAACACAAGCTAGCTTAATCTCAGGTTGTCTAAAAGAATGATGATTTAATAAAACTTTCAGACTTTAATAAGCTTCGAAAGTTGAATCAGTTGAAATTATTACAACTGCTAATTAAAACAAGCATTATGACAATTCAAATTCATTAATTGATATCCCATTTAATGACTATCTTGGAGCTACTTACACCTTCATCTGTATTAATAATTCCCTCTCTATATATGATTAGCTAAATCATAAGTACTTCAGCATTGCTTTTAGTTCTCATCATGAATAGTACCAATACAATCCAATTGCAACTACGATACATATATATATATATATGTTTATTATTTGCTTCTATAAATGAATGATTCTCACCTACATTGCCGCCAAACAAAGAAATGAGCTACCGCAAAATGACTTTCGTTTGTCTGAGCGGAAGATTATACAAGTACATCAAGACACAGTCTAAATGCGTGCAGGCAAGTTAATATTTTTACCTATGCTTAATCTTATTCCCCAAATCATGCACCCCTTTTGAGTTTGGCTCCTGTGGGAACTCTTTCATGCTTGTAGTTTTAAAAATTTTGAGCTTCAATTGTCATCGTTAATTTCCTTGAGACACATATGACCAAAGGAAACAATCTACATGGTATGTTTTCCTATAATTGGAGTTCATCTCATTACCTAATAGAACTCAGTGGTCCAGTGAGTTGGGGTTAATACCCTTTTAACAAGCATGTGATGTTGGTTAACTGAGACATATAGCTTCCCACGGTTTATTTTCCCACTATTAATACGTAGTTTCCTCTATGCTGTGGGTGGTGATATTGGAAAAGAAGGGTGAAGTATTAAAGTTGATTTTTCAGAACAAAGGGGGAATTGAAGGGAATTGATGAAGAGGATCAATTCATTTTGTATGGATACCACAAGTATATACAATACTCTTTCTTGGAGTTTTTATTTGGGTATGATTAAACAGAATAAATTTTTGTTATGCTCTCTTGTATGATATAAAACAAGGCCTACAATGGAGATAATATTTTTCATGTTGTATAAATTTCTTTTTACTGCACAGGAATTAAAGAAGAGGCAAAAAGTCGAGTGATAGTATTGAAATTATCATTAATTATATGCATAAAGTTACAAGTGTTTTAATTAGTTGATCAAATAATAATTTGACAATTTTAAGAGTGATAAGAAGTGCATAAAAATTGTTGATATTGATAATTAGTTAAAAAAGTTGAGGTAAAATTATTTTTATGAGCAAGTACTAGTGGTATATGTGTATGTAAAGTAATATAAGGTAACAACAATTATAATTGTTATTAGATTTGTGTTGTTATTATATATATGTTACTAATTATTAATAATGATAATTTAACAACAATTATTGTCGCTATTTTTGAAAATTGTATTATTACAAAACAAATTTAATACATGTTTCTAGTGATAGTTCTAATATTATCTCTCAATATTTTACCATTATCTCGACTTTTTCCTTTTTTGTGTATAGAAAGAAGAGCTTCATATTTTGGGGTTACAGCCTTTTGCCCACTCACCCCCTATTTTCTGCTCAATTCTGGGAATAACTAAAAATGGTTGTTGTACGGGGATTTCTCATAGATCATATTTTCTTCCCATTTGGTTATCCTACATATGCAATAAAATTCAAGGAAATATATTATGTAATTCAGTTATAGTTTTAGTAAATTCCTCATACATGATCACTTGGTATACATAGTTTTAATATGAAAGTTTTGGCATGATAACTGAGGTCTTAATACGACGGAACACTTTTATTTTCCCAGCTTGTATATAATCATTGTTGGGATCTATTTGTAGGATATTTGTTTGCTTTCGATTATTTTTTTAATCTATTACTCTAGCTTGATTAAGAAAAGGGTGCACGGTTTTACTTGTTAAATGGCATTTCTTTAATAGATGCCAGTTTGGTTTTATTATTTAACTAAAACAAAATAATTAACTTAAAATTAAACCAATTTTTATGGATCACTGATATGTTGAAAATTTGTAGAAATATATTTTAGAAATATTAGGAGGCAAGGTATTCAAACATCCACTTCCTTTTCACTTATGATCAATATTACAGTAATGGATATTGTTATTTACACTCTAAAATTTTTTATTCGCACTTTGTTTGTTTTTTAATCTATAGGAATTGATCATTATATCCATTTATTTTCAAAATATCATTTAATTTAAATTGCTGGACTATT
Organism: Jacaranda copaia; assembly: GCA_014898725.1. Taxonomy (NCBI): domain Eukaryota; kingdom Viridiplantae; phylum Streptophyta; class Magnoliopsida; order Lamiales; family Bignoniaceae; genus Jacaranda; species Jacaranda copaia. Next base: position 517,309 of record JACGDI010004765.1, on the reverse strand, counting down.
ATGCTCTTAGTGTATTTGATTCATTCCTAGCCTTGATGTATTCCATATCAAACTTGATAGAGCAGATACTTAAAAATTAAATAAACAGATTATCCCATTTCTAAATTCAATCATCTTACTGAAAATATGACTATGAACTTCATTAGGAAAATGATAGCAACACTACAAAATAGTATATTTTAACATCCTAAATGTGGGTCTTATTTTACTTCACAAAGACTACTGTATAAAGTTATTCTAATTAAAAAAGTAAAATAAAAAAAGAAAGAGTATTGTATCTTATTATTTAGACCTGACAAAAAATCAACCATAGTAATGTTATTCGAAAAAAAGCAAATAATATACTTCATTTTCTTCACCCAATAAAATGCAGGTAATTTTACCCATTGCCTAATTACCTACCATATTTTGACCCAACCCATAGGTACCCATGGGTAACTTGTGATCTACCATATATATGTATTAAATTTTTCTCTAACGCTCACAAATAATTTGGAGGATATAACACATTTTTCTATGATAACAACATATTTAAGTGGTGTTTAAATTTTTAGTTCAACTTCAAAATGTAATATAATTTAAAATTGATAGATGTTTAAACATTTAAGTTGTACTATTCAAACTAAAATACTTGACATACTTTAAATACTTGTTCAATGTAATGTTTAAAATTTGTAGCATCTTTTATTAATTTTTTTTAAGTTGTGTTTGAATGATACTATGTAAATTAATAAATGCATATTAATTTACCTTCAAGTATAAAAAAAATAAAAATACCGGTAACTGTGGATTACCCATTGCCCATAGTAATGGGTAATTGGTCCACCATTTAATATCCAATAAAAAATAGATAAATTTATTTATAGGTAAATTTACCCAACCTATTATTACCCATTATTGGATTACTTATGGGTACTCACTTGTCAAGTCTATTTATTTCATATTAAGTTAGACAAGTTGAGATGTAATGTTTTCATGAGTAACAAAGTTGAAATTGATAATTATTATATTAAAGGGTACATTTATCTTGCAAATTAATATAAACGCATTTGAAAAGTAAGTAGATATTTTGATCAATAACCTAACACAACAATTTAAAATAAAGTGCGAATAATAAATTTTGAAGTGCAAATAATAATACCCTGCATTAATTACTTTGGTTTTTTCCTTTTTTGACTTTTCCCCCGCTGTGTACTTGATATCTCAAATAACCAAGTTTAAGAAACACAAGTAAACTGTCACTAATTGTTTTACATCTTTGAGAAAAAATCCAAACGAAGGTTCCTTAAGAATTTTACTTCTTATGATTTATCAAACAATCTTTTCTAAAACATGTTAATTGGGATAAATAGACTAAATGCATCTTTTGTATCGTAACTTTGTCCACTTTAAGGTTTTAACTTATGACTTGACATATGTTTTCAAATTTAGTTCTATGTATTTCATTAAATTATAATCAAATTTAGCTCAATTTTGCCAAAAAAAAATTCATAATTTAATTAAAATCAATAACGTGGCACATCAAAAATTATGGTCATGTCATCAAATTGGGGGTGCCACGTCATCCATTCTAGGCAAATTATGAATTTTCAACAAAATTAGAATAAATATAACACTTTTATGAAACATACAAGACTAAATTTGAAATCCAACAAGTTACAAGACAAATTTTCAAAATTTAGACAAATTATAGGATGCAAAATAGAATCTTTCCAAGATAAATTTTTATATATTTTCTCTCGTGGCAACACTATATCCTCAAAGTATAATTACAAGTAATTGATTAAGTTTGGCTAAATTTTTAAAGTTTTTATAATCTCTTATATCTTACATGGTAGTTTATAAATTTATTTTAAAAATAAACTAATTTTGAAGTTTATAAAATATATATTACTAATATATACTTAATGTGGACGGCTAAAATTAAAGTGCCTATTAAAATTTTACAAATAGATTAGAAGTGCCTGATAAACTTTTTTGAAAATATTTTATAAGATGTCAATATTTTATTTAATAAAAATTTTATTAAAAATATACCTTTATGATATTTTATAAAATATTTTTAGAAACTTAAGTTACAGCCATCAAGTTCACTAGAGATCAAGCACATGAGATACTATAAAATTCTTATTTAAAACTCTAAATCTAATGTCTTATCAGGAATTCATATTAATTAAGGAGACTGAAGATATGATTAACTGATTATTTTTGCCCCATCCCACCCAAATCTGTGGCTTTCATGAGTAAAAAGACACGTGGGTTAACCCGCCGACGGAAGAAGACAAATTAAGTCCAATATGGATCAAAACCCGATTTAGAACTGTCAAACCTCCGAAACAATATTTTGGAGAAGGGGAAAGAAAAGGATTTGATGCATGCCTTTCAGGGTGCGTGTCTTTGAAATGCGCCTAAAGAAGAATTTTAGTTAAAGAGGGAAACAAAAAAAATGTATAATTGGTTTTATGTTATTTTATTCTTTCTGAATACATTTTTATTGAAGTAACAGAATTTGGCGAGACGGTCAAACGAGGCGAATTGAGTGTTAATTTATTACAGCTTTGTAATTAAATTGCACTGCATCTATATATTCTTAAAACTTTCATGGGCCACTGAACTCATTTCTCGATACAAATCTGCACCTAAAAAAGAAATGTCGTCCATAGCATGATTCGTGGAAAAAATATGAATCCAGCCATTTTAATCAATAAAAGAACAATATTGAAAGTAGATATGAAAATGCACTCATATAGGAACTCGACTTGGTCGTATTAGCAGGTCTAGCTTATGTAATATTCGTACGAAATTCGGCTTTTATATTAAACTCAACATGATTCTAAGAATATTCTTAGACCTCATGTATATATGTATAGATATACACAAATATATAGCTTTTCGTGTCTATATATATATATATATGTATGTATCTTTCACATAAGTTGTACAGTGCAAAGCTCACGTCTGAATAAGCTAATTCACTTCTCTGTGAATACGCACAAAGTTTTAATATCACACTCCAGCAATTTTCGAGGGACTAAAAATTTTCTTGTAATTTATTTTATTTATATATACACACTAAAGGTTGGTTAAAATTCAAATCTCGAATTTTACACATATAAGTATGAAGACAATGCCACTTGTTCAATTAACCGATTGACAAATTTTCTTATAATTGATGATATATTGATCATTCCATATTATAGATGAGATTACAAAAGTTGTCACTACTTATATATATATTAAGTAACAAAAAATTTTATTTTGTATTTTAATGAACTTTATAGTAAGAAGAACAGTAATTATGTTTAAATTGTTGCCATTAAATCATTGAGAATTAATGACAATTTAAAATAATTTATCACCAATTTTGACAATAAAATTGCTTTGCAATTAAGTTGATACTATGATTGTATTATTAATTATCAAATTTTACATATATAAATGTGAGGATGATGCCACTTTTTTTTTTTTTTTTAATTTATACAGGAGCCCGTTCAAGTTTGAACTCTTGACCTCTCACATATGAAAGACTTATACTATTGGACCACAGATTACTTGGCAAGGATGATGCCACTTAAACCACCACATCTCATACTACCCTACCCTGGGCCTGTCAATGGGTGAGTTTTATCTTATTCAAATCCAAAAAAAACTTTCAATACCCAGACTCTATCCATACCCATTAAAAAGAATGCAATGGATACGGGTGGGGTCTATACCCATAGATCCATACCCAATAATTACCCATTATCCTAATATCCAAATTTAACCATTATACTAAAAATTCATATACTAAATTAAAAATATTTATCTTTTTTATACAATAATACATTTTTTTTCAATAATTTATAGATCCTTATTTTAATATAAAACATTTTATTATATTCACACCAGGCACATTTTTTTATCTCAAATTCCTTTAGTCAATTGTTGCATTTAAAATCAATAGCAAATGCTCATAAAATATGAATCCATGATGGCATCTAAGAAAACAACAATGAAAGATTAATCTATTTATCATAAAGTATGGCATATAGTTTTCAGTTTAATGTGATATTTTCAATTTTTTATATTGAAAAATTATTTGAAAAAATATAAAATATAAAATTAAAGAGATAAAAAAATATAATGAGAGAGAAAATTGTTAAAAAAAAATTATGAAAGAAAGTAGAGCTATTTGACACTTATAATATCCTTTATCTACGTAAAAAAACAATTAGATCAAATTTAAAATATAAATACTTCTAAACAAAAAATTTTTAAAAAAATCAAAATATTAAAAAATTATATTCAAAAAGCTAAACCCAATGGATATTAAGTTATTTAGTGCAGGATAAGGTATAGGGTCTCATAAGTATAGAGTCTCATTGTATGAGTATTTTAAGATAGAGCAAAATATAGTATCTTATCATATGTATATTTTAGGATATAAACATAAATAGGATAAAATCCTACCCATTGATAGAATTATCCTAACTCAAATGGAGTTTAATTACATCCCACCATGCTTTGAGCGCCAGTGCCTTTAACATAAATAGATGCACAAAAATTACTATTTAACTGTCTAATTTTCATCCCCATGAAAGCAACCCGGATATGAGATCCTCCGCCGACGGAAAAAGACAAAGGCCACTGTCGAAACCCAAATACATAAATAATAGAAAGGAACTAAGGCTTTATTTAATACCAAAAGGACATAAGGGGTTAAAACCGATGCAAACTGGAATAAGTTCTAAGCACATTTCGCGCGGACACACAAAATTAATTACATTTTTTGTTTTTCACTTTTAGAGGATATGACATATATTATACAATAAACTTGCAATACGCCGCTCAATAATATCTGTTGCCACTTTACTTATCCTTCTTATATATGCATGGTTCACCAAATTGCTGTTATTATAGCTGAGCATCCGGACAAACATACTATTGAGTTAGTAGTCTAATTGGATAGTCTTATTACTTTTCATAAGAAGATTACTGTTCAAATCCACTTACAGCAGTAGTTCGTGAACTAATTATTTATGTGATGGAGAAGTCTCAACTAACCAGCGCTTCGGTTGAATTGTGGTGATGAACTCACCCTTTAAGTAGTAGTTATATGTCAAATCAAACATTCAATATTGGCAAGAACTCTTGTGGTTATACTTATCTTTTCTTCTCATAAAAGAAAAAAAAATTAAAAAAAAAAA